>OX421449.1:44404470-44406970 GCA_949126865.1 Montipora capitata | reverse complement strand
GTGAGGTGTCAAATAGGTCATTGATTGCATCGTTACGTAAACGCAGTCTGTCGCGGAAAAGTTGAACCTAGCCGGTTCAACTTTTGCGAAAACCCTTGCGATCGCTACGTGCATGCACGTGCGCATAACGTACGTAAATAGAGAGATTAAGCATGACGTTTACGCCAAACGGCAAACGTCGGAGTGAAATTAGGCTTTTGCCAAAGATGGAAGAACCCTGCTTGATATTAGCTCATTTCTGTCCTGTTAGCTCCATATATCAAGCAACTTCTCAAAGGAACGAGACAAGTTAAAATGAGATAATTTTCACGCTTTTATGACAAGCAGAAGCCTGCCGTTTCCCGTTTGCCGTTGGCCGTTAACGTCATGCTTAATCTCTCTAATGTTCAGGAAAAAACGCGGCAGTGGAAAGCGGGCAACGTGAAGTTAACGAACGCACATTCCATTTTTTGCGTACGTTTTTATTTTTCACGTACATTAGCGTGTGTGAACATAAACTCGACAATGGAAATGCACCTTTTACTGCTAATTGTAATTATACAGGGCTGTCATTGAGGACCGAGGACCTGGGATTTCCCCCGGCACGTGCAGACCGTGCAAAGCCACTGCTTTTGCTCACTAAATATGCAAAATTGTGACGTTCTCGTTGCCGTCGCCGTTGTCGTTGCTAAAGCTCCCTATTATGTCGAGAAAGGGGTAGAAGAAACTCGATACCCTTTTTATTACGAGTGCAGCCTCATGTTAATCGAGTCAAAGGTATGTAGACGTCAATGTCTGCCCAAGTAACCAATGCATGATCATTCGAACTCATTCGGGCGGAAATGTATCGCGCCGAGCGCTCAGGAAAAACTGAATTGTCGTATTTCACTTAACAAGACATTTTAATTTTCTTTTATTCTAGTGAATGTTCGCGTGTTATGATGGAGGAAATTTTGTCATTTAAAGGCCAACCAATTAACGGCAGTGAACAGCGTAGCATAGCTCTGTTCTGCTGGATCTAACATCAATTGGTCGCCTAGCACGTGACATGGTTTTGCTCTTGGTGGCGCGAAAAATTTCGGCACGGAATGCTCAACAGTACTTTTCATTTTCATGTTATTTGTTCCTAATTAAAATTTTTATTGGGAAGAAACCAATGCTAAGAAAATCAAGGACAGCGGATTCAAATTTGCGAAGAGCAAGAGGCTTTTCGTCGACAGTTCCAGACAGAACGCCTGACGCATCTCGCCAGTTTTCAACACGCGAAAGAAAAAAATAACCACTGCAAAGAATGCGACGTATCACATTGTTACGCAATTGACCTCTTTAGCTTATACGTTTTGTTTTCACATTTCAGACCACATGATTTTAATCTAGGGGGGACAGCTATTCTTAGAGTTATTTTCATAGAGTTATGTCGTAGAGTTAGAGTTAAGTTTCTAAGGTTAGCTTTTATGCATGTTTAGGATACTTTCTGTATTTCTGGCCTTCCAAAATCTTGAATTCAGGATTTTGGAAACTTAACTCTAACTACAATGTCATAACTCTATGAAAATAACTCTATTGCTAGTCAACCTCTAATCTAGGTAACAGTTTCTTTTAAATATTATCTTATGCACGTGCTTATGTACGAATAACTTATGAGAAAACAAAAGGAAAATTCCCTTGGGAGCATCACGTGATGTGAAATGGAAAACAAAACGTACAAGCTAAAGAGATCTATTAAGGTCAACACTAATTTCCATCCCTCAAACTGACATTGGACATTTCGTAACAATTACACGACGCAATATCCCATGTTAATATTGACAAGCTTACCGCTCTAAAAAGAATGAAAACAGGCAGGATTACAGCTTTAGTTCAACAAGAAATAGCGTTTCTAAGCTTTGCCGCGCTGATCTACAGTATTTAGTTTTAAAAACCCCGTTGAAGACGGTTAATTTTCAATTGTTTTGCTGGGTACTACTATTTCAATACTCTAAAAAATTCGATTTTCCGGGAGGTTGTCTCGTTAGTCTAGTGGATATCGCAAACTGTATGGTGAAGCCATCGCTCCGGGTTCAACTCTGCCTCGCCTATTGTGAATCTTCTCAGCTTGTTTAAAATCTTTGTTTCGTTGAAGTAGAATTGAAGTCTAAAGTAGACTGTACGTCGTATAAGTTAAGTAAAAAGGGAAATGTCAGTTTAAGGGATGGAAAGAAGTGATGACCGTCTATTAATTGTAATTTGCTCTTTACATGCAGATGCTTTCTTCACTGAGACTTCATTTATGTACACGAGACGGTTTATTGAATTTTGCTGGTCCCATTTTGGGGTAGGGGAGGGGAGGGGAGGGTCTCCTTGGTTCCCCGCCTACTTTTTTTCTGTACCCGGCAACTCGAAATCTTAGTGACAGCCCTGTTATAAATGAAATAATTAAAAACAACTCTATACAAAAATACAATTTAAAAATACTAGTTACAATGGTAACTCAAATGATTGAAAATTATATTGGTACTCAGGAAAAGTTTGCTCAAAAAGC
>OX421449.1:44394470-44396970 GCA_949126865.1 Montipora capitata | reverse complement strand
CTTACTCTGTCCTCCTGGTCTGCGTCCACCTGTCCGACAGTTTCTAGCTTCATGTCCCTGCTTACCACACAGGAAACACTTTCTTGTTAGGGTTGGGCAGTTGACAGCTTTATGACCTCGGGTGTTGCACTTAAAGCAATGCAGAGCTGGTGGATTAACCTGCATGTTCTTGGCTTCGTCCCTCTCAGGCTGTACTGTTGGCTTTCTGCTCGCTGAGCTGAACAAATGTTTACCATGAGCCTCCAAGTACTGGTCAGCGATCTTCGCAATCTTTGCCAGAGTCTCAGGTGCCCTTTCTCGCAGGTGAATTGCCAAATCCTTAGGGCAAGAGTCAATAAATTGTTCTTTCACGATCAAGTCCTTAAGACCATCAAAGGTTCGCGCAGTATCCGAAAGCTCTAGCCAACGTAACAGGTATCTGTCCAGTCGCACAATAAAGTGCTCCGGACTTTCGTCAACTTCTGGTTTGGATGCTCTAAATTTTCGACGATAGCCGTCTTCGGTAAGGTCATATCTCTTCATTAACGCAATCTTTACCCTGTCATAATCCTTAGCTGCGTCCTCTGATAGACGTGAATACACTTCTAGTGCCCGTCCAGACAACAGAGCACTGAGCTTCGATGCCCATCCATCTTTTTTCCACTTAGCTGTCTCGGCAAATCTCTCGAACCTCTGCAAATACGCGTCCAAATCGTCTTTGCCATCAACGAACGAGGGGAGTTTAGGTGCTTTAGCCCGATCCTCTCTCACTTCAGGACGTCCGTCAGCATTCTCCACAGCCAAACGTGCAATCTCCAACTCATGTTCTCTTTTTGCCGCTTCCATAGCCTCTTTCTGTCTCAACAGCTCGGCTTCCATCTCCAATTTTCTTAGTTCGCGTTCTTGTCGCCTAGTTTCTCTCTCTTCGTCTTCTCTTCTGCGCCTTTCCTCCTTCTCTTCCTCTTCCTTTCTTTTATCCTCCTCAAGCATTGGACGTCTCTCTTCTCTTTCTTCTTGTAATTGCCTCTTTTTTTCTTCTCTTTCTTCCTCCAATTGTCTGCGTTTTTCTTCTTTTTCTTCCTCTTCCCTCCTTCTTTCTTGTTCTAATTGTCTGCGTTTTTCTTCTCTTTCTTCCTCCAGTTTTCTGCGTTTCTCTTCTTTTTCCTCCTCTTCCCTCACAAACTCGAGAAGTTTTTCTCCTTGCAATCCGAATTCTTTCCCCATCTGCAAAAGCTTTTCCATTTCCATAGCACTAAAGTTTCACGGCTCTTTCACTCGCTACAACTTTTTCCCACAGCGCAGCTACTTCCTTCCAAGTTGTGATCCTTTCCTGGTTAACGTAGTCGGCAAACAAATGAATTCCTCTCCCGGACAGGCCCCCAATGTTACGAGTTCGAACGTTTTGAGGAAAGGTAGTTTGCAAACTAAACTGAACGCAGGGTTGTCGGAACAACAACAAGAAGATTTATTCCAAAATGAACGTAGTTTCCACGAAGTAAAACTCTTAACAGCCCGTACTCGACAAACTTACACGGCCTCCGCCAACTTGAATAAACACAGCTTCCGTCACACTTGAATAAACACGGCCAACGCCAACTCTCTTCGCTTGTGAAAAACTAGTTAGAAAAACACTCCGTTTGGACTCGTCTACTTATATACTCTGACAATACATTTCTAGAACTTTCTAAATTAGTAATCACTCTAATTATAGAAAGATTACAAAACACACCGATTTAGAAACGCTTACGCATGAACCTAAAAATAAACAAACTAAGAACTCTCGCGAAGCTTCTAGACAGTAACGCTAGTCACGCAATACTATTTTTCGTAACACATGGTCATGGTTGGCGCTAACCAGCCTTAAATACCATGGAAACCTGTAGGTTTTGATACCTATTAATAACCAACGGTTAGCGCTAACCAGGCTTCGAGCAACCGGCCCCTGCTACGTAACGTCAGCAAATGGTACACCTGTATGTGTGTTTCCAAGTGTTTTGGAGTATCCATTCTTGTAATCTAATAATACCCGATTCACACCAACTAATCACGTTTAATTAAACCAGGTTTAACAAAATAAAAAATGAGCAACGGAAGGCTGAAAGACTACATTTTACGTAGGGTTCATGTAAGTTCTAATGTGTGTCTTCATTGTGTTGAATTTGGAGTCTACATTATGTCAGGTAGTAACTTGTATCAAGAAAACAATTTTAAACCATGTTTAACTAAACAGCTTTTAAACGTGTTTAAGCTTTGGTGTGAATGCGGTATAAGAAAAATGTAGCTCACGTTTTGCATAATAATAGAGTCCAATTCCTTTCAGATGCAATCAAAGAATGGGATGCATGCGTACTGGTGCGAGAGCGAAACAAATGAAAGAGGAGTAGGGAAGGGGAGTTTTGCTCTCGCCCCATCCTTTGCGCGTCCAAAATTAGCAAATCGGGTTTCGAACGGTTCAACCAACAAGGAAACAGTTGCTTCATAGGATACTCTCTCTATGTTTGCGTTTGATGGCTTCTTTTCG
>OX421449.1:44381970-44391970 GCA_949126865.1 Montipora capitata | reverse complement strand
GCCCTGGAACGCGAAATGTTCTCTTCCGGTTGCCGTCCGCGTGCTTAAGCTCCCTAATTAAGGAGCTTAAGCACTCGCGTTTTTGAGACGCGGACGGCAACCGGAAGGGAACATTTTGCGAGCCAGGGCAGTGGTGTCTCCCAGATATTTACACTAATCATCTCTAATGAACAACAGAATGTAAGCAGTGTAGATGTGGTTCTGTGAAGACAAGTTAAAAGGGAAAACAACTCACTTCCGGCCGCCGTCCGCGTCTCAAAAACGCGCGTGCTTAAAGTGCTACTATGATAAAAAAAATTACTTCTTTTTTTTCTTCAGATTTTGAAAGTGTGATACCTCATCACTTGACTGGCAAAATTTAAGGCTTTGATTTTTATCCAAAGGCTATTTACTTTGAGTGTAAGTTTTGGATTTCGCGGTCCGCCATTACTCACGTTCCAAACTGACCGATTGGACCTCAGAGGTTTGGATCCAGGGAAAAGTGGCGTCCTTTACTCACTACCTGAAAATTTCAGCGTGTAAACGCAGCTTATTATATATGCAAAACACGAGTTTAAAAAGTCTGAAAGCCCGAAACTCCGTGCCGCATATTAAATCAGCTGCGTACACACGCATTGCATTCGTAAACTAGTGAGTCTTTGACGTCATTTTCTCCTCGATCCAGCTCTCTCAAGATCTTAAAGTTAGTAATGGCGGACCTTTAAATAGGAAAATTCCAGTTAAAATAGACAGGTGTCTTTTTGAATTCAAGGCTTAAAACTTCGATCAGTTACTGTTTAGTTAACATAGTTTTGAAATCCAAAGAAATATAAAAATTGATTTTTTGGTCATAGTGGCACTTTAAGCTCCCTATTGACAACGTCGATGTTGACAACGACGATGTTGACAATGGTGAGAACGAGGAAAACGGTATCGAAGATGTTGACGACAATGATGGTGCAGATAACAAGAACATTGAGAAGGATAGTAACGACATCCCAAAACAACTGACGCTCCAACAACCTGAACAGAAGTCATCCACAGAATCGGGTTGAAATGTTAATCAAAGCTACTTGAGAATTAGGCTCACCGAGATGAAACACTTCATCAAATTACTTTTGATTTCTTTATTTTTGTGGCCTTTGTTAGATATCCTGCACAATTTGCACTGGAAAAGCCTCTGTAGAAAACGGGCAAACATGGCAAATAACAGAAATTGTGTCGGAAAGCGTGGAAACCTATCAATTGAACTCTTTGACTCCAATGATCCAAAAGTTTATTCTCCTAACTACTTCCATAGATTTCTTCGTGGCTGGTCATGAGAATTTGGTGTTATATCAAGATCATATCCTAAAGCGGATAATAAAAAAGACAAGTTGGTGTATCGACAAGTTTAAGAGCTTTTGTCAAATGCTGCATTCAACCTTGAAATGGCGCTCGGTCATTTCAAAATATCTTCTAAGCTTATGTCGTGTCTTCCCGGCAGACCTCTTGTTCTCTTCATACTCTCCAATATTTTATTCCAAGTTTGCCCATGTTGGAAACAGAGGTTGTCATTTCCTTGACCATGTCTACTAGTAGTAGTTGCAGTTTTATACATTGAACAGGCGGCCCGATGTTGCACTTTGTTTTAATGTTCTAAAGAATGCGTTTTTATGAGAAACATCTCTTTGCTTTTAAGATCGGCCAAACACCACTTCATATTGCAGCCGACAAAGGACATGCAGATTTTGTGCGAGTTTTAGTGACCAAATACAACGCAATGGTGGACCCACTAAGGG
The DNA here is from genome assembly GCA_949126865.1 of Montipora capitata. Taxonomy (NCBI): domain Eukaryota; kingdom Metazoa; phylum Cnidaria; class Anthozoa; order Scleractinia; family Acroporidae; genus Montipora; species Montipora capitata. The sequence continues at coordinate 44,390,210 of OX421449.1, read as the reverse complement.
CTGTACGTATTGTCTTAGTTTAAGTTATTAATAACATGTTGTTGGCCACCCTTATAGACATTAGGGACTTAAAGTATCGATGAAAACGCCACCTAAAAATGTGACTTTGCAATGTCTTTCGCGATTATTCCACATGACCTCGTGCGTGTCTTACAAAGTCAGCGAAGTGCCCTCAAAATAAATTTGTTACGACCGGTTTCGATTTCAGCCGACTCAAAATATCGTCGAGATTTCGAAAGGCCACTGGTGGGATTCGAAAACTATTTAATGACAAAACTCGTATTAAAAAGGTCGTTATCTGAATCTGACGCCTTGAAATGTCCACTCATAGCTATAGACTCTAGAGCAACGTACGTTCCAACCTCAGTGCGAAGAAAGCTCCCAAATGTAACGCACGTTTTGAAACCGGAAAACTTCACGGCTACGAGTTTAGGTCTTTAACAGTAACTGTGATGTGGCACGCAACGGGTTTGTCCGTTTTTAGATGAATAACATGAAAACCTTTTATCCAAATTGCCTTTCTGCGCTGCAAGTAACATCTGGTTCCGCCCAAGACGTAGGTTGTCAGGATCACGAATTCGCACTCCTGTATTTCCCAACTAGACTATCATCAAATAGGCACTTTATGTGTTTGTGGGATTTTCCTTTTTTTCTTTAGGACAAAAAGACTCCATTACATTTGGCGTCGGAGAGTGGAAGAAGAGACGTGTGTAAAGTACTGCTTGATTTACGAGCTGACGCCAGTGTTGCAGACAACGTAAGTTGATAACAAGTTTAAATCAATAGAGAAAAATTCAAGTAGAGTTTACGCGAAACGGTAAACGGCAGGATTTTGCTTTTCATGAAAGAATGAAAATTCTCTTACTCTAAATTCGCTTTCACTCCAAGTAAGACGGAGCCAAAATTGGGCCAAAGACTGAAGCCACAAAAACACCATGCCTCAGTTGTTCAAAGGGCGGATAATCGACAGTTTGACCCTTCGCCCTTGAGGGCTACGGGTCAATAGCCCATCAGGAGCGAAGCCGAATGGGCTATTGACTCATGGCCCTTGAGAACGAAGGATCTAATTTTTTTAGTATCACCCAACTAGTCGGTCAGAAAAGGCAATAATAAAGTTAGCAAATGCGAGTTGAAGAATTATTTATTTGGGAATAAAACGAAAGAAAGCGTCACGGTCTTCGCTAATCAAGGACTATTACTAATAGTCCTCTGGTAGCGTAGCCAATTAAAATGCAGGATTTGCATTAGTCCACAAGTTGGGTGAAAGTAACTTAATTTAGTATATGCTGAAACAGTGGATGGCACCTTTTTGCGCTGTATTATCTCACTGTTTTAGTAGATATTAAAACAACTATTCACCTCAGTGTCGGTGGCTAGTGGTGGATATTTACCCATTAAGCGAAGCAGCAATGTAAATATCCACCAATATTCACCTCCACTTCGGTGAATAGTTGTTAATTACCCAGTGGAAAAGTCACTATCCAGTAGTTTCAATCTGTAGAAAGATTTCAGTATTTGCCAACGTAACCGGCACACACCAAACGTGTGAACGAACATCTCAGCCAACGTATAACGTGGAGCACACTTTGTACAATGGATACTGACTTATCCACTTGGTTAAGTTATCCAGCCTTAAAACGGTCGTGCGAGCACAATGAATCACAGACCAGAACTAATTGCAAGACAGTGGCATCGTAATCCCTTCAGTATAACTCTCGCCCGCTCATCTCCTGCAAGACAGTATCGTTGCCAAGCACGAGTATTGAACATATTTAATCAATCAAACGATACGGTCTTAGCTACTCTAACTATAGGCCTTATGCATGATGACATCATATGCTCAAAACGTCTCCACCAAGACCCGTTTGCACAAAATGGACCTGCCATACTGCTTTGCACGTGGGTTTTCTTTAAAAGTTTGTTCCTTTGGGATTCAGCTCAAGTTAAAGTTTACAAATTCGAGGCTTGGTGGTGAAATCAGCTAATGAGACGTCATCTCGCGTAAGGGCTATTCCCAATGGGCCATTTCCGAGTTCCTGTTAGTCTCGGTTTCGAAGTGAGTCTTGGTGCTCAACTATTGTAAGGGAAATGAGTTTGATTTGCATAAGAATACGCAACTCATTTACATTTGAATGGTTGTGCACCAGGACTCGCTTTCAAACTGAGGCATGCAGCAACTCGGAAATGGGCAATTATTTTTCCGTAAATTGAACTGCCTCGCTATCATACGACATGTGAGCTGAAAACTGAGATTTAGTCAACCAATTACAACGCTAGAAACGCAGTATTAAAAAGCCATTAACTTACTAACACACTACTCTTGTTTTCTCCTAATAGAAAAACATGATTCCTGCTCATTATGCAGCATTAAAGGATCATGACGACATTGTGGAATTGTTTTACAGCGTCAAGCCTGATACCATGACGCAAGTCAATGCGGTAAGCTTCACTTAAAGGTTTTGAAAAATGCCTTTGATCATGAATTACAACAGACTTATAAATGAGCCAATGACTACCTTTTTTGTTTCAAATTTCCGAGATTGCGCAAATGTGCCGGAAGTCCATGATTGGTGGAGTTCCTCAACGTCGTTCCCAGGATCTTTGCGGCAGGCGATTCAAAATAGCGGACAGCGAGTGCACGCCCTGTCCGCCATTTTGAGTTGTCTGCCGCAAAGACCCTGGAAACGAGGTTAGGACTTCCTGGCCTGTTACCAACCATGGCCGAGCTGTTCAAAGCCGATTATTAACTCTAATCCGCGATTGTATACCAATCCAGGTTTGAATTTAGCCCGTCATAAAAGCCGTACTGAACTATATGTTGAAGGAATGCGTAACTCTAAGTCAAAATTGCAAACGTTTTTTACAATTTTTGTGACCATTAATCTATTATTAGCTCGATCGGGCTTTGAACAACTGGGCACAGAGTTCTTTATTCTTGGTGCCCACTTCAAGAATCGCCGCCTCTTGGGACAAGAGTGATCAAAACACAAACTGGTTCCCCTTGGTACAGGGGTAAAGGCTTTTTTTTTCCTTGCGAGGCAAACATAAGCACGAGCAACCCTTGATAGCTCATTATCTTCATTATTTTTTTCTATAAATTCACCATATGCGGTATGTAACGCTTATAACCAGTGGCGAAAATTACAAATGCTGGATGACGACTGATCAAAGTAGACAATGACAGATCTATCGTTTGTGTTATCCAACATGGCGGCCATGACGTAACGTGCAAAACACCTATCACAAGTGTGACACCGATAACGACTAGCTAATTACTGTGATTGATCTTTAATTTCCATTTGTTGGAAAAGAAGATATTAATTAACGACAGCTGGCTGCGTCTGCGTCTGCGCATGCGTTAGTTGTAGTTGCATGTGTGTGCCTCTACGGACTCGGGATCGAATCCTGAGCTCTTAGGTGGTCTGAGATTGGACGATCGCAATCTCACTCCGAAGATTTTTCTCCGGGTACTTCTTTTTTCTCTCCCTCAGCAAAAATGGACTCCCAGCTTATTCTATCTGACTGTGGTGTTGTGCTCCAAGGTCAAGACGAGTTTTTACTTATTTTATGTTTTTTGTTTAATGTCAGGAAGGGTTGAATGCTTTCCAGATTGCATCTCAAACAGGAAGCATCAAAGTTGTCAGGCAGTTAGTGGAACTTGATTTCGCGAAATGTTCGTCTGACAAGGTAATCTTCATGATAACAATTTGATTGACATCGGGAGCCCATGATTGGGACCGTTCAACTTCGTTTAGGGGGAGAGAAATACTCCTAGTCGCTTCATGCTAGAGAAACTGGGATAAGCTCCGGCCTAATGGGCCAGTTGGCGCATAAGCCGACTTTACCTTTCCCCCCTGAAACTATACCTTTCCAGCCAATCACAAGTCTCACCCATGGGATCGAGAATGGTCACTCGTGCAAGCTAAATCTTATTTAAGAACTCGTACAAGTATAAAAATAGCTTGATCTATAAAAATGCCGTTACATAGACGTAGTATATATTGGTGTTGTAAGCTCCTGGTTATCACTGAGAGGATGCACCTAACAGTTCGATACTAAGAAATTTTAAGCCCTCCAAGAAAATCAAATAGTAAAAACAAAATTATTTTTTGATACAAGGGGGATATAAGGGTACGTGGAGGAAAACGTCTACTGGAACAAGAGCGAACCTACAAATTCAACCCACAAGTGCGATCAGATAAGATTTAAGACGAAATCCGATAGAAAATCGAGCAATTTCAGTTTTTAGTGGACAAAAATCTTGTACCAGAATAATTTTAAGTATTTTACAGTCCTTTTTACATTTCCTGAAAGCTAAAGATATAAATATTTGCCTGAAATAACACCGAAAACAATTTCCCGTGGGAACGGGAAAAATATAATTTCAACGTTCAGAGAAATTGTGCAAACACAGGTAAAATTTCATCCTCAGTTTCATTTCACCAGAACTTTCAAGTGTTTCTTACGAAGTTCAACAGTTGTTTTTGACGTTTGGTGTTGCTAGAAATTAGTTTTTTTGAGAAGATATTTAAAACAGTCGTACAGAAGTTTGCAATACGATGTTTATAACCTTGGTACGAGGTTTTTGTCCACTTGTTACTCGAACTTCTGGTGGATTCCGTCTTAACTTTTAGGACTCCTAAGAGTAATCGGTATGTAAATTCTCTTCACAGTTTCAATGAAGTGTCAGTCAGACAGGTATTGAAAATGAAAATTATTATCAGCTTAAGAGGTGTGATCTTGATATGACACCAAATTCTCATGACTATCCAACAAAGAACCCTATGGTACTATTTGAGAGATCTAGAATGAACGTTTCGGTCGTGTAGGAACGGAAGGGTTGAGCTGATGGGTTCGATGTACGCTCGCTTTTTCGCTGGCACCATTTTAGTGCGCTAACGGAGATTTTGTTTTACAGGGAGTATTGTGCAAGCCACTTCTTCTTGCTGCACGAGGTGGACATAAAGAAATTGTCGAATACTTGCTTGAGAGCGGAGCATCACCTACTGAAGAAGATCAGGTAAAACAAAGTCAATCTTTACGAAAACATATTTCCGTTTAGTGCAAGAATAGTGTTCCACTAGGTAACCATAGTCATTAGTGATGCCAGTAATTACAGAAGTAGGAAACCAAATGAATCAATCACAACATAAAGGTCACAAAGCGAAGACACGAGCGTGGTAAAATGCGCGAGGGCCAATCATAGTTGAGTTTTTTTCTTTACCCGTTGTTGGCTGAAATTATGGCGTGAAATTTTTGGGCCTTTCGCAAAGTCATTTCAAACTTGATTCTAAGCTTTGACCGAAAACGCCTAGAAACAGCAAATCACTTTATTTTAATTATTGTGCTTTCTTGAAAAAAGATATAATAGAGAGTTTAAGAATTGACGACAGCCGCGGTACTAAATAATCGTGCGGCACGTGTTTTAGTCAAATTTTTCGCCGCATTCTGTAAATCAGCAGCGTGAAATCACCAAATTTATGGTTATGACGACAACCTGATCAAAGCGACAGTGAATTGTTTATTCTCTGTCTTCTTTAAAACCGTTCGTTTAACGTGACTTTTTCGTTCTCTTACGTAGACGGTGTCGTTCTTAAAACTCCAGACCGTCGATTTATAAATTCCTCTGGTGCGAAGTTTTTGTGATGCTAATTAATTCTACTTTACATATGAATGAAAACTAATTTTCATAAGAAAAACTTCGCACTTAGACTCGCTTTGAAGACGAGGCAGACATGAACTCGGAAATGGCCTATTGACCTAATACCTCTAGGAGGTTTCGAAAATAATTAAACCCCAGTCAAAGATTGCTGCAGATAAATTTGATGAACTTCGAAATTTCTGATAGATATATACGAAGGTTGTCTGAAGGTCTCCCCTTGAAGGTTTTCTTTCGCTAGTGAGAAATCTTGCGGGTTCTTTTGAGACTCGTAACGATTATTTACTTTTTCTTTCGTAAAAGGGATAATATCCTTTTGTGTATATTTTATTATTCTAGGAGGGCATGAGTGTGCTTCATTTAGCCGCCAAGTTTGGACAGCTGAAGGTCATTGATATGTTGTGGGGGAAGACTCCAATCGATCGAACCAGTGTAAAGGTATGCATAAAAATAATTACTTTACTGAGGCCTACGGCTTCTCTCGCTAGGGACAAGTGCTCTAATCATGGGGGCCGGGGGTGGGGGGGGGGGAGGGACTCTAATCAAATCACATGCACTCAAGGTAAATCAAATCAAATCAAATCAAACGTTGGGAAACACCGGAGTACCCGGTGGCAAAAAAACCCTTCGGAGCTGAGTAGAAACCAACAAAAGTCGAACCACTTATGGCGGTGAGTCGGGGAATCATCCCGGGCAACAATGTTGAAAGGCGAGTGGTCTCACCATTTCGCCATACCTGCTCAAAGCGCATTCGTTTTCGACATAGAGTACTTGCAAATGTACCTTTGCAATTACGGGCGACGAAGCTTAAGGGACCCGATTCCTAATTCCGATCCAAATTTATGAGAGGATTCTTGGGGGTGGCCTACACGTCCTGTAGTTTTAAGGTCAGCCGCATTACAACCATATCGCCTTTTCATAGAGCAATATCGCTGATATTCACGTAGCGCTGAGATCGCAAAAATTTTTCAATCGTATTCATGCACAGTCATGCAGCTGCTAGAAGAGTATTTGAATCTTTTACAAGAAACGTAAAGACAAAAACATTTTATCTTGGGAAAATTCAATGCTTGCACGTTGCAACGTCAAGTTGTTTCTAATAGGCCATTTTTACAGTTGTTTGCTCAGTGACCTAGCCTATGAATGGCTGCGAGGCTGCCGGTGACCTTGTATTGATACAGACCTCACTTACTTTATCATGTAAATTGTGTTATTATAATTCTAATTAGTCTGCATTAGCATTAGAAAAGCACAAAGGTTGCATCAAAGCAGAATCACCGGCAGTTTCGCTTCCATTCGTAGGTCAGGAAACTGGGCTGCAACTGTAAAATGGTCTATTGTAGTCAAAAGACGTTATGACGAATTTTCGAATCTTTTAAAACTCTCCCTAGCATAGGCGAATCGTGCCATGATTTTGGTTCAAAGCTTTGACTGTTTATGTTAAGGTCACGTCAATCTTTTAAAAAGAGGTTTTTCTCTTGATTTTGAGAGGGTATATTTGACGTTGGGGAGACGTTTCATCAGTGAAAAACATTCTTTTTGTGCCGTCGCTTTTTCCGGGGACTTTCGATGGTTACGTTAACGTACTATCTTTGCTTATTTCCTTTCACCTTTGTTTTTCAAAGAATGGAATGACAGCCATCCACGTTGCTGCCTTATTTGGCCAAACTGAAGTGGTACAGGAATTTCTTTCCAGGGCGCCGAAATCTGCTTTGTTTGTCAGTGAGGTAACGAGAGCATTTTTGTATTCAATCTCCCCTCCCTTCCCAAGCCCGGACCCAGGCCGAATTCAACTATTTTACGGACAGTGGGTACCTAACTGGTAGCGTCCTCGGCCTTGGAAATCCTTCATGACATTCAAAATCGGTTTTCTCAGAGTCGCACCTGATGCCTGCAAAGGGTTATATAAGCAAAATTGTTCTTAGGTAGCGCGTTTTTCACACTACCTACTGGTCAAATTATTGTCTCGTCTTTGGGGTAAATTTGTCTCTTTTTTTACTTTTCAGAAACCAGGTGATGGAAATGAAGGCGAAGAGGACGTGAGTATAATTCTCGCCTGTCATGAATTCACGCATGATACGGATATACACCTTATTCCAAAATGGCGGCCATTTTAGTATTCTTTTGTTTCCATGCAAATTGGCCCTTATGGCCTCGCTTTGAAACATAAAATTCAAAAGAATATTTAACCTTGAATGAGGCCATAAGGGCCAATTTGCATGGAAACGAAAGAATACTAAAATGGCGGCCATTTTGGAATAAAGTGTTTTTTGTTCGCTTTTCTTTTCGCACTAAGCGCGGGAATATTAATTTGATAGACTGAAGACGTCTTTGACAGAATTAGTTTTCTGGCCGAAAGACAACGAAAGACCCCAACGAGTAATCACCAAGAAGACCATGCTAAGAACCCAGTGGCCAAGACAGCCATACATTGGAGGTCACTGTTTTGCCATTTAGCATGGAATACTATGTCGTCTTGTCAGACTCTACCAAAGTGTTCGTCAAGGGTTAATAGGATATTTGCATGATGATGTCATTTGACCACAATTACCAGAATCCTTTAGGTTTTGCTTGTGTCATG
>OX421449.1:44371970-44376970 GCA_949126865.1 Montipora capitata | reverse complement strand
AATATGACTCCCGCTACGCGGTCGTCCGATTTTGTTAATCACTCGTATGATTACAGACCGAATTGGACTCCACTCAGTCTTACTACCATTATAAATAGGCGCCCGCAGATTCAATCAGATTCAAGAATTTTGTAATAGTTACGATTAGATGATTTACGGCATAAGAAACTGCAAGTGATTCATGAGGTACTCTCTAGACCCATTTCAGTAATTCCCTATCTGGAGGACAAAAAAATGGTTGTTCTGTCCATTGACGGAAACAAACCTTTCAAATCCAAAACGATCTTATTTTGTCTTCCAGATTGGGAATTAACTGAAAGGGGTCTATTGTACTCAAACGAGAGCATTGCATAATTACTACAGCTATGCTCTGGATTTGGGACCATTTTGGTATACTTTTTCTCATTATTTTAGGGTCGAACAGCTTTGCACGTAGCCTCCCTTCGAGGTCACATTGAAGTCGCCAGCACATTAATTAGTAAAGCTTCCACATTGTTGCACCAAGTAGATAACGATGGGCGCACAGCGCTGCATCTGGCAGCAGTCAATGGACACCGAGACCTACTGACAATCCTCATTGGGCAAGGAGCTGATATTGATGCTCAGGACAATGTAAGTTGACTACTCATTCTGTCATTCCTGCTGTTATTAGTGATTACAGTATTATAAGGTTATTTTACTCTTTAGTTAATCAACTTCCTCATGTTTGGGGACCCAAAATTATTATACGGAACAGCAACAAAACAACAACTTGGTGTGGCTCAAAAGGGAGAAGTAGGAGACGAAGTGCTCCCCTTAAACTTCCTTAAAGGTCAGCCCCATGTACTCCTGGATTTTTGTGAGCTAAAGAAAAACCCACAAACCAGGGCGGTACACACACCGGTATGGAGGAGGGAGTTGGGCCTCCTCCCAGGGCCGACTGGGACCGGGAGGGAGTTGGGTCTCCCCTGTGAACCTAGGGCCCCCACTAACCTATATGTACATCCCAGAAGTACAACATGTCGAGTCTATTGGGGAAAAAGTGTGACGAGAGGAAGACTTCATCCCCATTCCCAATTTTTATTGAAAATGCACTACTGACTTCAGAGAAGAAGTGCAAGAATTAACTAAATAGATGTCATATCATTGCCTCGAGTTGAAACTTGAACTGAAAGGGACATCAATGTGTTGACGCAGAAATTTATTATGACTATAAGTAACTTGCTTACAATAATAATGCCTTTAACTAATTAATAAGTTATATAGATATAATGATTACTACTTGACGACATGGTACTTAATAAAGGTTTCGCAAGTCCTATGTCCAATCGAATAAAATGAAATAAGTCGAAGGGTGGGATGGGAGGGAATTTGAAAGGAAAACTTCAAGACATTGTGCTTGGCCGTGAGAAAAAACAGAGTGATGAAGTACACGGCAATGCAAGCTATTGAACATTGCAGAGTGCCATGTGATTGGTCAAATAAACTATGAAGAACTCGTAAGTGCAACTCACATGAGGTTGCACGTGAAAATCACTGGACACAGGACAAAGCTCAAACAAGAGTTGTCGATCAGCTAAAATTTATTTCCGGTGATCAATAAAAAGAGATGATAGTTTAGGTAGTTTGCAACCAATCCCTAGGGACGCTTATATCAATGGCGAAATGTACAAATGCTGCCGGGATGACGAACAGAAGCAACTGATGAGAGAGTTATTATATAATTACAGAAGCACGTGACCTTGAAGCGTGTAACTTGCAACTCTTTTCCTTGAAACAAAGCTGGGGATTTTAGGACACCAATTTTATGCCCAAATATGGACAAAAATAACATCGAAGCGGCACGCGGGGGAAAATGCACGAGCTACGTTTCATCCAAATAAGGACATTTTTAAACTAAAAAACCCTATCTCTGAACCAGAGTTAAACGCTTCAAAGTCATAGACCGTATTCATAAATTGCGGCTAAGTATTTTTTTTTTTTTTTTTCTTTTGGGGGGGGGGGGGGGGGTAATTATCCACACTAGCCTCGTTAACACGAGCAAATTCAAAAGAATATTTGCTCCAAAGTGAGGCTAGTGAGGATGATTAGCACACAAAGACAAAAGAATAATTTCTTCTCCGCCACTTATGAATATACGGTCTATGAGCTTCTGATAATTATTCATAGGTGGGTTCACACTAGCGGAGTAAGTATACCTTTAAGTATGACTAGAGCTCAAGTACACTTGAGATCGCCCATATTTTCTTACCGTGATGAGCGTTCATATTAGAATTTAAAGTATGCTTTCCAAGTAATCGGGTTGTCAATCAAGTTATGCGAAAACGTGTTTGATTGACGTTCGTTTCCCTAATGTGTTTTGATAGTAGATAAGTAAGCTCGTTAGGATGGTTTGAACTAGACTTCTTTGAAGGAAATGCGTTACCATGGCCACAAAGTAGGCTACTTGAGTTGAAATTAAACCCGTTCACATCTGAAGTAGGGCTCAAGTGTACTTAAGGCCTACTTACTATGCTAGTATGCACCCACCTACTGTTTGTGTTATCCAGCCAGTTGCGCTTAATTTTTCACGGTTTTAAGGAAAAATTCGTTTCTGTTGAATCTGACACACTAGATTAAGTTACGTGTATCTGAAACGCCGGGGAATTATTACTTGAGTTTGTTAGGACTCTCAGTTCTATTTTTGTAGTGTTGTGCATTTACAATGGCAATGTAAATATATATATCCCGTCTCGTCTCTTTTGTTTTCAGCTTGGCAATACCGCCCTGCACATTGCCGCTGAAGCCGGTTATCCAAGAGTTGTGAAACTATTGATGGAATATGGGGCGTCTTCGATAATTGAGAACAAGGTTTGACTCTTATACCGAGTTCACAAACTAAACCAATTAAACTTAACATGTTTTTACTAACGATGAAATTATATATATGAAATGGCTCACATATGAACTGCGGGAATGAAATCAAGTGAAGCTATGATCCTCGCAGTTGTGAACGCAATTTTTGCAATTGCGTAGCGAAGCCTGAAAAAAATCAGGATTTCAACGGGGTTTGAACCCGTGACTTTGCGATACCGGTGCGCCGCTCTAACCAACTGAGCTATGAAGCCACTGACGTCGGGAGATGGTCATTTGTGGGTTCTAATGTTCAGGCTTCTCTACGCAATTGCAAAAATGGCGTTCACAACTGCGAGGATCATAGCTTCACTTGATTTCATATCCGCAGTTCATATGAGCCATTTCATATATATCATTTCATCGTTGATTCATTCCTCACGGGAACATTAGAACCCACAAATGACCATCTCCCAACGTCAGTGGCTTCATAGCTCAGTTGGTTAGAGCGTCGCACCGATATCGCGAGGTCACAGGCTCAAACCCAGTTGAAATCCTGAAGGCTTCTCTACGCAATTGCAAAAATTGCGTTCACAACTACGAGGATCATAGCTTCACTTGATGTTTTTACTAAGCCGAGTTGATCTTAATCCTGGTTTTTCGCAAGCGCAAACACAAGCATAAGTAGCTTATGCTCGTGAAAACGAACGTCGACATAAGCATCAAAATTAATCAAGGAGTCCGCCATTTTGTTCAAATGCTCAGATGCGGGGAATTTGGAACGAGTCCTTTAATTGGCCAGACGTAGCAAATTTCTTTGTGCTTATGCCGTGTTTCGTTTTCACACGACGCGTGCGAACGCAAGCATAAACGCAAGCTCAAAGAAAAGGAAAAAAATTTTTCCTTGTGTTTGTGCTTGCGTCAACCTCGTTTTCACGGTGAAATAAGCGCTCTGTGCTTGCGTCGCTAGTGAAAACCAGGCGAAACCGAACAGACCATTTTTTAAATCGATCGATATTTGCCTGGTGCGACGCATGCAACTCGAAAGAACAATACTGAAGCAAGGAATCTAAAATTCCTTCTTGTTTTCGTGTCGAACGTGATTAAGAAGGTAAGACATTTCATGTCGAACGCCGAATAGAGTTCAGTTCTATCCAAGCGATCGAGGTCGTACCCGTCGCCCCGGTCGTTAGCGATCGTCAGGGAAGTGTTTCCATATAATCGTCCCGATCGCCTCTGAACTTTATTTGAAACGACTGGGGCGATCGAGCCGATCATATGGAAACCAGGCTTTATCGTCCCGATCGCCCAAGTCGTTTCGACCGGAAGATCATATAGAAGCCAGGCTTTAAAACCATCTATACGCTTTTTTACGCCTAAAGGTTAAATTTTTGCCCCTTTCACGGCTAACGGTTAAACCCTATTGAGACCCCCTCTAACGCTAATACCAGATTAAAAATCAACAAGCACTTTTATTCAGTCTCTACTCCCAAATTTTGTTCAACGCAGGTAGACCTGATATATATTGGGCAAAATTTTACGTTAGAGGAAGTCAATCTTCAAAAACAAAAATAAGCAAAAGACACTTTCATCCAAAAGTTGAAAAAATGAAACAAAAGTTTACGCTAGTCCTGGAACCTGCTGGCCTTGGTTGTTTAAAAGGTGGATACCGCTATCCACCGGATAAATCACTATCCAGAGCATAAACAGTAGCAAAACTAATTAAGCTGTCCAGTGGATAGCGCTATCCACCCTTAGAACAACTGGGGCCAGAAGTTTTTCAGGCAGGCTTCTTTGCAACGTGCTCAGTCAAGTTGTTTCTTTAACTGCACGATCACTTTCACTACACAACCGCACTGTTCAAATAAATGAAACGTCATATATTCTATCTCCACCGTCTTGGTTTAACAAGGTTTCGACAATCTTACGAGATACTAAAATTATTCAACATGCGCACCAGGAGTAAATCTACGACGCGGTTGTCAACGAGAACGCCACAAAACAACAATATCATTGGTTAAAAGAGGGAAAATAATCGTGCTGCACGTGCGCACGCATTTTCGCACGTATTCTTGCGGAACTCTACACAACAACGACGTCAAATCACCAGATTTGAGATTTTGACGACAACGCGGGCGAAAAAATGTGAATCTCCCATTTTATATTTTTAATTTGAAATCGTTTGCACC
>OX421449.1:44346970-44366970 GCA_949126865.1 Montipora capitata | reverse complement strand
ACGAGAGTCCTCAGAGAATTGGGATAGTGTTCGCGCGGGACCAGTTCCTTGGGGCAGCAGTGATGCTATCCGTTCTTCAGCTCCTCGATTTTCTTTCAATACATCGGTTATTCGGTCCGTGGAGTGTCATTATCGGCCATCTTGTTGTGGATGTTCTTCGCTTTCTTTTGATCCTCTTGATTTTCTTCGCAAGTTTTACGCTTCAACTTCTCGCAGTTCTGAAGGTAATACGTTTTTGTGTTTAGTAGGTTTTATCTCATGTGACTGCATGACTCAGTCGTGATCGGTAATGAATACAAGTTCTTGATATGGGAGAATTCCTCTAAACAATTAGGGAGCTAAATAAGCACGTGATAGCCAGAGACGGCCAACCGGAAATGAGCTGCTTTCGTTCAGTTTAAGGAGGCTCGAACCAGTTTCAACGCTTCCAAGTGACGCTCTTATTAGAAGGAACAGCACCACAACGTTGTATCATGTATTGGCAATATTGTGGTACCACGTAAAATACGAATTATTGCTGAACAAGATATAGTCATTATTATGACGTAATATGTCACCGTGGCAACGGGCAAGCCCTGTAAAAACACCCTTTATTTTGTCTTTAGTTGCTTAGATCTCAAAAACGAACTCGGTGACCGCGATTTTTTATTTCTGAAAAGTAATCAGAAGGGCAAGATGAAACTTTCTGCAAAGTTTAAAAAAAAGATGTCTAGTGGATTCAGAGCCACATTAATTTTGTGATGTTTTTAAGGTAGCTCTGAATCCTCTAGACAGAATTTTTTTAAACTTTGCCGAAAGTTTCATCGTGGCCTTCTAATCACTTTCAGCAATAAAAGAGAGGGGGTTACCGAGTTCGTTTTTGAGATATGAGTAACTAAATCTAAAATATAGGGTGTTTTTGCCGGGCTCTCCCGTTGCCAAGGTAACTTATTACAACACAATAATGATCACATCTTGTTTGGAAATGATCAGTGCTCTATACGGTACCACAACATTGCTGTTACGTGATACAGTGTTGTAGCGTCAGTCGATCTAAACAGAGAGTCTTCTAAGTATTGAAACCCCTTCGAGCCTCCTTAACTTATCTTGAGATTACAACACTTAAATTGCTAAGAACCTTTACACCAATAAAGACAATTAGTTTTAAAATGACACGGGATCTACGGTTTACAGTCCTGATCCTAGAAGGGTTGAAAGTCTAACCATTTGAAGATGAAATTACAACATTCTCGTTCCCAAATCCCGTCGTTTTTCTCAGCCGGCGGGGCCTTTGCATGAGAAAACAATGGGCTCTGGAGCTCTGCAGTCTTAGATTCTAGGACTTCCGGAGTTCATATACGAGTCGTCAGTCGTCAATAGTACTAAACATGGCGGTACTTAGAAGCATTACAAGAGTCTCCATGTGAAGCTTTACGTGGCCTCAACTTAGAGAATGTGTCCCTTCGTGTCGAACAGAAAGAAGCAACAAGTGCTGTCTTTGTTTTAACAAGGCTCCATAGAGTTTTAGGGCCGCGCGGAAGCTGGGCACTAGTATGGCGCGTGAAGCCTGCTTAGCCTGCTTAGGCAAGGCCGACGACGACGGCTACGATAACGCCGCGAATCAATGCACGCCCCCCGCGCGTGCGTTTTACATTTTGATACGTTTCTTTGCCGTTCTCGTTCTGACAACGGCGTCAAATTTGAGGTCACGTGGAGGACGCGAGCACCTGACGATAAATCCTCAATAATAATAATAATAATAACCTCACTTTAGTGTCAATGGATTTAGCACTAGACCACTAATTGGGGACACTAATGAAATTAATTGAATCAAATCAAATATTGGGTTTTGTCAAGAGGGGAAAACCGGAGCCTGACCCGGAGAAAAACCTCCGGAGAAGAGTAGAGAACCAACAAACTCAACCCACATATGAAGCCGAGTCTGGGAATCGAACCCGGGCCACATTGGTGGGAGGCGAGTGTTCTCACCACTGAGTCGTCCCTGTTCCCTAAATTATTATTATTATTATTCACTTCAAAAATCCACACTGTTCATTACTAATCTTATTCCTGGTATGTCGATACACCCTTTCCGTGCGGAATGACTAGGAGTAATCACGAAATTTACGACAAAGAAGGGACCTTGTTTGTAGCGTTCGCGCTCTCATCCTTCCCCTCCCTCGCTGAAGGAGAGTGTATTTATGATGCCGAGGCCTTTCCTGGTTTTCCGTTTCATTTCAATTTTCTTCATTACTTTTTTCTTTACGTTTTTTTCAGCCGATAGGAAAGGAAAACGAAAACTCGTATACCATTGTCCAGACAGACCCGGATTTCATGGAAGTTGTGGAGCTTCTTTTCTTTGGTCTTTTTGGTCTGACATCTCCAAAAGATCTCTCAGAAAATAATAAAGAATACGCCAAGAGAATGATAAAGGTGGTGTTCGGTCTTTACAACGTGCTTATCATTATTGTTCTCATTAACCTGCTGATCGCTATGATGAGTGACACCTACCAACGGCTCCAGGAACAGTCTGATGTCGAGTGGAAGTTCGGGCGAGCCAGGCTGATTCGAAACATGGAGCGAGAGACGGCGAATCCTGTACCCATCAACGTGTTTTCTAAGCTCATCGATTTCTTGAAGAGGCTCTACAGGGCAAAGTGTCGATGCCGAAAGACAGGAATCACCTCTGAGTTGAGCGCCGAGAATGGTTCGATCGCTCAGTCGCAAGGCCGACGACTTAACACGAGGAGAACTGAAGACCTTGGCGAAGCATTCGCGCAGGAGTGGGACCTAATTTACTCGGTGGTCGACTGGGAGGTAATTGTGGAGAAGTACTTGGACAGCAAAGGAGAAGGACAGCCGAAAATTAAAAAGAAAGGTGGGCGAGGAATGAACAACGGCGAGCGTAAAGAAAATGTGCTGGCACAGGGACAACAATCCCAAAATAACCACGAGGAGCGAGTCATCTTCAGCGACGTAGCGGATTCAACCGTGATGAAAATAAACGTACTTAATTCTTTGAAGGTTTAAAGAGTGATAGGAACTGAAATATCGGGTTTAAAGGTCAGAAAAGACTTCGAACTTTTTAAGCTTTTTAGAAAAGCGATAGTTTGCCTGCAAAATGTCATTCATTCAATGCTTTTATTCCTAACGTTCATTAGATGCGAGACTTCGTCGTTTTCAAATGGTACTAATTATCACCATGTATTAACGAATGGCTAAAATGGAAATCAAAACGGAATGCAATTTACAAAAAGAACGACAGGCTATTATAAGCTATGCCGAGTCCCAAATTTTGTCCCTTAGATTGCCGGTAACACCTGTATATAAAGATCACTAAGTGTCCTACAGAAGATGACTGTGGTTCGGAGAAGAGAGAGAAGAAGGAGTAAGGAATAAGTCGATCATTGATCTCGCCTTTGCTTTTTTTTTTCCCTTACCTATTTTATGCATATGAATATTTCATTCAAATGAGGGATTTTTCGCATCCCACCAACCACAAAACGAAGCCAATACAAAATACCGGTACACAAGGTTTAACATCTACAGAATTTATAATAAGCTTTCACTTATATTCCAAATTTAGTGCCACACCGTTGCATATGTGTATTACATTTTACATGGTGTCATAATAAAGTTTACATCAAGTTGATGCTCCTTCATTGCTTTAAAGCGTTCTTGCCCTCGTCGACGTTGTGTTTGCACAAAATCCCCACAACAGTTAGAAGGAACTCCCACTTCAACAAAAAAAATAACCTTTACAGTCAAATCAGTCTAAATTTTTTCAAAGAAAGCGTTTGTATCCAAAATAAAGAACTTTTAGAATGGCCCACTGTTATTATACAAAAGCTCTTTGTGTCAGAACAATAGGGCAACCGTAACACGTCACAATTATTCAAGATGGCTGCGCCCACGAAATTTTAAAGTAAAAATAAGCGATTTAAAAATATAAACACTCTTTTTAAAACAAATTTTGCGCAAATTTGTTTGGAAACAATTTCCTACAGTTTAATCACTCGCCGAAAAACCCCATAAAACCTTTAACACCTGAACCGGCCAGACTTAGTATTTTACTCGTCAATGGGGAACCCCCGGGAGTCAATGGGTTAATCATTCGCATTAAACGTATTCCGTTGTAAGAGTGGAGGTTCCCTTTAATCTTGGATTTCCTTGTAGCCAGACAGCTACGACACAGGAACCCCACGTTCTGAACAGGCCTGACGATAGCTATTACCAAGAAATAGAAGAGGTAAGAGAACGGATCCTCATGCCGCATCATAGTATTTTAAAAAATAATTTTTTAGTTTCACAAAGCTATTTTTAACTTCTCGTTTCCAATACCACGCATTACGTCATTACAACTGGCCAATCAGGTACCTCTATAAATAGCTGCATAGCTAAAATTGTTGGAAGACGCCTATGTATTGGGGATCCCTTTCCTACCTCATCATCTCTTGCTTTTACCAATGAGGTTTGAAGGGGAGAAAATCATTACCGTAACATTTTTACAGTAAAAATTACCAACAGTTGCTTTGTAGCCAGACAGCTTCAACACAGGAACCCCATGATCATGGTACTCTGAATTAATCTACCCTGGCCGGAAAAACACTCAGGATCTTAAAATAACTGAGGAGAAAGTGCTGCCTTGTGGGAGGCGCGGCGGCCTCATGGTTAGAGTGCTCAACTCCGGATCGAGTGGTCGGGGTTCTGGCCGGGGACATTGTGTTGTGTTCTTGGGCCAGAAACTTTACTCTCACGGTGCCTCTCTCCTCCCAGGTGTAGAAATGGGTACCGGCGAAAATGCTGGGGGTAACCCTGGGATGGACTAGCATCTCATCCAGGGGGGAGTAGAAATACTCCCAGTCGCTTACGGAAACTGGAGATAAGCGCCGGCCTAATGGGCCTTTATAGGCTCGTAACAGAGACTTCTGTGAAAATGGCTGCTACTAACGAGGTTTGTAGAAGAGAAAATCGCAGGCTATTACAGGCGATTTCTTAATCTGAACTCCTTGTCTGTCCATACGAGTGGCTTCAAGGTTGAACTTAAGGAACCCGCATAAAAAACTATCCATTTTTCTTTCTGTCCAAACACATTCCCATTGTTGTGGTAATATACAGATTTAGCCAAGCCTAAAAGCGGAGCTTCCTGGTCATTTATTCTTACTGCCTGTAGGGTTAGTGAGAATAAAAGGTTTTGAATTGTTTTGGTGTTTCCGGTTGCTGCTTTAATAATTAAATCATTTTCTTTGTTTTCTTCTATAGAAAAAATTCATTGCCTAACTAGAGAATTCCACGCTAAATTTTACGCTAAAAACCAATATTGCATGAATCACAAAGCGATGAGTAACGGTTCAGTGCCCAAGGAAAGAATTGTTGGAGTAACTTCTTCCACTCAGTATGAGCAATTACTGGTATTCTGTTTTGTCGTTGTTGTTCTCTTTCACTCTCCTTTCGTTTCTGTTCTAAACATAGGTCCACCAGGCATCATGTAACCTTATCAGAGCTTCGAAAGATATGCCAAAAATTGCAATACATAGAAAAAAGCAGCTCTAAGCAAATTAAAAATGAACACTCAGCTCTAAGTTTATACCCCTCCGATGCTTGACTTGAATAACTGCGTAGCCACCAGTGTGGACCACAGATATCATGATATGTCAAACTGGATTGAAACCAGCGAAAAATGCAGAAAGAAAACATCTTCCAAACCGTTTTCCACCTGAACATGAAAAGCACTGACTGTGTAAGAACTATAGTTGACGTAGTATTGCCGTGTAGCTGCATTGAGCCACAGAAAGCGCGCGAAAAATGAAGCCTTGCTTATGTTTAGATGAGTTAACCTGGGTTGAGCCTGCAATCCAATCGAAAACCAGTATCTGGTCACCGGTCAACTAAAAAAACAGCAGACCTCGGTGAGCTCTAAGCTTGAGCCCACTTATGTTCACGTGATACTGGTCAGCGGATACCTTGTTTTGACAGGCGTCAATAGCCCATTTCGGAGTTGCTGCATGCCTCAGTTTTAAAGCGAGTCCTGGTGTACAACCATTCAAATGGAAATGATTGCACATTCTTATGCAAATCAAACTCATTTCCCTTACAATAGTTGAGCACCAAGACTCACTTCGAAACCGAGACAAACAGCAACTCGGAAATGGCCCATTGATCAAGACATGGATGTCCAATATCAAAGATGTGTGCTGTAAACTAGCATGATACTGTTCACATTGGCATACATGGAGGGGTGGATAGACATATGTACAGACGGTCGATGATGCCATGGCTATCAAACCAGATTTCTTGCATCGATGGGTTACCATATTTTTTCTTAATGGTGCTCTGAGTGCATGCGCCTTCAGCACACACAGAGCTCCGCTATTATGATAAAAAAATCATTTTCTTTTTTTCTTCAGATTTTGAAAGCGTGTTTGCTTAAACACCTGCCTGGCAAAATTTTGAGCTTTGATTTTTATCCAAAGGCTGTTTACTTTGAGTGTAAGGTTTGAATTTCACAGTCCACCATTACTCACATTTAAAACCGATCTTAATATGCAAAGCTTTCTTAGATATTTAAAGTACATTCATAGCATCCATATTCAAGCAAAAGAAGATGATTGTTTACCAAAAGAATGGTCGCTTTTACGTGGCATCAGCTAGACCTCTCTTTAAAATGTGTCCCTGGCTCCCAAATGTACGGAGCCCTGTTAGTGCCACCCACGTGTGTGTATACTTTTTATTTTTTCTGGCGAGATTTTTTTACTTTCGGCAAGAGTCTTGTTTTTATTTGTGTCCGTGGTGCAACTTTTTTTATTTGGCGCGACTTTTTTATCTGGCGTGTCTTTTATGCCGGCGCCTGGGTACAGACCCTCTTTATTCCTTATTATAGTGTAATGAATGTTGTAAGTAATAATCCTATAAACCCTTGTATACCCCTACATACCCTTGTATACCTCCATATACCCTCAAGAAAAGATGAGGTGAGAGAACGGATCCCAATGCCACGCTTAACTAAAGTTTCTTTACGTTATTACAACTGGCAAATCAGGTGCCTGTGTATGGGGAGGTGGGGGGGGGGGGGGGATCTTCTCGCTTACCTCATCCTCTTCATACCCTTGACTACCCTTGTAAACCCCTATATACCCTTTTCAACACTTGTATACCCTTGTATACTCCTATACTGCCTATATACCCCTGTATACCATTGTATACCTGCAAAAACCCTTGTATACTTCTGTGTACCCTTGTATACCTTTAAGTGCATTTCTGGACATAAGTGCCTATATATCCCTTACAAAAAGTTTAAAAGCGTTTGTAAGTGTGTCCGTATATTTCAAGCGTATGGATGCTTTCGTAGTTTTTTATCAATAACGCTCGAAACGTTAGCTTTCAAATTTCTCTATGGTGATCAATATGAGAAATCAACCCACTTGACAATGGTGAAACATAGTGAAACTACTTCCTGGGGCGTAACGAAGTCAAGATGCCAATTATATTGTAGAGGAGAACAAGATATTAAGTGGAATGGCAGTTGCCAACTACATAAATCACGCTTTTTCGGGGTATACTAAGGTACACAAGAGTACACAGAGGTATACTTAACAATTATTCCATGAGCGCGCGTTGGATACGACATGATAGATAGCCAACGAGGCGCCAAGTTGGCTATAATCATCTCATATCCAACAAGCGCGAGTGGAATAATTGTTTTATTAAAAACGCCCCCAAAATATAGAAAACTAGACTACAATAAAAATAAAAAGGCCCAAAAAATCACGCATATGCTTGCTGTGTTTGTAGATCATGGTATAATGGCTCATAACCCATGATGGCTTAGCCAATCAAAACTCTCGAATTGCATTATCCAATGATCCAGTAAGTAATAAATAGAGGTATACAAGGGTATGTAGGGGTATACAAGGGTTTATAGGATATGTGTTATTGACCAAGCGTGAGGTCAAGATGGCTGGATATTGGCCAAGTTCTTTCTTTACGTGTTTATGGACCGAGACGAAGTCGAGGTCCATAAACACCCAAAAAAAGAATGAGGCCAATATCCAGCCATTTTGACCAAACAAGCTTGTTCAATAAAGGATTTATTATATGGGATAAAACATTTTAAAAAGTGATCTTTGATCTTGCGGGACCAAGCGAGAAATCCCGAGCGGGCAGTATAGCTCCATCTTGCCCGCTCGGGTAGCCAATCACAGCACGGGATTTGGTTCATCTTGCCCGCTCACGGAGCTACTCATATAATAATATTACTTATAATATTCATTACCCTATAATAAGGAATACATAAGGTCCTTACCCAGGTGCCGGCATAAAAGACACGCCAGGTAAAAAAGTCACGCCTAAAGTGAAAAAGTCCCGCCAGAAAAAATACAAAGTATACACACACGCGGGTGGCACTAACAGGGCTCCGTACAAATGTCCTTTTCTCGCTTTCCTCTTTTTTGTCTTTCAAGCCTGCTTCCATAGCGTTATTACAAGCGCAAGCATAATACTTTATAATACTTTTTCTCCTCTATTTTTCATGCTGTAAAGGAACAATTTAATAGATTAAAATAACATTAAAAAAAAAAAACGTTTAAAACTGACCGACTGGACCTCAGAGGGTTGGATCTAAGGAAAAGTGACATCACTCACTCAATTGCTTAAAAATTCAGCATGTAAACAGAGTTTATTATGTATGCAAAATACGAGTAGCAAAAAACTTAATTCAATTCAGTCGCATACAAACACATAATTTGCATTCTTAAACTAGTGAGTCTGACGTGATTTTCTCCTTAGTAATGGCGGACCATTAAATAGGGAAATTGTAGTTAACATAAACAAGGGTCTTTCTGAAATTATGGCTTAAAACTTGGGTCACTTAGTGTTTAGTTAACATAGTTCTGAAATCCAAAGAAAAAAAAAGATTTGATTTTTTGATCAAAGTACCACTTTAAAATACATCAAATAGATTTGATAGAAACTTTCTTTCCATAGAATCAAAGACAAGGCACAGATTGAAGTTACAAACAGCTGTATTCGAGAAAATTCATAATTCTTATTTACATCAAATTACTATATACCCACAAAAAACAGCTTCTACAAAGACCCTTAAAAATAGCTTTTAACTCATCTGTAAAAACTGCATACCCATTGCTTAATACATTTAATTTCAAGAATTGCAGATAAAAAATTTATAGTGTTTTCACATGAAGTCACGGCGGCCATTTTGGAGGAGTGAAACAAAGAAGCAGCGGCCATGTTGGAGGAGTGAAATATTCTTTTTGGCAATTGAACTCTATTTTTATGAAAATTATTCCTTTTGTTTTAGTATGCAAATATGGCAGAGGGTCACAAGAGCGAGCGAGTCCTAATACGTTCAAATTTTTACACTTTTCTTGACAGGTCAACTGTTAGCCACTAGTGGATCTCAGCACAGATTTTAATACTCAGTTTGTTTTAAGCCGGTGACACACAGTTCAACAGTTGTTAGTGAAGAAATGCTGCATTTGTTTAACAAATGTTGAAGTGTGTATCATATCATGTTAAATGCTGAACATAAACAGAGATAAGCCCTATTTCGTTTAATAAGTTGTTACCATGGTCTTGAAACACGGTTCAACATTTGTTGACCAAATGTTGTACAGTGTTGCACGTGAACAATGTACCGATCAGTCTTAAATTACGCCTAATGATAAACAAATCAGTACCTTACAACGCTTGTCCCCGTATTTTTTTCGACAAAATGCACCGTGAACAAACACGCTTCTTCTAGCCACTGTGCCATCTTGGATAATACTCTTCTCCCCAGCTCCTCGCACGCTTAAGCGAGGACACAACCGTACTGTTACACGTCATAGCAATTGAAAAAAACAAACATGTGTTCTTACTTGTTACGAACGTGCAAATCAGAGCCTTGACCGTCGAAACGAAGGACTCTTGGCACATTTTAATAAAACGTTTGTAAATAGACATCTTCCTGAATAGTGACTTCATATAGATAGAGGTAAGATAAGATACAGTAAACACCCGCATATAAGAACAAGTGGCTGAAATTTGGCCAATAATGCACCATATGAATAAGAACAAATTCAGCCTGATAAATAAAACATGTTCTTAATAAAAAGGGAAAGGGCATTAAGATAACAAAACAATACAGCATGTAGTAACTTATATCAATTGAAAGTACCATGGTGTTCAGCATTGTATGTTAATTAAATCTTTAGTAATATTTAATTTGAAGTATTTCTGAAACCAATTTTAAGAACATTTTAAAAACACTTTCAGGCTGATTTCTCACTAAGCACCCCTCAAATAAGAACATGATCAACCTTAAACCTGAAAAAAGTGTTCTTATATGCGGGTGTTTACTGTACTCATCAATTCGAGTTCTCTCTCTTAAAATTTAAGAACATAACGAGTCCTTTACATTTAATAGTTTGACATCACTCGCCTTCTGTTGCTCTTTGACACGACAGAACGTGACATGGCCTTAACATTTGGGTCTGGACTTGCATCCAATCAAATGAAATTCAAATTCTGATATTCACATTTAGGCAACAATAGACGACAAATCTAACACCAACAGGCTGCTCGATCAAAAGCGAATACTGATAATATACCGGTTCTAAAACAAAGATCTCCTTCAAAGGCGGACCATAAAAGGATAATTCATAATAGAAGTGAAACTTATGACCATGTACATTTCTAAAATTCACATCACCACCGGCATATGCTAACTCCAGCAAATTTCGACCAACCCAATTTTATAACGACAGTCTGCAAAGTCAGTCTGTAAAATTTTATCCCTCTAATTTAAAAATGCATGACTCAAGTAGGGGACAATAGCATTTAGACTTTCCAAGAGTCGGCTTAAAATGAACGTTTCAGGATTTAAAGTGAAAAAATAATTAAATGGCTAAAATTTAACACAATGATCGTCCGGTATCCTGACTAAAACGTCATTATTTAACCACTCTTATTTAAAACTGCCTTTGACAGTAAAAACGTAAATATATCAGTGTTCCTCGGCAGTACATAAAGAGGAGCTTTTCAACCACGTGATGCGCTCTGAGGTCCATTGTCGAATAGCGGCCGGGAAGTAGCGCAATGGTGAAGAAATGAACTCACACCCACTCACGACGCAGCTATTACAACAAGTCTTGACACTGGTTCAAAAACAACAATGGACACAAACACCTAACACAATCAATGGACCCAGACCCGCAACACTGCAGAACTGAAACATGTACCGATCCAATGAAATGAGGAGTTGCAAAGAGATGCGTTGTATCTGGCCATCCATTCAAATGACGAGAAAACTGGCGCCATCTACTTCTAATATCATTCACATGATGGTTGATGCTTACAAAGCTCTCACCACTCTACGCGTCAAGTATCTTTAAAAAAAAAGCTCCGGCAATCGGCGCCACATATATTCTGGTCCATAGCGTTAACACAAGACGCCAACTTGTCTGCCAAACCGAAATACATGTACTGCAAGATCTCATGGAAAAATGAAGAGTGGTTGTTTGAAGAAAACCATTTTCCCAGCCAGCTTTACGTTCTTCGTTGTCATTGCAGTTCAAGAATTGTACAGTGTTTATAGTGTTCTCTCCATTTGAAACACCACCGTTCTGACTTTTGAGTCTGTGGAAGATTTCTTTCCCCGTGGTCAATCAATAAAAATCTGTCAAAAAGTCCGCCACTGTGACGGCCTTAAAATTCTAAAAACCGTTTTCCCTCCAAGAACACTCGATCCTTGGAATCTACCTTGCAAAGTCTTAAAAGCAAGAAGAAAAGTACCACGCCGAATCTGCCACCATTTTCGTCAAATCAGGCGATCAATTAAAATTTCTACAGCAGCCTGTCAAAATCTCGACTAAATTCCCAGCCACGATTCCTCAAACACTGGAAGATGATTTCGCCGATTGTTTCCGCGCAGCATCCACAACATCAAACAGATGCTTGGCGTCCACAGCCAGTACATGCGCAGCAGAGAGCATTCCGCGGCGGTATTCCTGATCAAGCGTTGTGGTGCTGTATTTTTGTGCCATTTTCATGGCGTTGATAAGTTCAGCCATGTCGGATGACAATACCTTGTGTGCCATTTCAACCTAAAAAAAAGAACGTCCAGTAACTTAGAAAGTCGTTTGGCATGGAAATGTGTGCAAACGTCTTTGGAACAGAGCAGAGAGGAATTTAAATGAAACGCGTGCTACATAACCTCAAATTTGGTCAATTCACGTCGTGAGGGGGAATAAAGAAAGGGCAAGGGCAAGGGCAACCTCAACAAAAATAACTTTAACACTACCGCGAGTATTTCTCGATTATTCCGTCTTGTTCACGTTGCACAATATGGGCGAACTGGCCTAAAACTGGATGGGTACGGACAGTTTTAAAGTAAAAACAGAAAATGAATGGTTCATTGTTGCATGCTCACGTTGTCGTCAAAAGCTAAAATTTGGTGATTTCACGATGTTGTTTTGTTGATTACGGCATGCAAAGAAGTGAACTGGCGTGCGTGCCGCACGTGCAGCACGATTATCTTTCCCTTTTTAAGCAATAATGTTCCTGCTTTGTGACGTTGTCGTTTCCGTAACCGTTGTTGTTTCCGTAACCGTTGTTGTTGCTTAAGCTCCCGGTTGTCAGACCCTCGAGCGACCCTTGGAGCAGAAGGCTATTAGGTGGTTAAACGGGTAAACACGTTGGATCAAACACGAAATGTTGGATAAAAAATGATTGTTCTGGATTAAAAGTGGGAAGCTATACAACGCTTTTCTATACAACGCTGTTTAGAAACAACGAATTTTAAGTCTTTTAAGAGATCCATTAGACAAGTTGACCTAGTACAATTTTAATAATTTCGGCTTCTTTACTGAATTTAGTATTTAGTTAGATATAAGATATATTTATTAGATTTTACTATTATAATCTTAATTACAATATATTCCACTTTTTCCACTTTTTTAAATTTTAAATTTTAAATTTTATTTTGTTTGTGGAAAACCTGTAAATTAGCTGGCGTCCTTTCACAGACCCCGACTTTGGTTACGTCTGTGAAAGTACGCCCTTGTTGTAGCTAAGTGTATTTTCACAATAAACTTTTATTGTATTTTTTTTTTATTGTATTGTATTGAAACTCAACAAATCAACGGCCTCTTTTTCAAAGCGAGGCCAAGAGCAAATGACATCTTTTGCACGGTGGATGGCAAATTTAAATATCACAAGAAATTCCATGTTAGTTTATGAAAAGAATGCACATCGCTGTAGCCAGATCAGCCCAAGGGAATAACCATTAAAACTTATTAACTTACTTCCTTGTGCGATGAATGATCTAATCTGTAAATTTCTTCGTCGACGTGGGCTAATAAATCTCTTAACGAAAGACCAATTTTCTGCAAAACAAAAACATAGATCGACCATAATTATGTTCAAGGTAAGTATCCCCAGAATTTCCACATTTAAATTGCTACTATGATCAAAAGTGTGATTGCCCCCGGTTTAAGAATTCTTTTTGATTGCCATTCCCGTTTCAGGACTATTTCTGAGAAGAATTTAAGCAATTATTGGTATTTCATTTGGTACCATAACATTGCCCAAATGTGAACCACTTTTATAGTTAACCATTCAATAGGCCATTTCCGAGTTCATGTCTGCCTCCTCTTCAAAGCGAGTCTAAGTGCGAAGTTTTTGTTATGAAAATTTGTTTTCATTCATATGTAAAGTAGAACTAATTACCATCACAAAAACTTCGCACTTAGACTCGCTTTGAAGAGGAGGTAGACATGAACTCGGAAATGGCCTATTAAGACAAACCCTCCAAATTGTTGAAACCGGTTTTAGCCACCATAAACGTATGCAGTCATTTATGTTACGTAATAGGTTACCATGGCAAAAAAAGAGCCATTTTAAAACGCCCTATGTTTTGTCTTTAAACGCTTATATCTCAAAAACGAACTCGGTGCCCCCATTTCTTATTGGTGAAAAGTGATCAGCAGGATAGGATAAAACTCTCTGCAAAGTTAGAAGAAATTTCTCTGGAGCAGATTCATAGCCACCTTCACAACTGGAAGATTGTACCTATACAACTTTAATGGTGCGTACCTTGACAAAGGCTGGATAGTCTTCGCATCGCGCAAATGGGAGACCGTTATTCAGACCGATAACTGACTGGACAACGCGAGTCGTGTTAATAAAAACGCTATCTGTTGATCGGTCCTCGGTTGGATCATCTTCTCTGCGTGGTGTTACGTTCTGAAAAAGGAGAGATAAGACAAGGTTGAAAATTCTCGGTTCTCGTGTGACGTCACGACAACTACGACAACTGTGTTGGTGTCCCTGAAAAAACAAATGGCAGCCGTGTTGGTGTCACTGTAAGAATTTAAACCCATTCTTATGCAAACGTTTTCTTTTGTTTCGGTTAAAAGATCATGGCCGGTGACCACTTCGGTGACAACCAAGTATATCTTTTCCCCGCTAAAATGTCTTTTCAAACGAGTTGATAAAGATAAATTGTCCACCGCAAGAGAGTGTCATGAGTTGACGTTTCGTGAGTTAATGCTTCGTCAAGCGTCAGTTCGCTTTGGCTCCTTCACTTGTCTTCTCCCCACAAGTTTGTACTATTTTAATGAAGGCTGCATGCAAATGGGATGTCTTTAAAAGGAAATTCACTAAGGCTCCTTCTGGTATAATTACTGTTCCTCGCAATTATTTCAAAATATGGAAGTTTAAATGGAGACCAAGATAGTAAAAGGTCGCAAAGCGAACACTGATAAGTGAAAAAAAAAACCTGTTCTTCTTTATTTACTTTTTCTTGGGTGGGGGGTGGGGGGTGCCTTACCATGTCAACAATTGTAGCAGCTTGATGACTTGGCGGTTCTAGCGGTGTGCTATGATCTAAGAAAAAGACCATTGCTGATTAGATAAAGTCAGACAAAAAGACAGAACAACAAACAAGGCTTCCAAAAAAACAACAATGACGTCTTGAAAAAGTGAAACAAGATTCAATCTCGTACCCAGAGTCCTCGAGCTTCTTGGTCAGCGCCGGGCGCTCACCCGCTGACCAAAAAGCCCGAGGACTCTGGGTACGAGATAGAACAAGATTTGGAAATTAAACTTGAAAATTGCACCACCGACGTTTTCGATTCTGTACTGCCATGGACTGACAGTATCCAATTAAGAAAAGATCTGCCCGAGACTCGGTGGGCTATACCAAAGTGGAAAACTATAGCACACATACATTCCTTGGCTGGCTGGCGTTGTTCGATGAATGAAGCCGATCCGCGAGGGTTGTACGACTCCACAGCGGCCGACACACCATCCTCAGCTGGGGAGAGGAGATGGGGACTCTTTGGGGAGTGCTGTTGCACCTAGAGAAAAACAATTTTGCCTTCACTACTCAAAATGATCTACACGTCTGACAAGAACAAGAGACCACACTTCCCTTTTTAAAAGGGTGGATAACGCTATCAAAAGCAACTGAGTAATCCACGGCATAGCAATTTACCACTCATGAAGCGGGTCAAAGCAAACTCTAATTTCCCTAAAACGCATTTGCTAAGACTGTTTCTGCCACACAAAGACGACAGATTCCCATATGATTTCCTACGGACAAAAGTTCGCCATATAGTTTCACTCATAACAGCAGTAGCAAGAAATTAAGAGAACCAATCAGATTAGAGAGCAGAAGACAGATTAGAAGAAAACGCCGTGATTAGTTAATAGTGGCGCGCGATTTTCTTGGCTAATCAAAGAGTGTATCACAGCAGCGGTAGATAATTATATGAACCAATCAGATTTCAGAACTTTTGGCCGTTGCCAGCGCGAAGCGCGGGAAAAGTTAACGGATAGCAGGTATTAATTTGATTCGTTAAAAGTGACGCGAGTTATTTTGGCCAATCATAGAGCGTGGCTGCACAAAACTATGAAACCGATTTGTTACTCGATTGAAAGGAAGAACAAAATCAGTGATATGGGTAAAACGTACCGGGGGAGGTGAGAATGGAAGGTCGATGTTCTGTTCTTCTTGTTGAAGCCATTTCGAGTCTGCTTCTGATTCTAAACGCTGACGTCGCAGTTGCTCACGAAACATCTCACGCTCTTTCATCTCCATCTGTGCTCGCTCTTCTTCTTCGAGTCTCAGTAGTTCTGCGTTACTCTGTTGATGAATATTAGTACATGAAGTCACTTTAAGTGCTTTTGTCCCTTCCACCTATGTCGCTCGAGATCAATTCCCGGACTCAACGTGTGGGTTGAGTCTGTTGGTTCTCTACTCTGCCGAGAAGGGTTTTTCTCCGGATACTCCTGTTGAGCCGTCCGAAGTGTCAAACTCAAAGGAATCGAGAAGTTTTATTTTAGGTGATTTTTTACCCATGAGATTTGATTAGATTCGATTTGCAGTCAGCTGGACACGCTTAAGACTTCAATTCTTATTAGTCGTCGCCGCCGTTGTGGTTGTCGTCGTGGTCGTCGTGGTCGTCATCAATAGGGAGCTTAAGCACGCGCGTTTTTAAGACGCGGACGGCAACCGGAAGAGAACATATCGCGCGCTAGGACAGTGGTGTCTCCTAGACTTTTATACTAATCATCTCTAAAGGAGAAAAGATACTTAGCAATGTGAATGCGGTTGTGTGAAGACAAGTTTAAAGGGAAAACAACTCACCTCCGGTTGCCGTCCGCTTCTCAAAAACGTGCGTGCTTAAGCTCCCTATTTACAATACTTGACAACCTATTCCGGGTATCATACCCGTTCTTGCCACGGATAACATTAATTATTAAAAACTGAACTATGGATAGCAGATTTCCAGCATTTTCATTGGCTACGCGCCTCGTTGGTTATCTATCACTTCATATCCAACGCGCCCTCGTAGAATAGTTGTTAAATAACATCTAGCGAATCCTCAGGCAGCATTTCTTTATGTTTAAATCATGGTTTCAATAATTTCCGACATCCGACGAAACGAGTCACTTCCTTCACTCAGAGAAGACGGTTACCTGTTTCCCTAAATTGAAAAAAATTCAAGACGGGTTTTTAACCTACGATGGCAACATGAATTTGGCTCTTGAAATTTGGCGTTTGGAAGGCTTCTTTTAAAAATAGGCACACAATGTGTGCATGTGTGCGATCATCAAAATTTATATTTGAGAAAACGTGACTTGGTGGTTACTGAAATTAACCACAGCAGTGTGGAATTCGTTTCCCCCTCCTCCCCACCCCCCCCCCCCCACCCCTCCCGCCCAAAAATGCATTTTTGACCGTCGTTTTCACTGTCACGCAACAAAAAAACAAATTCAAAACCGTTCCATAAAAAAAGCCAAGAACTTGGATTGATGTAGGAAACACCTCTCCAATTCTCTGCTGACGGAGAAAAAAACGACCAATCGATGTCCAGCACCGGAAATTGACGTCCAATCAGTGACCTGATTGCTGCTAACAAAATCAATCGGAATGGTCTTGTGCTGACAATAGTGTCACGGCTCGCCGTGACACAAAAATGGCGTGCCTTCAGTCACCCCTAGAGAAAGGGGCCGTTGGACCCCTCGCTGATTCAGTAAATTTACCCTACTCAAACCATTTTTTATTGAAACCCCTATCATTTTACCAATAGATAGAATTCCCTTACAGGACTCAATGGCAGAACAGCAAAAAATCCAAAATGCTGGTAATGAACTTACCGGTAGATCAATAACAGGCTCCCTCATTTCTGACGGGCTCCGAATTGGACTGGTAGGAGGACTTTTGTAATTTTTCGGAAGTGTGTGACTCCCGCCTACCATGGAATGCCGGGACGGTTGGTCCATTAGAGTGTGGATACCGCTGGCTTCATGGTACGACTTGAAATTTCTTGGAAGCGTGCGTGATGGAGAGGTCTGAGGCGACAGAGGTGATCTTGGTGATCTTGGTGATGTAGGAGAACCGGGGTATTGTGGAAGAATGGCACCACCTGATGGAGCAAACCAAGAAAATAACATTGCCGCATTTGCCCTTGTGATCCTCTGGAAGATCACTGATCACTGGGGGAGCGCTTACAAGAACATAAGACGTGCTTACGAACATTGCAAGACCTTAAGAGGATCAAAAGGACCAACGCCGGGTTAAAGAAGCACGTTTCATCAAGGAATTAAGAAGTCCGACACTTAACAGGGATGGGGGCTTGGACCTACCTCTTGTTTACGGCGCACTAAAATGCCCGTGTGGTTTACAATCACGTGAACAATAATGAAATCGACCATTCGACTGGTGACGACGTTGTGATAGCGTCAAAATATATTTGATTTGTTTGGTTCAGGTTATGTTTCCGGTGCAGGAAAAAAAATTTTTCGACATAAAATGTTCTGCTTCCAAACGCAGTGTGGCCCACTGTTTTCAAAGACCTATCACGATGCAAAGCAGTCTGGTACGTCAACCTGGTATCGAACTCATTCTCCTTCATTGCTCGGTTATTGATCAAAGAATGACCACTTGTCCCGTCTTCCAAAGCCAATAAGAAAGTGAAATTTCAATCAAAACATTCTGAAAACAACACAATGTATTGGATTCGCCAGTGGTTGCACAGATTCAATTCATCGAATTCCCAGATGCAACTTTGAGGTCATTAAAACCTACTGAATGTGAAGCAGCTAAATGCAGATCCCTTGAACTCTCTAACGCAATAACTCGAATCATTATTTTCTCCACCTGAACTTCGATTTACAGAAAATCTATTGTAAAGAGATCGACTCACCTCTCGGGCTTGTTACTCCTCTACTGGAGTTGTTACTCCTCTACTTGAACTGTCTAACGCAATAACTCGAATCATTATTTTCTCCACCTGAACTTCGATTTACAGAAAATCTATTGTAAAGAGATCGACTCACCTCTCGGGCTTGTTACTCCTCTACTGCTGTCGACCGTTGGCATTGCAGAGGACTGGGCCGCGCTCGTGGGAATGTGGATGAAAGAAGGCTGGATCCCAGGCCTTGATGGCTATGAAGTGCAGAACAAATGACGTTATAAGAGCAGGCTAAAATTTCTCACCACTCAAATATTCTAGGAAGAAAACGAGAGAGCATATTCCTACCTTTGGAGGGGCGTCCGATAACGCACCTAAAAAGATAAAAACACGTTTTCACATTCTGAAGATCATGGAAAAAAATGAGGGCGGAGGCAGCTAACAGGGACACTGGAAATTATGTACCAAGCACGAGGAAGGTGTAAGTGATATGTGAAACTACAAAACGGTAGAGTACTGTTGGCTTGCAGCAACTCTATAGTGACACATATTGGATGAATAACAAAACAATTAACGGTTGGGTTACCTGTCATGACATCCAATATGGCGGAAATGTTGTAACGTGTGAAACACCTCTAAAATTCTCGACTCACGTTCGCGCAATGCTTTTCACAAGTCGAGTCTCTCTCAGTAGAACCAGAAGCTCATGACATTGAAGCGTTTAAGTCTGGTTCAGAGCTGGGATTTTTTGAGTTTCAAAGTTTCATTTTTTTGGATGTAACGTTGCTCGTGCATGTTCCCGCGCGTGCAATCTCGATCTTATTTTTGTCCATATTTGGGCATAAAATTGATGTCCTAAAATCCCCAGCTTTATTCCAAGGAAACGAGTTGCAAGTTACAAGCTTCAAATTCATGCGCTTCTGGAAGAACAAGAAGTCGTCATTCATGATCAGGAGTTGTAAATTTGCTACTGACCCATTGACAAAGCTTGTATTCTTCGAGTTTCTCGTCGAACTTTTTCATCCTGCTGAAATCTTTCTTCTTGAACAACAACACTGGGAAAAACAAGACGTGAAAACAGACAGACTTTGGCATAATATTCAGGAATCATTATAGTGTTACTTATGCTGAAAAAAGAAAATGCGTGAAGGAGGACTGAAAAAAAAAGGTATACAAAAATTTGGTTTTATCAACGGAGTTGATAATGTAAATTGGCCACCGTACAGAGATTCTAAAAGCTGACGTTTCGAGCGTTAGCCCTTCGTCAGAGCGAATCGAGGGATTATGGGTTACGTGTAGTTTTTATAGTAGAGTAGGAGCTAC
>OX421449.1:44331970-44334470 GCA_949126865.1 Montipora capitata | reverse complement strand
ACAGTAGATCGAGGCCTGAACCTATCCAAATTCGTAGCAATTCCACGTAACTTGCTCAAAGCGCGGTTAAAATCGCGCGAGCAAGTCGCGATTGGTTTTAGTTTTCCTTCTCACTGGCTGATAAACTGGCGCGAGATTTTTAAAACAACCACTGGGCGTAGCAATTGCAATCGCGTAATTACTTTCGATAATCATTTGAAAACTGCTCTATACGAAGTTTCATATATTTGAACTGTAGTTACGTTGTTACGTAATTAGGTGAATTAATCATCGCAGTTGCTTGAGCACTTGCGAAAAAAGCTTGCAACTGATATATTCTGGTTGCTTGGCAACGAGCGAAGAGACAACTTTTAAGTACTACATGGGACTCTTACTAGCTTTTCAAAAAAGCAAATCAGAGTCTCATGCAGAAACCGAACCAACGACTTCCGCAACGCCGATCCCTTGAGGATTACGTGTTTATATTTACCAATTTATTGACACCAAGTTCAATTTCGACTATTTTCATTACGCTCAAGTTGACAGGAAAGGAAGGGAAAAGATGCGACTCCATGTTATTTTAAGATAAGGACTAGTAACGAAAACAGACCAAAGGAAGTGGTATTGAGTGATTTCAACTGAAGTAATTTAACAAACGTCAATCTTGTCATGATTAAATCAGAGAGGATCTTTGGCTTCGGGATGAATTTAGTTAACATACGTGTGAAAAGCTGCGATTTGTGGAGCACTAAGGTTGATTTGGTTGGAAATCTCTTTCACTACTGGACTCTTTTTCAACTGGTCGGTTCCTCTACCAATCGAGCCAAAATACCTTCTGATCAGCGTCCATGGTCAAAGGTTCAATAAGCACATTATGTATCTCTTATTATAGTGTGCCAAAATATTGAGGATATTACACGGCGGCGCAAAGATATGAATTTGAATTCAAGTGGTAAAAACAATATTTTACGAAAGATCGCAGCTTCAGAGAACTTCACGAATCTATCGCTCGCCATTTTTCAATGACTGGTTGCACAAACAACCATGCGCAAGCGCGAAATGTCGTCATCAATAGACCTTATTCATAAATGGCGGTCACAGTATAATTCTTTTGTCCACGTGCAAATTAGCCTACCAAGCCTCATTTTAGAGCAAGAATTCTTTTCAATTCACTGTATGGTATCGAGGCTTGGTAGGCTAATTTGCACTTCGACAAAAGAATTTTAAATTGACCGCCATTTATGAATAAGGTCTATATCCTCACTAGAGAGGATGTGTCGTTTTGTCGTGGTGTATTTTCCAGTAAAACACCCCTGTCTGCATAATAAAGAAGTAGACAAGGGGTTATAAAGGTATGCAGGGGTATCTAGGGGTATACAAAGAAAAAGGTCAAGTTATGATTATTTCTTCACTATACTTGGTACAATATACTAGATTGAAGTACCTAGGGTAGGTTCAATTCCTTCCTAGCACTTAAAATAGATTTCAGTTGTCACTTTGCTAAACGCCAAGCAACTTAACTAATACTTACATGCTTCTTCAAGAAACTTATCTCTTGAATCGGGGTTCTTACATGACTTGATAGCCACTTGCAAGTTGGGGTCATCCTGGCAAAAAAGTGTTTTAAAAGGCGTCTACACATTAACCAAATAAGACGAAAGTTTATATCTGAAAACCATATATATTTGAACTGTGGAGAGAATCAAGTCAAGATGCTGATCATCGCAGTTATTAATTAACACTTAGAGCGGTTTTCAATTGAGTGTCGAAAGTAATTAGCGAATTGCTTTGGTTTATGATTACTTCACTCAGTGATTGGTTCAAAGTTCTCGCGCCACTTTTTCAACCAATCAGAACTGAAACCAAAACCAATCGTGGCTCGCGCGTGCAGATTCTCCCGCGCTTTGTGTCGGCTATGTGTAATTACTTCGAGTTTTGATCGGTTTACTGGATTGTCTCCGTCCTTTTTGATTGGTTAAAGTAATTACTTTGGTTTTGGTTTTACGGCACTCGATTGAAACTCGCTCTAAGCAGTAACGAAAGGAAAGCCTGAAAAATTCAGACTCGAAAGGGGTTCGAACATTAACCTCTGCGTTACCAGTGCAGTGCTCTCTGCCAGTTGAGCTACATCAAGCCATGTTCCTTAGTGAGCCCGCACAGGATATAGATATGACGAAAGTTAATATATGCAAGCAGGAGCCTCCCAATGCATTATATCCTTGAGTCAACCTTTGCCCGTATCTTTCTATTTTTAGAACTAATCCTTCAGCAGGAGACTCACATTTACAACAATTTACATCAATTTGCACAATTTGCATACATTGCTTTTGCTATTTTTGTCTTTGTTCCACAATAACTTTATTCTGATTGGCCATTCTAAACAGTGTGTGCAGAGCCGAAGAACTCGTGGCGTTCTAAAAATAGAAAGATACGAGCAAAGGTTGACTCATAGGGCTTGTATGGGAGAGGCAAGCTCCTACTCATGCGCTCCTGATGCAAGCCATATATAATTATTTGAATT
>OX421449.1:44306970-44326970 GCA_949126865.1 Montipora capitata | reverse complement strand
AAGATTCCACTTGTTGGGAGTTGAGTGTAGTAGTTTAAGATCAAATAAACAACACACACATCAAACATTATAAGTTTTCCATACCTGTTTTGTCTCTCAGTGCTTGGTGAAGCAGGTATGGGAATGGATGGAAGTGACCTTTCAATATCTGCAAAAAATTGTTAGTATGTGTAAAATTTATTAACTATGAGGCATGTGCTTTAAACAATACCCAGTATTATTATATCTCTCAGATAGTACGCATGCTGTAATTGGCTAAATTAGCGGGCCGTATTCTACAGTACGGCCCACTGTACAGCCCGCTAAATTTAAAATTTCGATAAAACATCATCTAGCGAGTTTTTCATGTCATTTCTGTTGCATAAACTTGTACTGAAAACTGTTTGAATCTTGCAAGCAACTATTTCAAACTTAACAGCCAAGAAGATTTAGTTTTTGGGATTTTGGCACGGCATTCTTTGTGGCAGTTGAACCTTCCGCTTCACTTTGACTAGTTTCCTTGCCCGC
This sequence comes from Montipora capitata, assembly GCA_949126865.1. Classification (NCBI taxonomy): domain Eukaryota; kingdom Metazoa; phylum Cnidaria; class Anthozoa; order Scleractinia; family Acroporidae; genus Montipora; species Montipora capitata. Next base: position 44,326,463 of record OX421449.1, on the reverse strand, counting down.
GCGCCGGTTAACCTTGAGCAGAGATATAATAAATATCTTACTAACCTCGTTTTCTCGGTCCATACTGTAAGTTACGGATCCTCGTTTTTTCCCGTTGATTTATGTCCCGCGCTCAACTGGAAAAAACTCGGTCCGTAACTTACAGTACGGACCTCGAACTTTATTGGATGAGGTCTTGAATGTATGGATACTAACCAAGGTTGAGATAGCACTTTCACGTAACAGTACGTCGAGAAATGAACGTTATTGATGCAAGTGAACCAGCAGAGACTGATTCCAGTTCCTGAGAGCTTCATTATTCCAATGTCACAATACAGTGGACACCAAATTCAATAAAGATGATTTCATAATAATTGTTATAATTTACTTTAAAAACCAAGCTCCTTAAGTGCTGTCACATTGACCCCATTGTTTTTCCTTAATAATAATAACAGTAATACTGTAATTATTATTATTATTCATTATCATTATCAAATTTGGCAACATTGGCCCTCAAAGGGTCCAAAAAAAGTCTTGGAGAATTCCTGAAGAACCTTCAATTCTTTCAAGACAGTGGGTACAGTTTTTAATAATTATTGTTATCATAATGATAATACTACTACTACAGTAATAAAAAGAAAAAATATTGCACCCCCATCACAAAGAGAAAACACTCTTTTTTCCTCAAATTTTGAAAGATGCTTGACTTGCAAGATTTAGGGCTTTACTTTCATGCAACCCTTTACTTTAAATCCCTCATAGATCACAAAAAGGAACTAGAGCCAGAAAAAGGTTCACAGCCTTCTCAAAATGTTTAAATTTTGGGGAGCAGGTTATAAGGAAAGTTGAGACGGTTTTGGTGCCAAAGGCACCCAAGCATGTGCCCAAAGGGCACAAGCTAGGCATGCTCCCCTAGGAAATTTTTGAAATTTAGACACTCACAGATGCAATTTAGTGCAATCTGGGGGATTTAAAGTGACGAAATTTCACATAATTATGGAATTGACACTTGCATGGTGTCTGATAAGAAATACTGGAATGTTAGTTAAATAAACATTTCATATGCACCATGCAAAAAAAATATTGCGGACACAAATTGGACGTCAAACAAGCATTTTTTCAAGCCTTTATATCATCTCCAGTGACTTTACTTTAGAGCTAAAATTGTGTTGTCTGTTTTTTTTTTCTTCTGTCTCACCTGTCGTAATAAAAATAAGAAATTTTCTGACTGGAAGGAGACGGTCAAACTTTCTGAGGAGGTGGCTCATTGAGCTGTTGACTGGCCGGTTTTGAGAACGCTGGGTTCACATGACTTTTGTATAGCATCAAGGCTACAATGAGCATACCTAGTTTCTTAAATACCAGAGACTGTTTTTTCCCACTGAACAACATGTAATAACCATCAATCAGGTCTGCCATCTCCTCAGCCTTGGCAATTGAAAATGAGGTAAATACAAGAGGCTAAAAGATGACAAAAAGAAACAGAAATTACAACTGCTTAATTTAAGTACCAAGAACAGTGACATCCATTTTTGGCCAACTCAGACTGTCAATTTGATCACAGGACTGCAAGTAACAGTCTGTCATCGGACATTGGCCAAACAAAATTTACTCATGTCCGACCAAAGCCTAAATGTGCTTAGACCAGAAACTCATGAGGGTTGAAACGTGTAACGGCCGCTTGTGTGCTGGGAAACAAGCTTCCGAATATTCAATTTGCTAAGTACCATATTTGGAACAACAAGAGCGAGGGGTTTCCAAATATGGTACTTAGCACTGAAACATTCAACCAAAGCTGTGAACGCGCGTTACACGTTTCAACCCTTATGGGTTTCTGGTTAGACGTAATGCACGGACATTATTTTTACGAAAAAAGAGTCACATACAAAGTAGGTCCTTTGCTTTACTCCCTAAAGGTAGCAAATATAATACTTTTTTTTTTAATGGCAAAATGTTTATTTGTATTCATCTTTTTTTCGATTCTGCTTGTTTTGTTTTTTGTATGTACGACCACATTACTGTTTTGTCTGACCAAAATAGTGACTTAGCAGGACACATGTCCTTTCAAAACAAAAAAGTTATTTGCAGCCCTGTGATCATGAACTCAGCTTTCAATCACTAATTCTACATTCCAGTAAGGCCTGTTTTAAACGTCACATTTTACATGTGCCAAATCTAATGCAAATGAGCGAAAACAATAGATTTTTCTCATTTGCATTAGATGCGGCACATGTAAAATGCGACGTTTAAAACGGGCCTTAAGCACCCACAAATGGAATAGAAAGGTCATTGGCTTGTCTCCATTGAGGCAGGTATATCCAGAAAGGCAGGTAGCTACCAGTAGATGCACAGCGATCTCAATTTCATTCTCGGAATTTTTGAGAATCAAGAATCAAGTCTCTAGTCAAGTTTCACAACTCACAAGTGACTGTCAACTTACTTTTGAACGGTACTGTGGCTACCACTCATAAAACAAAGCAAATAGACCTTATTCATAAATGGCGGTCACATTTATCATCCTATTGTCCACGTGCAAATTAGCCTAACAAGCCTCATTTTAGAGCAAGAATTCTTTTCAATTCACTGTATGGTATCGAGGCTTGGTAGGCTAATTTGCACTTCGACAAAAGAATTATAAATTGACCTCCATTTATGAATAAGGTCTATAGGGACCTTTAAATTCTAGTACAAGGAAGAGAACAAGTATGAGATTTGACTGCCTGTTTTTAATAAAAATACAAATGTGCTTAGAAAATTTATAACCTGGACGATTAATTAATCTTAGTCTTTGTTAGCAGCATAGGTTGCTCACTTATTCTTATTAATGGTAACTGAGCCTTTTTCTGATAGAAAAACACCAAAACTGCTACCAAGTTGGTGACTTGTTTTGATACGACGACATTTTTGCAAAACCTCATCCTAACATGACAATGGAATGAAGTTTTTCCTGCCAAAATGACATTGGTTTGCACGCACTCACTGTTGCTCCATGAAAAAATGTTGTACTCATAGTCGTTCTCATCCTAGCATGTAAAGCTCTCAAATAGCCCCTGCATGATACCAACATCACTACCTCATTACCATTTTTGAGCAGGTTGTCCAAGTCACAAAAACTGAACAAAATAACTACAACCCACTCCAGGTTTACCATTACTGAGTTTATTTTCATTATTTTTGGCCTTCTTCTTTCAACTCTAGCTACCCAATTTCACAAATGACCTACAAAGGAAATGCTTAGATAATTATGACACCGAAGCTTCTTATGCACTCACTCACTCTGCCTCAGTCATCACTGGCAGTTGCAACTTAAATTAATGTTTCACATCAACAACTGCATCCCAGGTAAACACCACAACACGTCTTGTTTTTTTCCTTTTTTTTCCGAGAGTGCCTTTACGTTTCCCTGTCATAAGCACTGTTCATGTTTACATGTAAATACATTGTAAAATAATAATTATTATTATTGCAATCCATAAAACTGAATATGAAGACTCAAAAGACAAACCTCTGCTGCTCCCAGAACCTTTAAACTAACAGTAGCTTTTTGTTTATCTGTCTGCATTGGTGCTGAGATCAATGGTATTCTTGTGATTGAAATTGAAGTTACTTTATGGAACTCTGCCATGTGTGTTATCTGCGAGAAATCACTAATTAGCTTCAAGAATCAAACACAACATCAATGAAGCTAGAGGTTTTAGTGACAGTTAACAGGTGGCTTAAGTCAGCTGAATCCTACTCACTCACTCCCAACCCATGTTGGTTATCATCTTCCATTATAACTAATGCTTAATTTAGCTAATAAAAAAAATAGATAAGTAACTTGATGGCCCTGGACTTTCTCTAGGAAGTCCTCCAAGCAAGCAGTCCTCGCAGGAGTGCCACATCAAAAAAACATTCAATGGAACCCTGAAAGAGAAATAATTCTAGAGTCTGCTAGTAGTGCCGAGCTTGCGACTGACCAGCAAGAATGGTGCTCCAGGCATGGGACTCAGCTGAAGCCACCTTGATTGTGATGATGATGATCATCATGATGACAAGGATCATTGATGATACATTGATCTTAATGATGAAGATCAAAATAATAATAAAATAAACTTAGACAACTTCAGTCAAATCGACTCACAAGTGATCCACGCTCTGCCCTATAACATATCCCATCTTGAGGGCCAATGACCACATCAACAGCTATTGTCCAACCGGTCTGAAAGTTAAAAGAAAAGCAAACTGCAACTAATGGTTTTTGGCTTCTCTTTGTCAACACTTTATAATAATACATAAAACGTCACATTCCTATCAAGCTTTTCAAAAGTTGCCATCCGCCAATGACGATATTATTATCACCTAATTTGTTGTCTTGGGCCAGTGAATAACATTTTATTTATTTCTAAATTCTATTTCTAGAGGGTAGGAGAAACTACTAGGAAAAACTGGGAAAGTCATAATTTTATTTTACACATTGTCAACAAAAGTACAATAAAAAGAATGGAGATATTTAACATTTTTGTGAAGTTTTGCTTTCAAGAGTTATCAAACTTGGTGAAATGTAGAAGTCATTTCAACGTTTGAAGTGAGTGAGTAACTCACATTACACATGGTGAACTACATGTAGCTTCGGTTTCTTCAGAGTTGTTTTTTATGCTCTTCATTTGGGTAATAAAATTCCCTTTTGTTGTGATAGTTTTCATCAAAATACACTGTTTTTTGTCAGAAAGTTCAACAATATCGCTTCCCTAATCGCAAAGAGTGGCAAAAACAATTCAGACAATTTGAAAGTTCGCTCATTAAATTTGAAGCCGTGCTCGAGACTTGGCATCCTTGATTACTATGACCATGGTCAAGAGTTACACCATAGGAAAATTCTGCCCACTGCTGCAACCAATCAGATTGCTGGATTCTCAGGATCCTGTGCCACCACGATCATAGAAATAGACAAAATAATTTCTTGAATTCAGTCTTTGAGAGGTGTCAGCCAGTGGAATCAGCCTCAGCCTTTGTTATTCCGTACACATCTGTATCACAAAATAATAATATTATAATAATTTTGTCATTTTTACTTGACTCACCCCAAGTGAACACCTAAAAGATTCGCGGTCAAACCGATGGAGTTTAGAAAGAATCTCAAAAAATGTGTAGCAACATTCCACTTCACTCAGAGATGCATACTGTTTAAAGTATCCATGGATGGTTTTCCGCAACACCTTAGACTGCAGAAGAAGAAAGAGAAGGTATTAGCAGACGGCAGAAGTAAAGAGATGTCACAACTAGTTCGCTGTCAACGTTGTTGCCTGCTTTTAGTTGTGTTTAATCCTAAACTGTATAATCCTATGCACCTTGAAAGATAACTTATTCTTCTTTGATGAAGAGGACCGTAAGTAAAGGTAACAAGGGTGATGTTAAGGGAAGCAATGGCCACCTGCAGTTGTTGGTACTTTTCAAACACTGCTCTCACCAACAAGGCGTTCAAAATCACCTCCTCCTTTGTTGTCTTGGCCCTTTACATTGCAGGGATGTAGCTGACAATAATTTCATCTGGTTGAAGGTTGTTTTGAGGTGGTAAGTTCATGCTCTGAGCATCAAAGGGCATTCTTCAAGATGGCGAATTCAGGGAAAGAAAAGACACACAAGAGTACTTAAAACAACCCTTTTTAAATTCATTCGCAATTTCATTTCCAGTATCGATAAATTCTAGTGATAATTCCGTATGCTAACAGATACTGAAATTTGTTGACAACATATCGCATGTACAATGTAGAGAATGTAGAGAATAATTTGCGATCTTCTCAGTCACTTCGATCAACAGACAAAATTCAGCCGGCGATAACCCCTTTGTCAAATGGCAATTTTCGCCGGCAGCCGGCACTTAACGAAAATTAATCCCCGGCATTGCAGTCTTCTGCACTGTAGGTTGGTACAGATTAACTTTCCCTTATTTTTCAGCTCCTACTTTACAAAACAGCCTTTTTTTTTACTGCAAACCCTCCTGACAACATGGTATGCAACCAACCCTGGACAAACCATTGTACATGTAATTGAGATCTTCTAATGAGGGTTTTGACTTGTAAGGAGCATAATTTATGACAAACAACAAAGTTGCAATACATTTTGTTGACCATAACAGACAACAACAAAATCATTACTGGAGGCAAGAACTGACCTTCATGTTTTCCAACACAGCCTTTGGTATAAACTTTGTCAGACCAACTTCCTTCCTAAATTATGGACAAACAAACAAAATGATGATAAAGCTTAATCAACAAAAACGCAAAGGATAAAAAAGTGCTCAAGCTTCATGCACAGCGCTTAATGTAACTGTCTGACAGAAATAACAAAATAAATATGTTAACAATTTTAAAAATAGTTTTTTCCATGGCTGTTGTGTTTTAATTTAAAAAATTGTCTAAATACTAAAAATTTGCATGAAGACCTTGTCTCCAGACTACTTTATTATAAACCATTTTTTTAACAAATAAGCACAAACAAATCAACCAAACCATAACATTTTAATCAGCTTAACACATAATATAATTATACATGAAAGTCATGGAAGAAATGCATAAAGATGAGTACCATAGCAACATGCCACAAAACATTTCTGGCCTTGCAAGACCCAGACGATTAAGTGATATTATTGACTCTGTAAAACCTAAAACTGTTGTTTAGAAGTACAGAAGTTCTAAATATGAATTGACATTCATGCAAATGACAAAGGCCTGGCTTTGGCCTTCAAATAAAAGTAACACTCTGCACAGTAAGCAAAAATCACTTCTTTTAATTTCCTGTGTTAATGTCATACATGTAATAATTTAAATTACAAAACTCACTCAATGTATTCAAAGTTTGACTTCTTATCAAGGGCTATCTGAGGCATGTCCTTAAAGTACCTCCTGGCAAAACAAACAACAATAAAGTCAACCATCACAAAGGAGTATTTTCAAAAGGCCAACAGAAATAAGCATAAGGGTAACATGTAAATCAAGAAAAGATGCAGTTTGATGCTATTCTGGTTTAAAGAATCAAACTGTGTCTGATAAAATAATAAAAGGGTATCTGATTGTAAACCTGGCCCCAGTTTCTCAAAGGCTGGATAACTTTATCCGATGGATAAGTCACTATCCAGAGTATGAAATGTCCTCCACGTTATACTTGGGAAAACTTTTTGTACATGCGTTTACATGTACTTAGATATGCTTAGAGTGAACATATTCATGGTTAGGTGCACAAATACAAAATTTAATGTCTTTGCATAGATTGAAACTGTCGGATAGTGACTTACTCACCAGGCCTGAGTTGTTCAAAACGAGGATAACGCTATCCCCTGAATAAATCACTATCCAGGGAATAAACACTAGCAAAACTAATTGAGTTAACCAGTGGATAGCGCTATCCATCCTTCAAACAACTGGGGTCAGATGAAGTTATCCGGCCTTTGAAAAACTGGGACCAGGTTGTAATATGTGAACCTTAAATTTTTATGTCGTTAAATCTCAGAGTGATAACTGGTTGTCCGATTAGCATTCTGTTTCAAAATTGCACAAAAGTTATTACAGGAGATCTGTATGGTATTTGCACAGACTTGCCACTGTAATCACACTACATGCATATACATGTATACCCTTTTGTTTCATTTTATTAGCTTCACCTGCAATTAAATCAATTACAAAAAGAACAAAAAATACTTGCAAAAGCAAAGGACCAAAATGCAAAGGCAGGGAAGCCACTACAGCTTGATGACCAATAACCAGTCCCACTTGTCCAATGCATGTATTTCTAACTAAGTAATACTTGGGAAAAAGATGGCTTTTCACCTCATCTCCAGCACTCCAAGTCTAAAAGCAGTGTCCTCATCTGCTTTTTCGCTGTTGTGCTGTAGATAGTCATTCTTCACCTGGAGAAACAGATTAGTTACTAAGTATTAACTTACAGTGTATGAGAGACTGACCAGCGCAGCAGATGAGAATACTAGCATCCACAGACTCACATCACCAACAAATGAGATGGCAATATGCTGTCACATACATGCATGTCCAGAAATGCCTCTAATTAGATGCATGCAGATTGCGATAAGCATCCCAAAGCGTTCCCTTGCTCTTCTGCCCTACTTCAACATCAATCGATTCTTGGAATAATTTTATTAACTTCTTACTAACCGAGCACGAGGGCCGTACTGGGGAATATTGGCCCGAGGTTGTGGCAGTACAGACCGAGCGCAGCGAGGTCCGTACAAAAACGACCAAGGGCCAATATTCCCCAGTACGGCTCGCGCTATCTTGGTTAACAAGTAGTTTATTATATGGCTTTTTAATTACCTTCTGCTTTGTTTTTGCAAGCCCGTAATCGGCCCGTGGGCATTACGGGAGAATAATGCCCTACAATTCAGTCACAATTAGCCAATCAGAGCGCACGTTATATCGGCTACAATCACAAGCCATATGTACATGTAATAAACAGACAATAATATTAACATCCCAAAGTGTCCCCCAAATGCTGCTTTTTAAGTAAAGATTAACTGCTGCATTTACCCAAAGCTAAAAATAGCACCTTTACCCTTACCTTATCGCTGGAAATACGTAGCAAAGGCTTGGACTTAAGGGGACACTTCATGTTGGATGTCCAAATTGGGCATGAATCTAAATTACTGTAGGTGCCTTTCTACAAATAAGTGTATGCTGCCTAGAATGAAGGTCAGGGAGCAATTTCGTCATTTTTTTTTTTTGGTCAGCACCAAGAACATGGCCTCTGGCCACTTTCAATTTATGCACAGTTGTCGTGAAGGTCCACTTTTGTAACCACTGACAACCGCTGTTGTTTCAAATTTCTGAGCATGTGGAGATGAGCTGGAAGTCTGTGATTTGAAGACTTCCTGCTTTAGAAGTGGCCAGAGTCCATGTTCTTGGTGCTGACCAAAAGAAAAGCAAACTCTGGGGACGAGATTGGTTGGGGAATTGACAGGAAGCACAACAAAACAGAGAGACCCATGGCAACCCTGTAAGCAGGAGCTGATGCAACATGCAACCACTGCCTGACACCATCAAAACTGACTTCAGGAGTCAGCAGAATTTTACAATGATTGTATGCTTTCACTGCCCATGATAGAATTTCGTTTCCTAGCTTGAATCTTCACATCATCTAAGGAATGTATGGAAAATATTGTACAACTTGAATGAATCACAAGTTCTACATCGATTGATTTACTACCCTAACGATTCTCAGTTGAGTAAGCCACTTAAGAAGTTTCACGACAAAGTTTCAACACTTGAGTTCTCATGTTGGCAAGTGCAACTTGCCTCATTTCCAAGAGTACATTTCTTACTTTTAGGGCCTTCATGTCATGGGGGATGAAGCCAACCAAAATCAACAAGATGGTAACGGTTAAATCAAACTGGTGGCCGTTACCAGTTAAATGACATCAAAACCTGAAAAGTTATCCTTGGAAATGAAGCACGTTGCCCTTGACAACATGATAGTACAGTAACTTTAACAATGAAACTTTGTCACCAAACTTCCCTAGTGGCCTATTCAACTGAGAGTCGTAGTGCAACACTGTTGCAATAGTCTTCTTCACTTGGTTCTTCTGGATGGACAAAAGGGTTGTGAACATTTTGGTCAAATTGCATAATTTCTTGGTAATTATTTTTGAGTCATATGTATATGTAGATCATGTTGAATTTCTGAAAATATATAAGTTTACATAGAATTTAAGGAAACTTTAACCTTTACTCTAACAAGTTAAAAGCACTACACGTATGTACAGATGGTGAGTGAAGACGGGTCATGAATCTAACAAGATTTACAATGTACAAATAAAGGAAAATTGATCAGCTTGCCAAAGGGCATTAACAGCCTCAGCTGACCTTTGGTCAAGCTCTGTATGAGACCACCTACAGTAATCACAAAATTTATCATTGCTGTGAAGAACCACGCAGCATTTTGATACACGTATAACTACTACATGAACTGTAGACCAAACTTCAATTAAATTGGATTTAGCCAAACACAGTACCTGGTCATATAAATAAAAGAAAGTGACTTTATCTCTGGTGTACAGCTCTTTCAGATCTTTTGGAAAGTATCGTACTCTTAACTGGTATCTGATGAAAAAAGCAAAACGTAGAAACAGTGTGATTTTAATTCTAAATACACAAGTTGCAATGATAAAATGGTCTAATTTATATTTTAAAAAAAGTGCTGGGCAATGTTAAACGCACACCAAATGGTGATGACATACATACACATACATAAAAGTCACTGAGGGTCATAACTCATAAAATGAGTAGAGGTGAATTGCAGAGCTAAGAGTAAGCATTACTGTACAAAAGATAGTATATTAAGGACATTCGTGCAAAAATCTTCCCATATTGAAATTTGTTTCATTTCTCGCCTGAAGTTAGGTCGTAAATTACTTACGAATTCCAAAAATGAAAAAAAAATTGGGGGGTCATCCACTTTGTTTCGGAGAAAAAGGCAAGGGAAAAATGCCCTAATTTCAATAGATAGGTCATCATAACGAGATGTAGCCTAACCTACTCATCCGTTGAAATTTATAAAAAATAATATGTTACGGTGAATGTTTCTGTGACTAGAAATAACTATAAGAGTGGGTTTTTTAGATAATTGCATGCCGCTGTGGATGTCCTAAACAGTAGAGTTAGTCCTCAACGAGCGTTTTCGCAAGCGCTACCTGTTGTAACCACTTCCGGAACTCAGGACACAAGGAAAGAAATTTTTCAAAAAAAAGATAACTTCTTACATTGTGATTACTTTCATTTAATCATGTTTTGTAGATTGTAAGAAGAGCAAGTGATTCATGTCTTAAAAAATAGGGGTGGGTCGCCATTGATCTAAACGAGTAAAATCGATGTGATGTTGCGAAGCTCTTCGAAAATTTAGTTGAGCATGCGTTTGCGTGACCTGTCGGGGAAGGACTGGAACCCAAGACAGGATCAATTGATGAAAGTTTTTTGTAAAAAAAACTTTCTCAAGCATAGCAACGAAATTTCAAGCAGGTGTTATCTTTACTTGGTTAGTGTTTTGTATCATATCTCTCCATTGCCGTCTTTCTCATCTTCTGGAGTGTGGTTTTAGTGAAATATAATCTCTGGCTGTTTCCTCTTAGTACGCACTATTCAAGTGCATTAGGAGGAGAAGATAATTCTGCTCTATTTTCATGAAAGTAAAGGAAAAGAACTTCAAAAACATGCATTTATTTTGAACTAAGAAGTTTGTAAAGTAATAAAAACATTTTTAAAAACCAACCCCATTAATTTAACCCTTTGACATCCAAACTGGCCGAAACTGGCCAGACTTAGTATTTTACTCTGTCTAACGCCATACGATTTTACTCGTCAATGGCGAACCCCTGGGAGTCAATGGGTAAAATTTACGCAAGGTTGCTGACTAAAACTAAGTAAACCTTCCTTGAGTTTTCAAAACTTTTAACCATTACTCGATTAGCAACCTTTTCCAGTCTCGCGGTCCTTTCTCTTTAATGTTTCATGATGAATTGGAAATAAATGTGCCTTTCCTTAGGCGACCTGGGAATTTTTCCCTGGCGTTTTTCTCGCCATAAGATCTCAACTAATGCTTAAAGTCATGCGTGACATATTACAGTTGCGTTACCTGCGCAGTAACAGTTGCATACAAACAATTAAAAACGTCCTTAAAGCAACAAGGCATGCACCTCTAGTTAACAAGCTGCTTATTCAACTTACTTCCATTCATCTGCAGGGTACAAAGCCTCGTGTTTCCCTCTTACTTCTCCTATTGTAAGCTTGCTGTTAAGCCAGAAGCATTCATTTGTATTGACATGCTCCAGCTTGATGCCATAATAGTCTCCTGTGGTTATTGGATCAGCCCCAAGGCTTCCAATCACCAGATGAACAATTCCCTGAAAAATCAACAAAAATGTGAGCATACATGTAGTTGGCAGATACCGGTAATCAGATAAAAGCTTATAACATGCCCAGTTTCCATAACCTAAACTAAGTCTCTCGTTAAGTCTACTGTAAGTACTTGCTACAAAGATTTCTGGGGGCTTTTGAAATGTGGGTCTGGAGAAGGATAAAGAGAACCGGATGGATAATGTCTCGAATGAGGTCGCCTTGAATTGAGCACAAGAAAAGTGATAACAAAAGCCAGGCAAGATGGATCACATATGGCCAGAATTCCCCCTAATTAGATGTACACGGATTTCAATAAGTGTCATGAAATACATGTTCCCTTCCTCTTCTGCCCAAAATCAACATTACTCGTGTCTCAGAATACTAACTTCTTACTAACCGAGCGTGAGTACTGAGGAATATTGGCCCGAGGTCGTGGCAGTACGGACCGAGCGTAGCAAGGTCCATATAAAAACGACCGAGGGCCAATATTCCCCAGTACGCCTCGAGCTAGCTCAGTTAGTAAGTAGTTTATTATATGGCTTTTTAATTACCTTCTGCTTTGTTTTTGCAAGCCCGTAATCAGCTTGTGGGCATTACGGGAGAATAATGCCCTACAATTCAGTCACAATTAGCCAATCAGAGCACGCGTTGTATTGGCTAAAAACACAAGCCATATAATAAAGACAATTAACATCACCTACAAAGTGTCCCCCAAATGCTGTGCCTCAAATAAGGATAAACTGCTGCATTTATCCTATCCTAAAAATAACACTAACCTTTACCCTCTTTAATTAATTAACCTTTTGACACCCAAACTGGCATGAACCGACCAGGGGTGTTTATTTGCACCGGTGCAAGTTCACTCCGGTTCCCTCTCTTAGCTCTGAATTTGTTGATGTGATATCACCGAGAAAAGTCATACTGGGGCGACTCGCACCGGCGAATTCATACGGATTCACCAAGTCATCATGTAAACGTGGTAAGAAATCAAGAAGTCACACCAGTGTGAAACTCGCGCCAGTGCAAGTTTCCTCATGTAAACACCCCCTTAGTATTTTGCTCTGTCTAACGCCAGACCATTTTACTCCACTGGGGAATCCCCGGGAGTCAGTGGGTTAAACCTTGTTGTTGGAAATACATTTCAGGGCATAAGTGAGATGGAAGTGACATATTCTGAGAGACAGGGAGGAATACTTAGTATAGATTATTCAAGGAATCATCTAAAGGAAAAGACCCAGGAAGGAGAAGAGTAAAATGATGGACAATCTCAAGGGATAAAATACCAAAGATGAAATGAGAGCTCCAACTGGAGACTGGGATTGGTTCAGATGCTGAACAGAATATTTCATATACAGCTGTAGGTACTACTTATGTCCAAGAATGAGGTCAGCATATTTGGGTCAACATTATTTGTAGCAAACAGACACTTCTCAAAATCGGCTTGCATCAAAATAAATGCTGTTCTGGAAACTCCCGATTACTACAATGGAGATCCCAGGTTCAAACCCAGGCCACACAATTAAGAAATTGACTTTAAAGCACTGCCTTTGTTCCCACATCTGCAAAACATTAAAACATTACCAGATTTTTGCTGCAACTCACACTTGGTGCCTGTGATACGCTTCCTTCCAATATTCATCAATACAAGTTGAGCATTATCCAGTTAATTTAAAACAACTCTAAAACTTCCATAGCAAAAACATACTACATGCAAAACTCAGCAGCACTTAACAAGACAGATTTGGCTCCTCTAATACACAAATCTGGCACACTGAATTGTGACAAAAATATGGTACCATAAATTGAGTGATTAGAATTTAATTGCTCAAAAAATGCACACAAAACTAATACAGTAACTTGCAATAATAAATACTCAATATAATTCAACATGGAAAAGGAATTCAAAAAATAAATATGAAGTAATTGAAGATATTCAAATCAGAGAACCAAGAATTTGAATAGAAAACAATTTGTAACTTGACCCACAGAATTAATTGAATTCTGGAGACAAAATCTTAAAAAGTTTTATTTCCTTTTTAAACCATAATTTATCATTAAATCTCCTTTTCTTCCAATATTTTCTGAAAATAAATACCGGTTTCTATTTAGAGGAATAAACGTGTATTCCATTGACAACTGGCATTTTTAAGAAGAAATTTCATCTTAAGAACTGACAAGAGAACCTTTTGATTACTAAGCTGCAGTCATACTCAAGATGTAGCTTTCCGAAATACGATCTAGCTTGAAGGTAAATGATAAAAACGGTACAGGTATATTTGGTGCTGCTAAAATATCCAAATGCAAGAATTTACTCCGAAGAAATCCAAAATGCAGTTACAAAGCTAAATATTATATCTCACGAGAATGCATCAGAAAAATTTACAGCGATAAATGCGCGAACACCCTGCGGTTTTTAATTTATTTTCACAGACACTTCATTAAATTCCAAAAGAGTCCTTGTGCGAGGAAGCTGCGTTGATATACTTACATTTTTAAAATCAAATATTTTGCCTTTGACGAAGCAGGGGAAATAAGCTTAGTAACAAGGCAAAAGACACGTACCTTGATGTCCGTGGCCTCGCCACATTTTACAGATCTGGAATCCCCGTTGGAAAGGAACACCTTTAGGGTTGAGCGAGCGATGTCTGAACCAGTCGAGCCCCTGTTGGAATTGGAACTGTTCTTTTTGCTGGACGATCGAGACATTTTCATCCCTAAAAGCTTACATCATCAAGATCTCCTGTCATTCTGATGATTCCAACAGTACATCAACAGCCACAGGTTATCGTGTCAGCACACCACATCATTTAGATATACATTTGTCTGGACTCTTTAGGAAACAACGTTCCTATTTCCGATTAGAACTACTGCCGACCAGCACACGATACAAACCCACGGCGCAAGAAGGCAATCTACTTCAAATTAACTCTCTACCGCCAAACAATCCTTTTTTTCCGTTGGCTCCACCACAATTCGCGACGACGGCTACGGCAATTGCTGCGAAAAAACCCGCTGAGCGAAGCAGGGATACAAGTTGAACGTGGTTGTTTTGGGAAAGAAAGGCAAGATGGCGGACATGAGCTGCGCGACGTATTGTGGGAACGGAAGAAGTTGGGTGCGATTGTCAGAACATTTCCGGTTTTGTGGAATAAACCGGAAATTTAGAGAAAAGGACAAGAACGTTGGTAAACTCTGTTAATGACTCTTTTAGTTGTTTGACGTAGTAAATGCTTTGTCTAGTGACAGTAAATTTTATCCGTCTAAGAACACAATATGACTGATTATCCACAAATGGAATGAATAATACGGGGAAGAACTTGATCGGTATTGAGACAGAGCAATCTTGTTTGAAATCAAAGTACAAACAACTTGAATTGTCATGGAGGCCCGCAAAAATTACGTGACAAGCGTATCAAATTAACATCACGACAACAAGAACGTAATAGTTGATTTTGACGAAAGACGAAAGGTATTTTCTCGTGTAGAACATGTTCACCCAGGTTGGCGGTGTAAGGCTAATTATTAATTTTGCACAAGGAATTTAGCCTCTTAAAGAATACGGTTGTGGCCACGAAGAGAGAATTGTGTTTTATTCAGCGATCGTATACAAAATGAGCAGTTAGTGCGATTGAATGTGGTAATTGGTCAAGAAATTTAACTGAAAAGAAATAGTCGGCTGGTTACTTGCCAAAAGAAAAAGAAGGTTTGAATTCGGAGTTACCGAAAAAGAGCCATTTAGTGGTCAGATGGGATCCACATGCAAATTCCGAGTTCTCACTTCTGGACCACTGAACCATGCTGCCTCGACCTTTCTCCCTTGTTTCTACTCCGAACTTTTTTGTCAACGTTTGATTCCTAAAATATTTTGCGTGACCTTGTTGTTTTCGGTCCCTGTTCCTCTGTTCCCGCGTCCAAATTCTTCCCCCACATTAAAATCATGGGAGGCCGTCACATAAATTCCATTTAAAGCAATGCTCTCCCGAAGGGTCAACAATTTTCCATTTTGTATTTCATACAATTTGTCTGTTGTCAATCGTTTTAGCTCCTTTGAATTACTGGCATTATTTTTGTTTTTCTATTAAAAACAAAGACGGCTTTCAGAGAGGGACTGATACTCTATTGTGACCTTTGTTAAGTATGTACTCGACCTAAAGATTAAAGAGATACAAACCTAATGAGTTTTAGGCAGTTACCTTGTTGCAAATCATGTTTAGGGAGGGTACCACCGCGGACTACCACTCACTGGTCTTAGTCGGATTACTTAACGAATAATAGAGAAGGATTTAGCATCGTGTTAACAGCAAGCGTCACGTTGAAACATATTTTTGAAAAAAACAAGATAATCTTTTGATTTAAGCTAATTTCTTGCCTGTTACCTACAAAACCAAAAAAAGCAAGGTGAGCGTCTGTCACCTAGCTTTTTTTTCCTGTTACCTACTACCTACCTACAGCACGCGAAAAATAGAGACAACTTTTAAAAGGGACTTTTCCATTCAAGAACAACGTTCGACAAGCTGCAATCTGTGTTTGACGCGCCTTACGTAAACTCAAATGCCAAATCTGGCTCTGACGTTTTGAATGTTGTCAAGTATTGGCTTGACCCCAAGAAAAATATGGGCTGAGTCTCGAGGAGAAAAGCTTTAGAATTCCTCGTGCAATGTTATAGGCTCCTACCTGATGAGATCATTGCAGAACGATGAGTTCGGTAAAGTTAGAGATCGTGCAAAAAAATTCATGAGACTGGACTTTCAATTTTTCTTTTATGAAGGCAATGTATTCCAAGACAGCCGCCTGAAAGTCTGGACACCAATAAGATTACAATAAAGTAGAAAGAAGGATGATGCAAGGAGGAAAGTGTCAAACCAGTTTATACAGGCTCATGAAGGAGCGCAAAGGAAAAATCGTATGAAGACTGGGGTGAGCTTCCCTAGTTTTTTTTTTTTTCCTCCGGCGTTCGTTCAGAGCGTCCGAAGGCCTGGAACAGGGGACAAATTCATGGCAATTACGGGTTAATTATTGCTGTGGTTTGTGGCAACACGAGGCAATAAAATACAGTGCACTCTCGATTTAATAAACCTCTATACGACGATATGATTCGGTATACCGCCGATGGATTTCCCCTTTTGGATTTCCCCTTTTGGACGCATCAAAGTGCAGCAGCCGTCCAAGCCATGAAGCGCATAAAACTGCTTTTCAAAGATTGAGAATGTTTAAAAAGTGAGTTTGCTCGATAGTGATTCACTCTCGATTCGCCCGGCGCGCAAGAGGTGGACCTAACGCGCATGCACTAGCGCAACAATGTTGCGTGAACGTGGCCAAACGAGTACAACATCAGGGGCACCCAACGTCAATTTTCGGAAAATATCTGTTCGGAAGACAATTTGAGATCTAGAATTTTCGACACATTTGTTGTAAAATTTCTTGCTTGCCTGCCTCTGCTAGGATTTTCGAACATCTGAAAAATGGTATAATTGCCCATTTTTAACGGATTTTTACCCTAAAAAGGTCACCTAGAATGTTCGGGAACCTTTTTTCTGGCTGAAATTTTCGAAAAGGTAAATTTTGATCCCTATAATTTTCGGATCACTAGAGTTTCAGCTAGGAAATCCGAACAGATGAAAAATTCTTGGAGGATAAAAATATGCCTATATCTACCGTTTAAATACTAAAATACATTTAACAATGCTATGTTTAAGTGGTTTTGAACTATATTCTCGTTGGGTGCCCTGAACAACATCATACAACATCCAAAATGTTGCACGAAAATTTGACCGTTTTCAAATTTGATCCAACATGTTGCAACATATATGTTACACGTCTACACCACGAAACCAGTTTTTCAGGAAATGCCGCTATTTGAGAAAGCAGAAAGTTTAAGCCAAGTATGGATGCGTTCAAAGGAGGAATTTTTTGCGGTAAGATAAGTTTCAAAATACGTATACTAGTAACACTTCGGACACTCCAAAGGCCTGGCCAAACGCTCGCAACATCTTGCAACATTATTGAGTACAACATGTTGCATACTTTTGGCCACCCTTCTGGGATATGTGTTGAACGGGGTGGCAAAACACACGCAACATTTTCATCATTTTCAACCCAACATGTCAATGTTCATGTGCCCCAGGCCCCTGGCCCGCAAGAAGTGGACCTAACGCGCATGCCCTAGTGCAACAATGTTGCGTGAACGTGACCAAACGAGTACAACATCATACAACATCCAAAATATTGCACGAAAATTTGACCGTTTTCAAATTTGATCCAGTATCATCCAACATATCGCAACAGGGTACCGGTGGCCAAACGTATGCAACATGTTGTGCTCAACAATGTTGCAAGATGTTGCGAGCGTTTGGCCAGGCCTTTAGAATGTCCGACGTGTTACAAGTATACGGATTATGAAACTTATCTTACTGCAAAAAAATCCTCCTTTGAAAGCGTCCATACTTGGCTCAAACTTCCTGCTTTCTCAAATAGCAGCATTTCCTGAAAACTGGTTTCGTGGTGTAGCCGTGTAACATTTCAAGTCATCGAGCAAGGTTCAGACTAAAGTTGGTGACGGTGTAGTCTGCACAAACCCTTACCTTCATTGTCATTTATTTCGCTTTTAAGAAGTCAGTAGGTTCAAAAATGGGTCAGAATATTTGCACATCAAACTCGGTGGTCGAGGACAAGGAGATAAACATGAAGACTGTTTCGCTCGTAAGCCACAAAATGTTAAAATCTCTCCCAGTTGGCTCTTTAAAGCAGTTTTCTGGAGAGCAAAAAGCAAGCCAAACACTTGTTCGAGAAGTTTGCTGGAACAGGGGCCAAAGACTTAATCGAAAAAGGGAGGCAAAAACACAGTATGGCAGCACCTGCGAAAACCAAGGTCGCGTTCGGATCCGAAGGCGAAATTTATTCACTTCCTGCTGACTGTGGGATGTTTGCAGCCGTTTCAACAGCCTACAGTTATCACTATAACCTCCGAACTTCGCCGGACGACTGGTGGTTTTGTGTCATTAAACGGGTCGCTCACGCGATCGACGCGAACGCCGAGAAAGAGTCTGTTCGCAAGATGTTTGTCGATCATAAGGGAAAGAAAGACATAACTGTTGTCGTGGAAGAACGCGACATTCTCAAAGTCGACTACGAATATTTTTTCGACGAAATAACGAAAGGAATTAGAGAAAACGTCAAGGTTCCGGAGTTTGTGGATGGAACGACAGCAGATTTTAGCACTACGACACCAGTGCTGAAGATTGTATCGCAAATCACACTGATGTACTCGGTGAAGGAGTATTTCAATTATGGAATGGCCATGGGATGCGGGATTCCCGCTGTGGAGATGCTAGGAACCGAGGAGGATTGGGCAAAATTAACTTCCAAGTTGAAAGTTCTGAGGTCAGTCCTTGAACCAATAGAAAGGGACCTTTGCTTGGATGAGGCATGGTGGAATGTGGTTCGGGAAGTGTTCCACAACTTGCTGAAAACTTACCAGGGGAAGCCCGATAGAAAATGGTGGAGTCACATCGTAGATTACCAAACCGCATACTCTTCAGGTGAGTTTTAAATCGTTTCACAGGCATCCCTAACCAGAAGCCCATCAAATATTTGATGGGCTCCCGCCCTCACATACCATGTGCAAACCGATTAAAA
>OX421449.1:44289470-44301970 GCA_949126865.1 Montipora capitata | reverse complement strand
TTCGACATTCTTTGATTTACCGCTTATCCAAAGAAATGGATGAGTCAGTCAAGTTTCGACTTGACAAACCTGTTTTTTTAAGTTATTGCGCATGATCAATCGCCACGCATCATCAATATTTTTGGGAATTTACAACAGTGTGGCAATTTTTAACTGTCTGAGGGCCTGTTTACATGGAGGTAGGGTAACCCGCCTAACTCAGTAACCCGCCAATGTGGGGTAACTCCCCTGTCCATATAAAGTCTTATTTTTTCAGCCTGGCATTTACATGATAGGTGAGGTAGGCCGGCAGGTCTGGCAGACCGGGAGACCCGCCAAGCCGGGGTCGCATTTTGTCATGAAAACACTTGAAGGTGAGGTAACCCGCCAACCTGGGGTCGGCTCGTGTCACGATACACCGCCTTTGGGGGAGGCACTGCAGTATTAAAAGTGATAACAAAAAGTCATAGCACTGAAAAGTTGAAGCAAGAGAAGCTAATGAGAGTCAAAAAGCATTAACCGCCAAAATGCATCCTTCACCCACCATTCGTCCTGTCTACGTACTTAGCAGTAGTAGTCGTCGTCGTCGTCGTCGTCGTCGTCGTCGTCGTCGTCGTCGTAGTAGTAGTAGTAGTAGTAGTAGTAGTAGTAGTAGTAGTAATAGTAGTAGTAGTAGTAATAGTAGTAGTAATAGCAGTAGTAGTAGTAGTAGTAGTAGTAGTAGTAGTAGTAATAGTAGTAGTAGTAGTAGTAGTAGTAGTAATAGTAGTAGTAATAGTAGTAGTAGTAGTAGTAGTAGTAGTAGTAGTCGTAATAGTAGTAGTAGTAGTAATAGTAGTAGTAATAGTAGTAGTAGTAGTAGTAGTAGTAGTAGTAATAGTAGTAGTAATAGTAGTAGTAGTAGTAGTAGTAGTAGTAGTAGTAGTAGTAGTAATAGTAGTAGTAGTAGTAATAGTAGTAGTAGTAGTAGTAGTAGTAGTAGTAGTAGTAATAGTAGTAGTAGTAGTAGTAATAGTAGTAGTAGTAGTAATAGTAGTAGTAGTAGTAGTAGTAGTAGTAGTAGTAGTAATAGTAGTAGTAGTAGTAATAGTAGTAGTAGTAGTAGTAGTAGTAGTAGTAGTAGTAGTAGTAGTAGTAGTAGTAGTAATAGTAGTAGTAGTAGTAGTAGTAGTAGTAGTAGTAGTAGTAATAGTAGTAGTAGTAGTAGTAGTAGTAATAATAGTAGTAGTAGTAGTAATAGTAGTAGTAATAGTAGTAGTAGTAGTAGTAGTAGTAGTAGTAGTAGTAGTAGTAGTAGTAATAGTAGTAGTAGTAGTAGTAGTAGTAGTAGTAGTAGTAGTAGTAGTAGTAGTAGTAGTAGTAGTAGTAATAGTAGTAGTAATAGTAGTAGTAGTAGTAGTAGTAGTAGTAGTAGTAGTAGTAGTAGTAGTAGTAGTAGTAGTAGTAGTAGTAGTAGTTTCCCTCAGAGTTTCTCATGTTGTAATTAGAGTAATAATGAGTGAAAAGACGTTGAAGATAATCTGGGGCATGTCCATTCATTGTCTTATACATCATTAAGGCATTCCGTTTCTTTCGTCGAATTGATAGCCTCTTCCAGTTATGGGTGGTTAGGAGGTGGTTCGAGTTCGTATCAAAAGGCAATTTTGTAATTACTCAAGCTGCACGATTCTGCAATTTTTGGAGTTTATCACTCACGTAACCACTCAAACAGTCCCAAACCGGGCTGCAATAATCGAAATATGGCACAATCGGAGCGTTATAAATTTGAATGGCAGTTTCTTTTGGAATAAAGGGTCGCGCACGTTTGAGGGCACCTAAAGCTGAAGATACTTTCTTGCATATTTTTTCAACGTGCTTGCACCAAGTAAGTTGAGCATCTATGGCTCAGTTTACTTTAATAGTTCAGTTAATTTAATAGTTCCGTTAACGTTTTAACCGATAGTGTAATGTTTGTGTCATCAGCAAACATCCTTCGTGCAGAGGCCCGCAGGCAGTTGGGGAGATCATTAATATAAATTAGAAATAGCAAAGAACCCAGTATACTGCCCTGCGGTACGTTGCACCTGAGATCGCGAGCAGTTGATAGCTTGCCGTTGACATCACACCTTTGGGTTCGGCCACTTTGGTACGACAGGAACCACCTGATAGCTACGTGGTCAAAACCCAAGAATGATATTTTACGCAAGATGATTTCGTGATCAATGGTGTCGAATGCATTAGTAAGGTCAATGAAAATGACGCCATTTAATAACCCATTGTCGATGTTAACTGACCAGTCATTTGTCGCCTCAAGCAAAGCAGTAAGAGTACTGTGTAAGGAGCGGAACCCTGATTGGCAACTTAATAGTAATTTGTTCTCATTTAGATAATGGTAGAGTTGGTTGTAAACATTTGAGAATATGGCGAATAGAATATTATTAAGACCAGTGGCCTTTTTATCATCAATTTTCTTTAAAAGGTTTAATACAATATCGATACCCGGAGTTTGCAGAGAGAAAGATTTATCAGTGGTTTCCAGATAAATTTCAGGATTTACATCTACACCAGGAATATCTTCTGCTAGTACTTGCGCAACATGTGTAAAGTGTTTGTTAATAGTTTCTGCTATATCAACCGGATTACTAACAATTTTATTGTCAGCTTTGATCTCCAAGATGTTGGAGCAACCACGCAGTAGTCTCGAAAATGGTCACCCGGGACCCCGGGGTGGTCAGATTGCATGTAAACGCGAGCTATTTTTTGACCTCACCTTACCTCAATGTAAACAGGCCATGTCGGTTACAGAAACTTGTCTGCCAGAAACGAAACCTATAAATTTTTTTCAATAAAAAGTTCAACGAAATAGCAATTTAAAGAATGAACTATCTTGATTTTCCAAGGAAATGATTCCTTGGTTGTAGTTTGTTTGCCAGAGTTGTTCGAAAATATCCCAATGGTTTGTTTTCGCTTTGTGGTTACTCAGGTTATACGTGACTGACACCGAATACCTTTGAATTTTTAACGCATGCTCAATACGAAATGCCGAGACGGCTAGCGGAGTCTTCTTCCTCTCCCGACTTTCCTAGGAAGATCGAAAGAGACTATGCCCGCAGGGTAAGCGTAGCCCTTTTTCAAACTTTTACAAAGCATTTAGTGGTAAGGCGGGATCTCCGTAACAAAGAAAGCCTTGCCAACTGGGCTTACCAGAAGTTGCCCTTAGAAACTCTACACACAATTTAAAATATTCTACCTGTCGATTTCTACAACGACAATACATATTTTCATCGAGTCACAAAGTAGTAATCACGCTACATACAATGATTACTTTGGCTAACAAATATCGAAGCCTTTTGGGTAATCTTGAAAAAGGTAGAAAAACGTCGGCCTGACGTTTTTCAAGTTTATGACCAATCGCCTGGATAAAAGGTTGTTTTTTTCTCAGAATTATTTCTTTTGTGATGCAACGATAATTTTATCGGTAAAGGAATTCCACATTACCATTTTTGAGTTTTACACTCGCGATTAACCCTTTCACCGCCAAAAATGCAAATTGACAATTATAGATTTTACTGTCTGTCTACTGTCAGACGATTTTACTCGTCAATGGGGAAGCCCTCGGCAGTGAAAGGGTTAACTAAAGATTTCCCCGAAACACACTAAAATAACTTGACATAGCCCCTTTAAGCAAAGACCACGGCTACGGAAACGACAACGCCACAAAGCAAGAATGTGATTGGTTAAAAAAGGGAAAATACTCGTGCTGCACGTGCAGCCCGAATTTCCGTGCACTTCTTTGCCGTACTCCACAAAACAAGATTGAAAAGGATTGGAGTGACGTTTTCGTCAACGTTGTCCTTGCTAAACTCTCTTTTAAAGTACCTATTTGATAGACAGCCTGGTTGCAATGCGAAATGTAACTTTCGTTTGAGGGTAGCATTGTAAAGAAAGGAGTTGAATGGTAAAAATGTAATTTGTGATAATAGCCCTTATTCACGATGGCCGCCATGTTGGATCCGCTATTATCATGCAAATTAGCTACACACTTTAGAAGGGGGCAAACAACACAAGTTCGAGAGGTTATAACGAACATCTTAGCCACACAGATGATTTGTTTCACGTTCATTGAATGTTTCTCACCTAAGTAGTAAAATAGAATGATAACACAAGTTTCTTCGATGTTTTTTTTTTAGTGAAAATGAGCAGATAACGAAGTAGAAAGTCAAAATATCAAAGGCAATCAAAAGATATAAAATTATTATAAAAGGTACTTAATTCTAAATTCTGAAATGTACTTTTAGCAATGTTATTTCAATATTTCGACGAGACGATTTTCCGCAATTTGCCTTTATTCCAATGTTTGCCCCCAGCATAACACATGGCTAATTTGCATGACAATTTGAAAACCAACATGGCGGCTATCGTGAATCAGGCCTATTGTAAATGAGCTTAAATTGCAATTTTGGCGGCACGTATCAGAGGCTAAGTGAGCCGTGTTAGTAGGTTTAGTCATTCTACGGTCAGCCTTCTCCGCGTGTGCAAGTCCGGTTCGTTTATTGTTATATCGCGTTTGTTACGAAAAATAGTATTGCGTGACAAGCGTTACTTTCTAGACGCTTCGCGAGAGTTCGTAGTTTGTTTATTTTTAGGTTCATGCGTAAGCGTTTCTAAATCGGTGTGTTTTGTAATCTTTCTATAATTAGAGTGATTACTAATTTAGAAAGTTCTAGAAGTTTATTGTCAGAGTATATAAGTAGACGAGTCCAAGCAGAGTGTTTTTCTAACTAGTTTTTCACAAGCGAAGAGAGTTGGCGTTGGCCGTGTTTAGTCAAGTGTGACAGAAGCTGTGTTTATTCAAGTTGGCGGTGGCCGTGTAAGTTTATTGAGTACGTGTTGTTCAGAGTTTTACTTCGTGGAAACTACGTTCATTTTGGAATAAATCTTCTTGTTGTTGTTCCGACAACCCTGCGTTCAGTTTAGTTTGCAAGCTACCTTTCCTCTAAACATTCGAACTCGTAACAGCGTTGAAAATTTTTTGTTTTATGCCTTCGTTAAGCTGCATACGATAGCGTTTCTCAATAAGAATACCTTAGAACCCCAAGGGTCACAGCACTGCCTTGGTCGAGGGTACACGTTCCCTGGTTTTTTGCACCTGCTGGTTTTAGGGGTTTTCGTGTCCGGCTCTGATGAATTGCTCTTCTCTTTATAATAGAGTTCATGTATGAATATTTTTGTATCCATTGCAATGCAAAATAAACGGCACGATGACTTGGCTGGCCTACGCGCTCATATATCATCTAGCTGGAGTGCCCGTTTGAGTAGTGGAGACAAAATTGCCCATGTTCTCCACGCGAATTCAAGTTTGGTCGTTTCAAGGCAAATAATTTAACCCAGAAACACAAAGGTCGTTTTTTATTTTCAAAATGTCTAGATTAAAGCCTTTTTCCTCAAAAAATCCCCAAAAAAGAACATTGTTTACAGAGGTGGGATAGCAATCTTTTCCTTTATCTTCCAAATCACCGTTTCACCGCACTAAAAATAAATCTACGCCGATTTACTGTGAAACCTGGAATAACTCTAACGGAATGTTATACAGTTGCATCGAGAAAGACGGCGCGAAGACCAACCAGTAGCTAACCTGGTAGAAAAGATATCTTTTGCCAAAAACAAAAGTTTATTTTGATACGGGCCGTTAATAACAAGAAGTGTTGAATAGTATAGTGAGATCCAAGTGATCCTGGGTCGTCCCAGTCCTTTGTCTTTAACTTGAGGGGTTGGGTTGGACAAACGGGTTCATTTGACATAATAATTTTGTCCGTTAGTCCCCACAAAAGGAATGCAATGACCCAGGACTCATTAGGACCTTTGCAACAGCCCATGGCTTCACCCAGTTTGGGATGATACTCAGCAGTGCCTAAGCTATAACA
The DNA here is from genome assembly GCA_949126865.1 of Montipora capitata. Taxonomy (NCBI): domain Eukaryota; kingdom Metazoa; phylum Cnidaria; class Anthozoa; order Scleractinia; family Acroporidae; genus Montipora; species Montipora capitata. The sequence continues at coordinate 44,296,088 of OX421449.1, read as the reverse complement.
TGCCCTGCACACTTTAAGATTTGGTATTCTCCTTCAACTTGTAAAATTGAAGTCCTACGAAAATTGAGGCCCCTTCTAATGAGCCAGGCAACAGTGCCAGCTCGGCTGCCTAGATCTTGGTCTCAGAACCCAAGACGTCAGCAACTGGACCAGCCTGCCCTGTCATACGAAAAGCGTTGGTTTCTACAGAAATTGTGGTGTTTGGTGCTGTGTCGGTGGATGAGTAAATCAAGAAAATTTCGTTTATCGAAGCGGTTGCTAAAGGTCGAACTGCCACCGTGAAAAGGCTACATGGCTGAACGTTTCGAGGGTTAGCCCTTTCTCAAAGTGAATTTACAACACACCAAATTTACTGGTAAGAGTGAGATCTCTGGGCAAGCTTTGTCTACCGCGCTCACATTAAGGGGCCCTTAGAATCAATACGGCAACTATCATCACAGTCTTTCGAACCTTTATATTAAAAATATTCAATTTGCACAACGACTACGATTATTATTAATTTTTATTTTATCAAATAACAAATTGAAAATCACACTACATACAAGGATAAGTTCGAGGATTGACCCCAAATCCCTCCCACATTTGAAGGGATTAGGAGAATTACTATCAAAAATCAATCGATTAGAAAAATTACAAAGATGTTCAAGTCTTGCAAATGGACAATCATTTTGCTTTCCTCTCTCAGAAAGTAAGGGTTTTTTTTATGATCACCCTGCCCCCCATAAAAAATGCATAGCTTGGATTTTTTTAATTTTTATTTTTATAAGAATCCACAAGCAGTGGACCATCTGGGGAAAATTGTACATTCCATAACTGTCCATAGCTTTTTGCTTACTACCCTTAAAGTCTGTAATCTCTGTAATGAAAGCCAGTGATATTAATGTTACCTGTTAAAAGCTGATTAGTCAGCATTAACTAAAACTACTCTATCAATAATCTCCATGTTCATTTCTTTCGCAAGTACTTGTTTCAACAAACGTTTCGTGAATATTTCGGGGACAATACAGTTTCGAAAAAAACTAAACTGTCGTGGGAGTGCCTGCTGCCAAAGTTCTTTGTCAAAATCAATGCTCTTCAGGTGCTCATCAACAGATGCCAAGTTAATTGCCAACATAAAAAAATTGAGGTAGGGCACATTCAAAACAGCCATCATAGTCTGCACCTGATAAAAATACTCGTGTGTATTTTTCAACACTACATACCCATTACTAACATGTAAACAAGTACCTTGGACCAGAGCGAACTCCTTTATTGTTTTTTCCTGTGTGTCCAAGTGACTTTGAACTCGGCAGCCCCTGGCCCACAACAAGAACAATGCACATCGGCATCAGAGCTTGCGCCAACATAGGGCCAATCTACAGACAGAACCAGACCAGTTTCGAAAAGAGAGAAGTTTGTGTGACAATTCTTTGGAATTGTTTTGTCTCTTTCTGGCTAATGGCTCATTCATCAAGCCCCAGTTCATGGCTTTTGTTTTCACTTCTTTGTTGTAGCCAAGAATTTGAATGGTAAGCTTATCGGTTGACTTCTGGTCTTTTACTCTGCCATCTTCATCAGTTTTCCTTAGTACAGACAGCATTCGTGAAGCTGTGATAATAACAACCCTGTACAATGCCCATGTTGAATTACTGGATTGTTCCACACTTTTTTTTGGGGCAATAATGTTACTTTGCTCAGTACTCCAAGATAATTCTCTGACAAGCTGTTCACACTGTTCTTGTACAGTCGGATAAACCTGAGAAACCATTTCAGCTTGACAAATTAAAGACATTGGTTCTTCAGCCTTTTCAGTTGACACAATTTCTTCATGAACAACATGAGTAATATCTGGTTCCTGACTTGCACATGATAAATGGGGATTTTTATACAACAGGGTACCACATGCAGTTTCCATTAGAGGCTAAGGCTAGGTTTTCCCAGTCAATGTCAGCGAAATGCATAGGTGTTCTGTCTTTCAAAGAGCGAGGATCAAATGAAGAACGATGTACAACACTCTGTTGTTATCTCATACAAAGAAAAGACTTAGCTCTGATCTCTGAAAGCTTTTTATGGCCATATTTTTTCCTTGCCCCAACTGACGGGTGTCCCCAAGTCTGGGGCAATGATGTGCAAGTTTTATTTTTTTCTTTTCTCACTTCTGAGGCAATATGATGCAACAAGGCACCGACATGTTTGCATACCTCACCCAAGCTACAAAAAAAAAAAAAAAAAAGAAAAAAAAAAGATTTTTCACATGTTAGAAACGTCCTCTTTTGCATGCTAAACTTTCATCAGAAAACAGTTGATGGTTAGTCAAGTATTTATTTGCCAGAAATACACTCTATAAGCAGCTTATAACATAACTAGTAGGAGGAAATGTGTGGAGGCTCTTACACTCTATTTAGTTAACTCTGTTTAAAATATAAGTGCTACACGGCCAACGTTTGTATAAACGTAACTTAAACTGTTAAGCTTTTCTAAGAAGGTGTTCCGCTACTTTACTAAATATATCACTGAGTTTCATATTTTAACAACAAAACAACGCGATAAAACTGAAAAAAATACAACTATCTTGGTCAACGACGTTTCCACGTTGGCTTAACAACATATCAATGCAAGTCAAAGTGAATAAACTTGGGTACAAATAAAAATCTAAAAAGAATTCCTAAGAGATACAAATACGGTGGTAAAAAATACTATAAGTAAAAAAAGTTTCATATTGTCAGGGTTTGGTGGCTCTACAACCTTTTTCAGAAAAACGGCAAATCAGCAATAATATAATTAAAGGTTCAGTATTTTCCACGCAGTGTCATTATTATATAAAGCTCTCTGACCTTACTGTTGACTTACCCAGCAACACAGTTACATTCTGCAGTCACCACTTCACCACTCTCTTTATGTAAACAAATCCAAAGCTCTTGTGGCTTACTGTATTATGAGTTCTTTCCTGTGGGACGCGTTTACCCCGAACAAAAGAGTACTTTAAGTTGGGACTCACAGTGTGGCACTCCACATTGAAAACATGTCCAGAGATTTCCGAGCTCTATCCTTTCAAAATCGCCTTTGGGGTATCCTGGGTATCCTTGAGACATTTATCAACCTCGTCATCAGTGGTATCCGGAAAATTTGCACTTCCCGACTGCCATCCCTGCTTCAGTTCATCTGGAGGCGGTAACTTGATGAGGCCATTCTCGACCACTAAGGCCTAGGGCCAACGTCGAATCTTAGTCGAAATTAATTAGTCGAACCTATTAATTTTGAAATATATAGGTGCATGAATGGCGCGACGTTTGCCGCAATTAAGTTCGAGTCAAATTACTGATTGGTTCGACTCCAGCATAAATTCGACTTCCTAAGTCGAATAATGGAACATTGTTTCGGCTTTTCAGCAAACGCGGTTCTAAACACGCGCTGAACTCAATTCATAAATCATGCCAATTACAAAATAATTGATTCAAATGTGATGGACTGCACAAAGATCACAAAAAGACCGACTCCTCCATCTGCCAAGCTCTATCCCTCCCTCCTTCCCCACCCTCCCCCCCCCCCCGAGCATGCGCTGTACAAAGACAATCCCGCGACAGGGATGACTTCGCACAGCTTGATGGAAATGGCCGCGCTGCTCCACAATAGCCTTTGTCTCGGATACCCCATGGAGCTTCAGCAACGACCAACGGGAACGGCAACGAGAACGTCATCTAAAAACATAAAATTAAACTTGCGTTATTGCAATCACTTCGCGACTATTCCAAGTTTTGTCATATGACAAGGTGTGGCAGTCCCTCAGAAATGACACCGTTATGAGTGGCGCTTAATTTAGGGGAGAAAAATGCGCGTGCAGGGTGTACAAAGGTATTGTTTTTGCCCACTAAATATGCAGATTTGTGACGTTCTCGTTACCGTCGCCGTTGTCTTTGCTAAAGCTCCCTACTACATGTTTTCAGAGCTGCATGTGATGCAAGTGTTTCCTTCTGTTTTTCTCACTGAATCAACTACCAAAGAAAGGCGCAACGAGCACTGTATTTCGGCATTTCGCTAGCAAGTCCTTGCAGTGACTAGCCATGCATCGAGTGAATAGCACGGGGACACGTGCTTGTTCCCATGTACTAATGAAGTTTATCTAGGTTCGACGTTTGCTACCACACTGGAATTAAGTCGACTCTTTGTCGAACCAATTTTTAATAAATTCGACGCGACTAAGATTCAACGTTTGCCCTAGGCCCAACTTGTTTTCACTTGTTTGTTTTTTTTATGTTTTGTTTTGTGTATTTTGTTATGTTTTGTTTTGTGTATTGAGCCAGTATCGGTCATAAAGAAAGGCAATGCCCAAGTCTTTCAGATGACTCATCATCTTTGCATTCATTGCGTGTCGTCCTTTTGGAAACAGACGATGAATATTAACGATGCCAGCACCACATCCGCCATTTCTCATTATTCCGCGTTTCGAATGAATTTCAAGGGAATTTTAGGGATACTGAGGCGCATGCGCAACATTGGTCTCCTTTGTTGCTAGCGACAAAGTAAACATGATTTGTAAAAGTTGAGTGGGCAACAGAACTGACGTCAATGCGTTTCCGATCATGTCCACTTTTGGACGCACCAATGCGCGGCAGCCGTCCAAGCCATGAAGCGCATAAAATCTGCTTTTCAAAGATTGGGATTGTTTAAAAGTGAGTTTGATCAAAAGTGATTCACTCTTGGTTTGCAACCTAATTCACGTTTGGTTGGTTGCTTGAATGTCTCTTATCTAAAGAATTAGAGTGTCCGAAGTATTACCAGTATACGGATTTTGAAACTTATCTTACTGCAAAAAATTCCTTTTTTGAACGCATCCATGCTTAACTTAAACTTCCTGCTTTCTATAAAATAGCAGCATTTCCTGAAAAACTGGTTTCGTGGTGTAGTCGTGTAACATTTCAAGTCATCGTGCAAGGTTCAGACTAAAAGTTGAAGACGGTTTAGTTTGCGAAAACACTTACTTTCATTGTCATTTATTACGCTTTTGAGAAGTCAGTAGGCTCAAACATGGGTCAGATTATTGGCACATCAAACACGGCAGACGTGAACAAGGAGATGACCATGAAGACCGTTTCGCTCGTAAGCCACAAAATGTTAAAATCTCTCCCAGTTGGCTCTTTAAGTTTTCTGGAGAGCGAAAAGCAAGCCAAACACTTGTTCGAGAAGTTTGCTGGAACAGGGGCCAAAGACGTAATCGAAAAAGGGAGGCAAAAACACGGTATGCCAGCACCTGCGAAAGCCAAGGTCGTGTTGGGGTCCGAAGGCAAAATTCGTTCACTTCCTGCTGACTGTGGGATGTTTGCAGCAGTTTCAACAGCCTACAGTTATCACTATAACCTCCGAACTTCGCCGGACGACTGGTGGTTTTGTGTCATTAAACGGGTCGCTTGCGCGATCGACGAGAACGCCGAGAAAGAGTCTGTTCGCAAAATGTTTGTCGATCATGAAGGAAAGAAAGACATAACTGTTGTTGTGGACGAACCCGACATCTTCAAAGTCGACTACGAATATTTTTTCGACGAAATAACGAAAGGAATTAGAGAAAACGTCAAGGTTCCGGAGTTTGTGGATGGAACGACGGCAGATTTTAGCACTACGACACCAGTGCTGAAGATTGTGTCGCAAATCACACTGATGTACTCGGTGAAGGAGTATTTCAATTATCTAATGATTGCGGGATGCGGGATTCCCGCTGTGGAGATGCTAGGAACCGAGGACGATTGGGCAAAATTAACGTCCAAGCTGAAAGTTCTGAGGTCAGTCCTTGAACCAATAGAAAAGGACCTTTTCTTGGATGAGACATGGTGGAATGTGGTTCAGGAAGTGTTCCACAACTTGCTGAAAACTTACCAGGGGGAGCCCGATACAAAATGGTGGAGTCACATCGTTGATTACCAAACCGCATACTCTTCAGGTGAGTTTTAAATCGTTTCACAGGCATCCCTGACCAGAAGCCCATCAAATATTTGATGGGCTCCCGCCCTCACATACCATGTGAGTGTGAACGAACCGATTAAAAAAAAAAAAACATGAAGCGCCAAGGAAAAGAGGGGATAGCTTAATAAGTAATAAGAAAGTTGATTTTATTTGTCTTCTCTTTTATAGCCTAGATTCGCTGATTAATCTACGTTAAATAACCTAACTAAAAACTGCTGATAAAGAAGATGAGGGAACACCCTATGTAGTTATGTGCACTTTTGCCGTTTTAAATAGGAAATTCTGGAGAAAAATGCGCTCACATCGATCAATACTGAATTTATGTTCTAATCCTCTACGCTCAGACGAACGCAAATTATTTTCCTCTTTAAAAACATATAAATAACTAAATACAACAACTTGATGGTTGGATGCACAGGCAGTCCAAATACTGACCTTTATTCGAGATTCACACCAACAATCATAATAACACAAACGAAGTGAATCGAACTAAATAAATGCTAATTTACAAGCCAAGCGGACTAGTTACTTGTAAACCCTTAGAAGCAACTTCGAGAATATACATATCTTTCGCAGTAGCGGACTACCACCGTCCGTAAAGCTTGAGTACCATTTCTGAAAGATTAGGATTTAATGGCAGAGTTGGCTCCACCAGACCTTAAACTATGAAGACCGTACAATTCA
>OX421449.1:44236970-44284470 GCA_949126865.1 Montipora capitata | reverse complement strand
AAATGGTGAGTACTGTCGTCCTCAGTTATTGCTGGAGACTTCGAATTTAAGATACTTCACTCGATTTCGGACCGGTCCTGGGGCCCGTTTCTCGAAAGTCCCGAAAAGCCATTTGTGAAAGTGCCAACCGCTTGTTTTGGAAAGCCGATCTTTTAACGTGTTTTTAAGGAAACAAAACGAAAAATAACTGTGAAGTTTGACAACTTAAATCCTCTTCGTTCTTGAGATACAAAGGGAATTGTGACACCCGAAAATGGCCCGTAAAGTTTCGGCCGGGACTTCCGAGAAACGGGCCCCAGCGCCGAGCTAATATTTCACCAACAAATAACCGTTGCACGGGTTCCAAAGCGCGCATTTGGGCAGTTGAGTGCTCTAGGTTTACGACCATGCAAAGTTATATTTTGCGATGACGTTTTCGTCGACGTCACCGTCGTAATATATCAAATATCAAGGAGCTTAAGCACGCGCGTTTTTGAGACGCGGACGGCAACCGGAAGTGACCTGTTTTCTCTTTTAATTTGTCTTTACACAACCACATTTACATTGTAAAATATCTTTTCCCCATTAGAGATGATAGGTATAAAAATTTGGGAGACACCACCACCTTGGCACGCGTAATGTTCTCTTCCGGATGCCGTCCGCGTCTCAAGAACGTGCGTGCTTAAGATCTGTGGGAGCTTACGCAAGGACGACGATGACACTAACGACAACGTCCTCTATATATATTATTTCCCGTTATTGTAATCATTTCGTTATAACCCCAAGTCGTTCGGAATGGAAAGTGTGTATAACATTGCAGGAATAAAATTGGCATGAACAATGTGGTTGTTTGGGGAGATAATTAAAGTTGTTACGTCAGGCTCTTACGTCCCGCCTACACAACATCAAATTTGATTAATTCACGTCGTTGTCAGGACGAGGACAGCAAAGAAACGGACCAAAATGTAAAACGCACGTGCAGGGCGTGCAGAGCCTTTCCTTTTGCTCATTAAGGACGATGCCTACTATTTTTGCCCTGATTTATGATTATGCAGAAAAGGTAGATCTTCCCAACTTTTATTGAAATCCAAAAAGAAAATTGGCGGTAACACGCATTTTTCAAAGATAATTCATGAACAATACTTGTATACAGCTCTAAAATACAAAGCAATGTATGGCGTTCTTTCTCAATTTGAAGCTCAATTATCTCTAAAGAATGCATGGTTACCCCCAATTTTCTTTTTGGATACCAAGAGTACCTACTAAGATCTACTTTCTCTGCACAGTTTTAAACAGCGCAATAATATCCCTGTATTAGTAAGCATCGGCGATAGGAAATCCGAGTGTCTGGAGATGCGCAGAACGTATGCGCAATAACAATTGTAGGCACCGCCCTTAAACCTATTGTTTTGTGGCGTTCTTGTAACCCTCGTCATCGTCCTTGCGTAAGCATCCTATTGAGCCAACCATGAACGACCTGGTTGCTGGAATCTTGGTTAGCGCTAAAATCCCATAAGAACCTGAACCTGAACCTATCCCAGAGGTCAGCCATTGGCTTTTTAAATAATGACTTCTTTAGTTCGGTGGCTGGCAGGTTTCAATTAGAAAAGAATTAATTCGACATCAATGTTTGCACGCGGTGAACAGCCTTCATTCTCTGGTAATTCGGATTAAGGAAGCATTTTTACATAAAATTCTGATCTTGTTACTAAAACGATCGACATCATCATCAGGGGTTTCAATAGAAGCCGGTTACCGGCGGTATACCGCTGCCTGGTTTGCCTCACACCGCCGGCTAGTTTACCTTGATTTTTACTAAAAATTCTATCATAAACTTGTCAAACTGCCGCCTTCAATGGGCTATCATGGACTGCTATTTCAGAACTTATTGAAACCCCTGGATGTCATCATGCACGAAAAACCCCACATTTCAATGACATGTAATGTTTCAATACTGGCTTTAGCAGAAATAACGGTTGGGACATTTTAACCTCCGTGAGTTTAAAAAAGTTGGTGGGGCAGTGGTGAGAGCACCTTGCTTCCCCCCACTCGCCTCCCACCAATGTGGCCCGGGTTCGATTCCCGGTCTCGGCGTCACATGTGGGTTGAGTTTGTTGTTGGCTCTGTCCATGCTCCGAGATGTTTTTCTCCGGGTACTCCGGGTTTCCCCTCTCCTCAAAAACCAACAATGCCGAATTCTAATTTGATCCAGAATGCACGGAATGCTTCTGAGCGCTCTTAAGGTGTTCCGTGGGTAAAAAAAAAATGCCATTTCCATTTCCAAGTTACAAGCTGATCATCTAGGATCTTGCTCGTGATTGGGTGCTTCAAAGAACCGGGGGAAATAGCCATTTGTTATGCAACAAGAGCATCGAAAAACAGCACTTTACTTGCAAATGTAGTTTGCACTATCAAACCCTTTGTGATTATTATGTCTGATAAACTGGGGCCCGTTTCTCGACAGTCCCGAAACCTTTTCGGGCCCAAAAAGCCATATTTGTGAAACTGTCAACCACTTGTTTTGGAAAGCCGATGTTGTCAAAGTAACAAAGAGCAAAATGACTGTGAAATTTGACGACTTAAATCCTCTCCGTTCTTTGAGATACAGAGGGAATTGTGACACCCGGAAATGGACCGTAAAGTTTCGGGACCTTATGTGGTAGTGGGTTGGTGGGAATGTAAAACACGAAAAATTTTTTACCAAACGAGTTGATTAAGGTCGAACTCCCACCGTGAAAAGATGAAGAGGTTGAAGTATCCAGCGTTAGCTACCCTGCTAGCATAGTCTCTTTCGATCTTCCTTGGTAAGCTGGGAAGAGGAAGAAGACTCTGCCAGCCGCCTCGACATTGTTCGACATTCTTTGATTTACCGCTTATCCAAAGAAATGGATGAGTCAGTCAAGTTTCGACTTGACAAACCTGTTTTTTTAAGTTATTGCGCATGATCAATCGCCACGCATCATCAATATTTTTGGGAATTTACAACAGTGTGGCAATTTTTAACTGTCTGAGGGCCTGTTTACATGGAGGTAGGGTAACCCGCCTAACTCAGTAACCCGCCAATGTGGGGTAACTCCCCTGTCCATATAAAGTCTTATTTTTTCAGCCTGGCATTTACATGATAGGTGAGGTAGGCCGGCAGGTCTGGCAGACCGGTTGACCCGCCAAGCCGGGGTCGCATTTTGTCATGAAAACACTTGAAGGTGAGGTAACCCGCCAACCTGGGGTCGGCTCGTGTCACGATACACCGCCTTTGGGGGAGGCGCTGCAGTATTAAAAGTGATAACAAGAAGTCATAGCACTGAAAAGTTGAAGCAAGAGAAGCTAATGAGAGTCAAAAAGCATTAACCGCCAAAATGCATCCTTCACCCACCATTCGTCCTGTCTACGTACTTAGCAGTAGTAGTAGTAGTCGTCGTCGTCGTCGTCGTCGTCGTCGTCGTCGTCGTAGTCGTAGTAGTAGTAGTAGTAGTAGTAGTAGTAGTAGTAGTAGTAGTAATAGTAATAGTAGTAGTAGTAGTAGTAGTAGTAGTAGTAATAGTAATAGTAGTAGTAGTAGTAGTAGTAGTAGTAGTAGTAGTAGTAGTAGTAGTAGTAGTAGTAATAGTAATAGTAGTAGTAGTAGTAGTAGTAGTAGTAGTAGTAGTAGTAGTAGTAGTAATAGTAATAGTAATAGTAGTAGTAGTAGTAGTAGTAGTAGTAGTAGTAGTAGTAGTAGTAGTAGTAGTAGTAGTAGTAGTAATAGTAATAGTAGTAGTAGTAGTAGTAGTAGTAGTAGTAGTAGTAGTAGTAGTAGTAGTAGTAGTAGTAGTAGTAGTAGTAGTAGTAGTAATAGTAGTAGTAATAGTAGTAGTAGTAGTAGTAGTAGTAGTAGTAGTAGTAGTAGTAGTAGTAGTAGTTTCCCTCAGAGTTTCTCATGTTGTAATTAGAGTAATAATGAGTGAAAAGATGTTGAAGATAATCTGGGGCATGTCCATTCATTGTCTTATACATCATTAAGGCATTCCTTTTCTTTCGTCGAATTGATAGCCTCTCCCAGTTATGGGTGGTTAGGAGGTGGTTCGAGTTCGTATCAAAAGGCCATTTTGTAATTACTCAAGCTGCACGATTCTGCAATTTTTGGAGTTTATCACTCAAGTAACCACTCAAACAGTTCCAAACCGGGCTGCAATAATCGAAATATGGCACAATCGGAGCGTTATAGATTAGAATGGCAGTTTCTTTTGGAATAAAAGGTCGCGCACGTTTGAGGGTACCTAAAGCTGAAGATGCTTTCTTGCATATTTCTTCAACGTGCTTGCACCAAGTAAGTTGAGCATCTATGGCTCAGTTTACTTTAATAGTTCAGTTATTTTAATAGTTCCGTTAACGTTTTAGCCGATAGTGCAGAGGCCCGCAGGCCGTTGGGGAGATCATTAATATAAATTAGAAATAGCAAAGAACCCAGTATACTGCCCCGCAGTACGTCGCACCTGAGATCGCGAGCAGTTGATAGCTTGCCGTTGACATCACACCTTTGGGTTCGGCCACTTTGGTACGACAGGAACCACCTGATAGCTACCTGGTCAAAACCCAAGAATAATATTTTACGCAAGATGATTTCGTGATCAATGGTGTCGAATGCATTAGTAAGGTCAATGAAAATGACGCCATTTAATAACCCATTGTCGATGTTAACTGACCAGTCATTTGTCGCCTCAAGCAAAGCAGTAAGAGTACTGAGTAAGGAGCGGAACCCTGATTGGCAACTTAATAGTAATTTGTTCTCATTTAGATAATGGTAGAGTTGGTTGTAAACATTTGAGACTATGGCGAATAGAATATTATCAAGACCAGTGGCTTTTTTATCATCAATTTTCTTTAAAAGGTTTAATACAATATCGATACCCGGAGTTTGCAGAGAGAAAGATTTATCAGTGGTTTCCAGATAAATTTCAGGATTTACATCTACACCAGGAATATCTTCTGCTAGTACTTGCGCAATATGTGTAAACTGTTTGTTAATAGTTTCTGCTATATCAACCGGATTACTAACAATTTTATTGTCAGCTTTGATCTCCAAGATGTTGGAGCAACCACGCAGTAGTCTCGAAAATGGTCACTCGGGACCCCGGGGTGGTCAGATTACATGTAAACGCGAGCTATTTTTCGACCTCACCTTACCTCAATGTAAACAGGCCCTAAATTCCCATGACTATTTCCTCCGCATGCCGGTTACAGAAACTTGTCTGCCAGAAACGAAACCTATAAATTTTTTTCAATAAAAAGTTCAACGAAATAGCAATTTAAAGTATGAACTATCTTGATTTTCCAAGGAAATGATTCCTTGGTTGTCGTTTGCTTGGCAGAGTTGTTCGAAACTATCCCAATGGTTTGTTTTCGTTTTGTGGTTACTCGGGTTATACGTGACTGACACCGGATACCTTTGAATTTTTAACGCATGCTCAATACGAAATGCCGAGACGGCTAGCGGAGTCTTCTTCCTCTCCCGACTTACCTAGGAAGATCGAAAGAGACTATGCTTGCAGGGTAAGCGTAGCCCTTTTTCAAACTTTTACAAAGCATTTAGTGGTAAGGCGGGATCTCCGTAACAAAGAAAGCCTTGCCAACTGGGCTTACCAGAAAGGGGCCCTTAGAAACTCTACACACAATTGAAAATATTCTACCTGTCGATTTCTACAACGACAATACATATTTTCATCGAGTCACAAAGTAGTAATCACGCTACATACAATGATTACTTTGGCTAACAAATATCGAAGCCTTTTGGGTAATCTTGAAAAAGGTAGAAAAACGTCGGCCTGACTTTTTTCAAGTTTATGACCAATCGCCTGGATAAAGGTCGTTTTTTTCTCAGAATTATTTCCTTTGTGATGCAACGATAATTTTATCGGTAAAGGAATTCCACATTATCATTTTTGAGTTTTACACTCGCGATTAACCCTTTCACCGCCAAAAATGCAAATTGACAATTATAGATTTTACTCTGTCTAAGGCCAGACGATTTTACTCGTCAATGGGGAAGCCCTCGGCAGTGAAAGGGTTAACTAAAGATTTCCCCGAAACACACTAAAATAACTTGACATAGCCCCTTTAATTAAGCAAAGACCACGGCTACGGAAACGACAACACCACAAAGCAAGAATACGATTGGTTAAAAAAGGGAAAATACTCGTGCTGCACGTGCAGGCCGAATTTCCGTGCACTTCTTTACCTTACTCCACAAAACAAGATTGAAAAGGATTGGAGTGACGTTTTCGTCAACGTTGTCCTTGCTAAACTCTCTTTTAAAGTACCTATTTGATAGACAGCCTGGTTGCAATGCGAAATGTAACTTTCGTTTGAGGGTATCATTGTAAAGAAAGGAGTTGAATGGTAAAAATGTAATTTGTGATAATAGCCCTTATTCACGATGGCCGCCATGTTGGATCTGCTATTATCATGCAAATTAGCTACACACTTTAGAAGGGGGCAAACAACAGAAGTTCGAGAGGTTATAACGAACATCTTAGCCACACAGATGACTTGTCTCACGTTCATTGAATGTTTCTCACCTAAGTAGTAAAATAGAATGATAACACAAGTTTCTTCGATGTTTTTTTTAGTGAAAATGAGCAGATAACGAAGTAGAAAGTCAAAATGTTAAAGGCAATCAAAAGATATAAAATTATTATAAAAGGTACTTAATTCTAAATTCTGAAATGTACTTTGAGCAATGTTATTTCAATATTTCGACGAGCCGATGATCCGCAATTTGCCTTTAATCCAATGTTTGCCCCCAGCATAACACATGGCTAATTTGCATGACAATTTGAAAACCAACATGGCGGCTATCGTGAATCAGGCCTATTGTAAGTGAGCTTAAATTGCAATTTTGGCGGCACGTATCAGAGGCCTGGTGAGCCGTGTTAGTAGGCTTAGTCATTCTACGGTCAGCCTTCTCCGCGTGTGCAAGTCCAGTTCGTTTATTGTTATATCGCGTTGAAAATTTGTTTTATTCCTTCGTTAAGCTGCATACGATAAGCGTTTCTCAATAAGAATACCTTAGAACCCCAAGGGTCACAGCACTGCCTTGGTCGATGGTACACGTTCCCTGGTTTTTTCCACCTGCTGGTTGTTAGGGGTTTTCGTGTCCGGCTCTGATGAATTGCTCTTTTCTTTATAATAGAGTTCATGTATGAATATTTTGGTACCATTCCAATGCTAAATAAACGGCACGATGACTTGGCTGGCCAACGCGCTCAAATAAATTATCATCTAGCTGGAGTGCCCGTTTGAGTAGTGGAGACAAAATTGCCCATGTTCTCCACGCGAATTCAAGTTTGGTCGTTTCAAGCCAAATAATTTAACCCAGAAGCACAAAGGTCGTTTTTTATTTTTAACATGTCTAGATTAAAGCCTTTTCCCTTAAAAAATCCAAAAAAAGAACATTGTTTACAGAGGTGGGATAGCAATCTTTTCCTTTATCTTCCAAATCACCGTTTCACCGCACTAAAAATAAATCTACGCCGATTTACTGTGAAACCTGGAATAACTCTAACGGAATGTTATACAGTTGCATCGAGAAAGACGGCGCGAAGACCAACCAGTAGCTAACCTGGTAGAAAAGATATCTTTTGCCAAAAACAAAAGTTTATTTTGATACGGGCCGTTAATAACAAGAAGTGTTGAATAGTATAGTGAGATCCAAGTGATCCTGGGTCGTCCCAGTCCTTTGTCTTTAACTTGAGGGGTTGGGTTGGACAAACGGGTTCATTTGACATAACAATTTTGTCCGTTAGTCCCCACAAAAGGAATGCAATGACCCAGGACTCATTAGGACCTTTGCAACAGCCCATGGCTTCACCCAGTTTGGGATGATATTCAGCAGTGCCTAAGCTATAACATGCCCTGCACACTTTAAGATTTGGTATTCTCCTTCAACTTGTAAAATTGAAGTCCTACGAAAATTGAGGCCCCTTCTAATGAGCCAGGCAACAGTGCCAGCTCGGTTGCCTAGATCTTGGTCTGAGAACCCAAGACGTCAGCAACTGGACCAGCCTGCCCTGTCATACGAAAAGCGTTGGTTTCTACAGAAATTGTGGTGTTTGGTGCTGTGTCGGTGGATGAGTAAATCAAGACTGCCACTGTGAAAAGGCTACATGGCTGAACGCTTCGAGGGTTAGCCCTTTCTCAAAGTGAATTTACAACACACCAAATTTACTGGTAAGAGTGAGATCTCTGGGCAAGCTTCGTCTACCGCGCTCACATTAAGGGGCCCTTAGAATCAATACGGCAACTATCATCACAGTCTTTCGAACCTTTATATTTAAAATATTCAATTTCCACAACGACTACAATTATTATTATTATTATTATTATTATTTTATCGAATAACAAATTGAAAATCACACTACATACAAGGATAAGTTCGAGGATTGACCCCAAATCCCTCCCACATTTGAAGGGATTAGGAGAATTACTATCAAATATCGAATAGAAAAATTATGGTAGGCGAGTAGCTTTCAAGCATTATTTGAGCTTTGAGTATTATTTTCTCACAGATACAGAGATTTGGAAATCTTTAATTTTAGTAACATTAATTTTGGTTATGTTTGCGGCACAGCACCTCTCCCCCACTTCATACATGACTCTGGTGCATCAGAAATTTTTGTTGCATCTTTCACAAGAATTTCACCTCTGAAGTTCAACTTCCGCAAAACCATTTCATGTCTTACTACTACCAATCATGTTTGCAATGACAGTTAGCTGCCTTTTTAAAAGAGAAATTGACAAAGTGGATTGAAGTTTGCCGATTACAACATAGGATCTGACCCTTTCTGACCCTTAAACCAGGGCCACTGGCAGTCATTGACAGCAGCAAAAACAAAACCGATGATTGAAACAATGGAGTCTGCATGGTTGTGAAAAGCAAGAGTTACTGGACCGCCTAACACAGAAAATTACAAAGTGGATTGAAATCCTCCAATCACAACACATAATTCGATCCTTGGACCTGGTCACTGCAATGATTGAAAGCACCAGAAAAGGAAGCCACTGATTTAGTTTTTGACTATTTAAAGAGTCTGAGTGGTTATACGAGGATCAACGAAAGTCCAATCCTGCTCAAAATTCATAGTTAATGCTTGGAGGCTTTTTTCATAGGTGAGCTTTACGTTCAAGCCTAAGCGATTTCTCACATTTGCAGGCAGGTCCCTGCAGTTTTGAACATGGCTTATCTGACTGTACATTCCTGTTAATATTGCTCAAAAAAAAAAAAACTGCCTCTGCAGCTTCAACAGCAGCCATGAGCCTTCTGTTGTGTATTATTAACGTTAATATTTTGCGAGGTCTCCTCACTGTCCTTACTCAATTGTTTCTTTAGAATGTCCTCAGCTAGGTTGTAGAATGCTTGCTCTATGTGGACGTTTGTTTTAGCACTTGTTTCCAAAAATCGGATGCCATGCTCTCGAGCAATCTGTGGCGAACAAAAACAACTAAGTTCATTACAATACATAAAATAACTCATTCATGCACACAACATACAAGATGATGGTAACAAGGTAATCCAACCCGCAAACACCCTGTCAAGAGGATGGACTTTTGTTCAACACAGGGATCGAAATTGCAACCAATACAGTCGCACTTGTGACTGAATTTTTTTCCCTTTGCAACTAAAATATCTGGATAAGTTGCATCTCTGCGACTAGTTTTCAGTTTTTCTCTTTCAAAATAAAAGGGTTAGCAGTTGCCAGTTTGCCGCTACTTTTGCTAAAATAAAGAAAGGGAAAAATTATGATGTTTCTCGCCATGAACTTTTTTTCCATCTGATTATATGGAGCACAATAATATTCCCTTGATCATTCACCATTTTCAATCATTTATTTACACAGATGTATTGCGGGCTCATATTTTTTTTGTTACACCACTGGCAACACAATACAGCATGGTGACTTTGCAACTAAGATTTGTGAAATTGTGACTTTTTTTTTTATTTTGAGCGGATACATGTATAAGTTGATTGGCTTAAAAGGCCTTTCACTTTGTAATTTATTTTGTTAGTTTCCCTGTCCTTTTTTTGATAAAGATGTTGCTTAAATTTAAAGGGGACTTTTTCCTATTTTTTTTGTAAATTCTGGTTGATAGTGCCCATTCAATTGTAATATGACATTTGGAGTGAAACAAAATACCAAACACTACTGTAACATTATTCACTCTGCAAATTGTCCACTTTTTAACTTTTTTTGAAAACTGTCTTTGTTGATGATTGCCAAAAAAATTCAACTATACACATGTAAACTTATGGCAGTTATTGTTCCAGTTCTCATCTCACCTGGTCTCCACGTTCCTTGCTGACGACTCTTCTGTCATCCATGTCACATTTGTTGCCAAGAATCATCTTTTCCACGTCTTCATTTGCATGCTGAAAGTAAGCAATCAAACAACTGTTTAAATTCCAAGGGTATTCTGCGTAACAGTCGTTAGCAACCCCATTATTATCGCTGCTGTTATCTTTGCTTTCATTATCACACAGGTCACTTTAATCATCACTGTCACCGTCACCAGCAATGACGTAGGCATCATCTTGGTCGTCATCGTCATTGATCCGCAATGTCATTGTCATTGTCATCATCATTGGTCGGCACTGTCATCATCATTGTCATCATCATTGGTCAACACAGTCATCATCATTGGTCGGCACTGTCATTGTCATTTTCACCGTCATTGATCAGCACTGTCATCATCATTGTCATCGGCACTGTCATCGAATCGTCACCTTCATTGATCGGCAATGTCATCATCATCGTCATTGTCATTATCGACTACCGTTGTCTTTGTCGTCACCATCACTGTCACTGTCATCATCACCATAGTTGTCTTTTGGTTCATGGTGACCATAATTAACTTTTTGAGGAAACATCTTCAGGAAGAGACATCAATTACAGCATATCAGGGAATTTGTGATAAACTACTGATAACACCTGCAGATAAGCCACATCCTGAATTTCGCAGCTTTAATTTTGGAAAAAAAGTATTTTGAAAGAAATCAAAATAAATCTAAAGTCAAGTCTTAAGAAGTCTTCTTCATCCACTGTTCATCAAACGTAAACATCATCAAACGTAAACACACTGTTGACAGGAATTTTTCTTCATTCAACACAGTTTTTCTGTAGATTCTTGCATTACAACAAGAACGTTCATTGCTTAGTAACCAGGCATTAGATCGGATGCGAAGATGGAAAACTGGACACCAGAAGCAGCCTTTTTCAAATCTTCCCGCAGATAAGCCGCACCCCCAATTTCTAGCAACGATTTTTGGAAAAAGGTGCAGCTTGTCTGTGGGTGTTTATGGTATTTATGCATTGTTGCAAACAAAAACTTTAATAAAATACTGACATACCTCTTCAATGTTCCTCAACCATTTAGAAATGTTATCAAATGTTTTCTCTTGAGTTATGTCATACACAAGCATGATTCCCTGTGAATTGGAAATTGTCATACACATTAACAAGGAAAATACACTGATAGTATTGGGCCCCATAATTTTTTTTAGGACCATTATGATAACAAGTTGCAGACAAATTTTCAAAAGCTATATAATGAAAGTATGCATGGATACTCTGGGGTTTCACTAAGGGTCGGACACCAGGCAAACTGACTGGCTGATGTGAACATGACTTTGCCCGGTTGCTTTAGAGATCTCAACGGTCTGGTGTTTTTTTTTTAATACAAAGATTGTCTTTTTTCTATTTAACTGTCAAAATGTCACCACTTCATATGCTGTGCTGCATTCAAATTCAACTCAGGAAAACAAATTGCACTATAACGCAATTGCGAATAGAATTGCACTCCATAAAAGACCATCTGAAATGTCCCAATGTTGCGTGTTCAGCCAAGATAACCATTGATCGTGAATTATTTTTCTTCATGAGCCCAATTGCCTCCAGCTGAGGAAAGGCCGAGTAGTGAGTGCACTTTTTTTGTGTCACATTGATGAATTAATTTTGTCTTGTGGATGTTGGTGTCAAATCATTAAATTGTCTAAATATGGTGTGATTTTTCTGTGGTTGAAGAACATTGCTTTGGGCATCAGAAAGCAGGAAAACACATCTCTGCAGCTTGAGAAATTCAAAATTTTGCGGGGGAGCATGCCCCCACACCCCCCCTCAGGGAAAAGGCCCAGACGGCCTTCCCAATAGTTTGCCGACACGTTTAACACATGTCCTCCTGCTTCAAACCTTAATGAAGCTCTTGAATACTATCTGTGTCAGTGGTCAGCAATTTTTAACAACACTGCACTATTACATGTATGTTTTGGGAGAAGTCATCCCTGCTATATTATATGTAAACTGAAAACCATTTTTACTGTCAATAAGCTTTATAATAATTATTATTATACAATGCTGATGCTATCTCAATTTTGATTGGCTAAAAGCACCCCGCTAATTCTAGATGGCGCTGTGTCATCGCGTCAGATCTACAGACACTGGCATTTATGCATGTAGGTATGACGCATTTTTGCCGACAATGGTTTTCGTCACCTGACAAGCTAGCCGGCGGTTTGAGCAAGATTGTGCGAGGTGAGAGGTGAGGAAGTGGCTATTAATCCGCACCAGTTATCTCCTGTTATTGGCCTTTCTCAAGAAGAATTTATTGTACAGAACTCTCATTCAGAGATAACGAAAAATTTTAATTTCTTTAACTGTAATGTCAACATTCATTAAACGCAAATGAAGTTTTGTTTACATCTCGATATCGGGAACATTTTTCATAAGACCATACAACTTAACTTTAGAATTTTGTTCAAAAGTTTCAGTTCGATTCAGTTTTTCCTGAAACGTTTTCAGATGTTTTAGGCTTAAATACTTTCTGTAAACCTTTTGAATTCCGCTTTACATGTAATTCACGGCTGTCATTAATAAAGATGTTTACACTGAAACGTGTCATTGCGTGGCTTACTTTGTTGTTGTTCTGTGAAATGTCTCAACGCTTCTACATTTATAATTGTATAATAAAACAATTATTGGAATCGGTTTTCGCATGATAGCGAAATTATCAAGGCCTCGGTTTGTGTTATCCGCCTCAGCCTTCGGCTTCGGCAGATAACACAAACCTCGGCCTTGATAATTCTCGCTATCATGCTCAACCTCATCCAATAATTGCTTATTGTCCAGACACAGAATGCATCTCTCACCCATCTTTAATCTTTATATATAGGATGACTAAAGTGCCTTATTATTCAGACTCATCATGCATCTTTATTATAAAAACACCAATGAAATACTACAATGAAATACTTGGTTTGTGTTATCCGCCTCAGCCTTCGGCTTCGGCAGATAACACAAACCTCGGCCTTGATAATTCTCGCTGTCATGCTCAACCTCATCCAATAATTGCTTATTGTCCAGACACAGAATGCATCTTTCACCCATCTTTAATCTTTATATATAGGATGACTAAAGTGCCTTATTATTCAGACTCATCATGCATCTTTATTATAAAAACACCAATGAAATGCTAAATCATTTCTCAAAAAGCCATTGAAAGGTTTGATATTTATAGGTAACCATGGCAACAGTGACCTTTTCATGTCTGAAGGTATCATGTTTTTGTGTGAAAGCTCACTTGGTATTTAATTGGTGTTTGTATAATAAAAATAGATCTTTGCACCTTATTGAACGGTTTCACATTATAAATGTGCAGATATTTTGCAAGCTATGTACTATTTTTCCAAGCCCTGAATGGGCGAAGAAAAATATGAGGAACGAGCAAGTATGACAAGTAATCAGCAACTAAGACAAGCAATAATATTTACCATAGCTCCCCTGTAATATGAAGTGGTTATCGTGTGAAAACGCTCCTGGCCTGCAGTATCCCTGAAAAATAAAAAACACTTTACTGCAGTGCAATCTCATGGGTGCCCTGTGGCAGGGTTGTCAAAAGTTCAAGCTGGCTACTTTCATCTCATTTTAAAATGCAGCTTTTTCAACCTTCTGACAACCTACTTCTGATGGGCTGGCTTACTCACAAGACCACTTGAGTTCCAGTGGATAAATTAACATTAATAATGATTTGTCTTAACTTACAAAAGTAATAATAATATTTATTGAGACAGTGCAGGTGACTTAACACATGCCAAACATAACATTAGCCAGTATCAAATATACCATAATACTCTTTGTTTGTCCTTCCAAGATTTTGCATAAGCATTGTTTCCAGTTTCTCTTGGGACCATTATAAGTCCCAAGAGAAAATAAAAACAATGCTTATGTAAAATTTTGGAGGGACAAACAAAGAGTATTATGGTATTTTTGATATTGGCTGATTGATAATCAGTAATAATTATAATTTTTTATTCAAGTCAAAAGGTTATGCAGCCAAACATAGGAGCTGTCCATAATATTTGTAAATTAGTTATCTATTATATTTTAGGAGAGGGCCAGAAGTTTACCAGTTCTCAACTGTAATGTGTCACCCTCGGTAAATAAAGTTATTTATTTGTTTATTTATTTATTTATTTAAGAGCTCTACCATTTAAGCTAAGGTAATACGAGCAACAAAAACGTCCAACTTGCTTTGCAACATTGGTATGAAACAAGTCAAAAAGCAACGTTGTGTGTTTTACATCCCACACACAACCTGTCCCACAACAAAAAAAACTCACACCGTATTGCAAGTTGCTGCAGAGTGTTGCAGAATGTACAGATCCGTTCTTCTTTCTGCAACATGCTGCAGCAACTTGCAACACATTTTTTTGTTGGGAGACAGGTTGTGGGTGGGATGTAAAACGCGCAACGTCGTTTTTTGGACTAGTTTCGCCGGAATGTTGCGAGACAAGTTGGAAGTTTTGTTGCTCATACTGTATTACCTTAGCTTTGAGGAGACAACAAACCAACTTGGGGCAGGCACATCAAATCAAAATAATGTTGGTTTCCCTTGAGAATGAAAAACTGGAGACAGCAGAGTAGAAAAGTAGGGAACCAACTGCTCCCTCACAGAGCGGCGATTTACTGTTTGGGTGAACCTAGTTCCAGCTTCCTTCCTTTTTCCAAACCATTATATAGCACTTCTGAGGTCCTAGTACTATGTTTGTGAGTAGTCACAAACATCTGTAGGTAGCAGGGATGGCACCAGGGTTTTTCAGTCTGGGTCCTGGGACCCGCATGTCCGGCCAAATTGGGGTCCCAAGCATTTTTGGGGGTCCCAAAATCTTGGTGACTCTCTGCGAGAAAAAAAGTATCTTGTGAGAAAGAGAGAGTAACCAACTTTCTAGTCTTTTTCTTTGGACAGTACTGAGTACTGTAACTAGCGAGTTCTTTTTTCCAGCTAAAAAATCATAGATAACTTATTGCCCAAATTCCTTGTTTGCAACAATCCAAACTCTTTCAGCCAATTTTAGCCAAAACCTTTACGTAAAAATTACCATGTCTTCAACCTTTCTCAGTTCAAGAAGTGTAAGCACTTGTATTTCTCAATCGATCAAACGATCAATGAGCAAACAAATGGTGGGAGCTCAAATAAGTTTATTATTATTATTTTTTTACATCTTGCCAAAGCAACAGAATATACTGACAAAGCAAGGCAAGTTGTGTGAGTTAATAAAGTCAGTGTCTTGCGTCTTGGGACGCATTAAAATTTTGATGATGCATTTTTTGGAATTTATTTGCGTAAAAATGCACGATTTCTGCGTTAACGCGATCCCTGGGTAGTGTTTAGTGCTTTGTGTATTTTGTGTATTGGGTATTGTAAGTAGTGTAAATTTATACTGTTTTGTAAGTAGCTTAAGTATCTTATTGTCAATAATGTAAGTACAGTCGAATAAGTAAAGTAAGTAATTTGTAAGTTATGCTCTTTGTGTTGAAATAAATTTAACTGTTGGGGGGAAAAATGCTCCCTCACAACAGAGTAGGGAACCAACCAAATTCAACCCACATACGTGTAATTAATGACATCTGTTCCTGGAATCAATACAGGGCCAACGTTGGAACCTGAGTGCTCTCGCCACTGTGCCATCCCTGCTCCTCTAAAGTTAACAAACAAAAAAACACCACATACCATATCTGAAGTTTAATCTTCTTTCCTTGCAGTTCGATGGTCTTTATTTTAAAGTCAATTCCTGAGAAGAGAGATCAACTTATGTGAATACAAGAAAGCAAAATTGAAATCCTGAAATCCTGAAATCCTGAAATCCCTGTCTGTAACAAACGTAGTTGTAGTCCAAAGTCCAAAATCTACTAAGCCTAAAATAACATTATAATAGATGCCAATTACTGTTCCAAATAAGTGGCAGGTCTAGGGTCCAAAATCTGATAAAGCTGAAGACCTGACCCCACAAATCAAGGAAAAGGTGAAGACACCACTCCAACCTGAGCCAAGCTTGACCCCTTCAGACTTCCTTTGGGTACCCCATCTCCAAAAAATTAATAGCTGGCTTGGTTTCTAAGTGGACCACCTAAATTATTTCCTTAGCTACTGAAAATTCTAAACTTAACAAAAAAAAGGTATTTTGTCCGTGTTAGAATTATCAACATCAAACACCAAAGCTCTTATCCGTGTATTGTACAAAAAGTTCCAAAATTCTAAGCTAAATGCAAAGACTATTTGCACCAATAGTATTGGTGTTTAGTGATAGTTGTGGTAGTAAATTCTTTTAATAGTGTTTCCACTAAGGTAAACAGAATTTACAATTTTTCTGTGAAAAGGACGAAAAAACACTAGCTACACACTTGCTCCACTTTTTACCCCTGCTCAAACTGTATAGGCACCACCATAATACTGGAAGCCTCCTTTGGCCTTCACTGTCATCAACTACCAAACCTATTCCCGAACAGTTTGCTCAATAGTCAATGATAGTTCAGCTGAGTCACATAAGCATGGTTGCACCACATTCTTTTTCCAGGCCCAAATGTGTCAAAAAAATCCAGCAGTGATAGACTATCAAGCAGGTGGTAACAAATCAACATTCATTAGCTCTCCTGCACTGTTATAGCTTCTATAAAGTTCTGAGCAAAGTTGTAACACATTGGTTTTGAACTAAATAACGTTCCAAGGGACACCTACTGGTACTCAGGAATATGACATTTTAGTAGCCATCTTATGGGGAGTTAACATGATACCAGTACAATTTTCATTCTGGTAGGAACTCATCCCGGTTCTCTCTTGGCACTCTGTATTCATTGACGTGATACTAATACGAGAATTTTGATCCGGTACAACTACTAAAATCAGGGGCGTAGCATGAGATTTTGAAGGTGTATGCACACGAAGAATGTTTCGAGCGGCGCTCCAAACTAGGGGAATCTGGGGGCATGCTCCCCCTGAAGATTTTGAAATTCAGGGTCTCGGAAATGCCATTTCCGACTATTTTCGAAGGACATTTCAACAACTAAATGCGAAGGAAAATGCAGAAGTTAGTTGTTTATTTTACCTATCTGTCGAATTTTCTCTGCAGCAAGCTACAACACAAACAGAGGGTTTACAATACAAGCAGAGGGCAAGACGCCGCAAACTCTTTTATAATATCATCATCATAGTCATGTTTCTTTAAAAAAATAACTGGGAACTGGGAAACTGGGAGACTGACACTGTGTGGGGGCCTCGAAGGGTAGAGTCTTTGTTTTGCCCTTGAGTCCAACATTCTGGATCCAACACGTTGCATTCGTCTGGCCACCTTGTTGTATGAGTTAATGAAAAGATACTGGAAATACTCACACACAGAGACACCAGTTAATTCGAAATTTAAGAAACTTGGCCCGATTTTGTATTGACTTTAAAAAATTAATGCCTCCATGGAATAAGGATTCCCGGATTTGAGCTGTATGCACGGGCGTAATGGCGTATACATGTATGGACGCTACGCCCCTGAGAATGAACTCGTACCGATATGACCTGCAATGGAGTGAGATTTTGATTTTGGACCTGTATCATGTAAATGAATGCCGGAATGAAACTAGTACTGGTACAAGATTTCACATGTAAACAACCCATTTGGACATGGGCTGTAATTTTTCAGGCTGTCCAACAAAATGACCAGTCAACGCAACTTTAGAAACCAGCCTTAATGTTGCTGACTAAATTAATTTTCTTGCACAACTTGCAAGTTGCACTTGTTGACAAATTAAATTAAGCCGGCTATTTCTTATTTTAAGTAAAATCGGAGAATTTTAGTTCCAAAAATAAACAAGAAACCACATCATAAATAAACTTGCGAGGTACAACGATAATTTATAAAGATAAATAAGAATTCAAAACTGTGCATTTAAGAAGTGTTCACCTCTTGCTGAGGAAAGGAAATGTGACACGCAAATGCACTCAAATATTCAAGTCAACTGATGAACAATTCAGCGAAGATCGGTTTTGTAATGTTTTAGGAATGTTGTAACATGAACAAAAATAGTGATCTTTTGGACTTTGGCATCCTTGGATCGACACTGCACCAGCCTTGACACTGCGATTAACATGTTTCTTAGCTACGACAAACTAATTTTTACATTTCAGCCACAATATTTTAGACTTGTGCATATATCCCCTGTGTTGCGAGGGTCAAATTATAATTGCTCACGACAGAAGCGTGAAAATTGTTGAACTTATTCGACGCTAAATATTTAACGAAATCCCAATGTCTCGCGCCAAACCAATTTCGAATCTATATTCAACCATAGCAGGTAGATGAACGAGTCATGACAAAAGCACATTTCATCGGAAGTGCGGTGATTGATCGTTTACAGAACCGAAAGTAAATTCGTGCGAGCGCAAATTAAATTCATTACTACCGCAGTTCAAAATAGCATATCGCCACTTTCTCACCTATTGTCGAGATAAATGTCGTGTTGAACGCATCGTCGGAAAAGCGGAATAAAATACAGGTTTTTCCAACGCCTGAATCCCCAATTAGGAGCAACTTGAAGAGGTAGTCATAACTTTTCTTCGCCATTGCTTTCCGCCTACTTCGAACCTTGATTGCTGCTGGTGTGATCACATGGGGTATTGGGAATGCAAGTCAGGGAGGACTGGGACCTAGGAAATTTTTCTTGTCTGAAGGTGGGTACCTGAAGGTGGGACAAAAGACACACAACAGCAAACGTAGTTACTAAAACAAGGTATGACCTACAATGAGCTACAACGATCTACAATCAATGACGCAATGACCTTCAATAAGAGCTCTGCAATGAGCTACAATGACCTACAGTGACTATTGTTCTTGCGCATACGTTCTGCGCACCTCCAGATACTCAGATTTCCGACGTGTCCAGATTTCCTATCGCCGATGCATATTATTGCACGGTTTAAAACTATCAGGAAAAAGTAGATGTTAGTAAGTACTCTTGGTATCCAAAAAGAAAATTGGGTGTAACCATGCATTTTTGAGAGATAATTAAGCTTCAATTTGAGAAAGAACGCCATACATTGCTCTGTATTTTAAAGCTTTTTACAAATATTATTCATGAATTAGGCCATCCCCTGTTTTGTTTTGTTTACCGTCGAATGCTTTTCCTGATATTGGGTCGGTCGGTCGGATTGACAAAAAAAAAAGAATCATACGCATTCTCGGAATCGGAGGCCTGGTATCCCGGCATCATAGCTGTGGAGCCAGGAAAACAACAAGACGTGGACCCAAAATCAATATGGCGGAAAAGTTGGCGGATGTTGTGGCAAAATTAAGACAGCGTGGGAAAAAGGATCAACCACCGAAACTCCTGTGCGACATAAAAATGGCTTAAAAACGTCGTTAACTTTTTTTTTTTTTGGAAAATGCCCAAAATTTGGGTCGGTCGGACGACGCGAAACGGAGAAAAAAAAGGGGAGGCCTTCATAACGAGCCAGACGCCCTTAACAACCAAAAAAGTACCTCGGTATCCCGCGGAGATAGCAGGCAATATGCCTGGTATCTCAGAGGGGTGCCCAGTTGCTTGTAGCATTCCAATGTAATTGAATCCCTCAGGATTATATAATTAATAACTCTTTCACTGACACTTACAAGGTAAAAGGTGTTTTAATCCTCTAGCTTGAAATATTTTCTTGTCAGATTTTAATTAACACTCTACTTTCAAACATGACGTTGATGCACGAGGACAATGCGATTTACCGTGGGATAGTGACGATCCTTTAACAGACGTTGAAATTATTTGGTCGAATATTTAAGGCAAACATTTCGGCTAAAAAAGGACGACATGCAACATAACAGATGCGATCACACTGTGATCCCATAAAAGCGATTTTTGTGTTCCAGGACATAATGGCTGGCTCCGGTATTGAAGTTAGGATTTGCTTATGGAAGGTGTCTACCGTAGGACGTCACGATTGTTGGAAATTAAGTGACTGAAGTGACTGAAGTGACTGAAGTGCAAACGAGGGAAAATGTTACACAAAAACATTATTTCTGGTAATGTTTCCCTTTTTGCCCGCTTCAAGAAACATCGCAAGTACGGAAAAGTTTCGTCCTTTGAGGGGCCAATAATCTTAAAAAAAGATTTACAAGTGATTGAAGTGAAATATACAAATGTCCATTGCGAAAGCGTTTTGCTTACGCTACAATAGTTCACACAATGCTATTCCAGCACTCAATGCTGAATGATCATGAAAGTGTAATCATCACGTTTAAGATTACAGATATATAACCTTAAACTTGAAGGGACTTGTTAAGTTCCATACCTTATAAACGTATTAGCATCGGCAAGTTCTGAAAACTATTAGTACAGTCACGTAAATTATTAACACGACAGGGGAGTCTTGCCGTAATTTTAGGAGAAAGGCATTGAAAGGGTCAGTTTATCCAAATTTCTATGGTATATAATCGTTATCTAATTATCTGAGGAAGGAAAGAAGATTATGGCACTGAGAAGATACTGCGATGTTGCTCAAAAAGATGGCAACTACTAAAATAAGAAATAATCCATTCAGAGACAGTCGATAATACCTTTACCCATCGAAAGAACGGAAACATGCAACACTTCCAATGATGGTTTTTTATTATAACCTACAGATAAAATAATATTCCAAGCTTAAGAACATGATTAATTATCAATACTGAATTTCTCGAACAAAAGATACGCGAATGTAGCATTTTATGCTCATTTTTAGGCATAGCCAGCCAAGAAAAAACCTCTTCCCAGGTTCAATACCTCAACTGATTTACAGTAACACATTAAATGCTCGAGGGATTCCTCTTCAGTCTTACATAAGAAACGATAGCGATTCTGCAATTTTAAATTTCTAACTTTACTATTTCTATAAAACATCCGGATCGGCAATTTGTACTCAAAACCTCTTAAATTTGTTTCCTAAGTTACAGAAGGAAAGTGAAAAGATTTGCAAGTTCCAATCGACAGAGAGAACTGGGTCTTCATTTTTTAAATTTGGTCTGGGAGGACGGAGGAAATTCTTTGCGGAAATTTAACTCTTCACAGATTTGCCTTGAGGAAACGTATGCTGTGTTGCGGATTCTATTGCTTAAGCTTCAAAACCCTCCTTGTAGAGATTAGCAACAACGGTGGAAACCGGGCTCCCCATGGCTGCACCTTCTCTATCTTCGCAGATCAATACATTATACTACAAATACGTAGATCTTAATACGAAATCTAAGAGGTCCGTAATGTGGGCAGGTGTCAGTGTCGTGCGATCAGCAAGGCATTGGTCGCTCATCCTTTCATCCTTTTAGAGAAGAAACTAACCTGTATTGCTGATATCAATTGACTCTGAGTATGTTCCCCAGTCTCTAACAAACTTCCCGGAATTCTTCAGTTGGGTGTAAAAGTAGAGATATGGAATTCAGCAATAATAGATACTATTATGCCTCCAATTCCCAATTAAGTTACCCGAACTCGTGATAGCCTTTTTAACATAATAGCTGAGCAGAACTTGTGCAGAGACAAAAGAACAGTCATTAATGAGGCAAAAGAACCTAAGAGGCCTGCGTCAGCTACAAACCTACACATGTATAGACCGTATTCATAAATGGCGGCCAATTTATAATTCTTTTGTTGAAGTGCAAATTAGCCTACCAAGCCTCTATACCATACAGTGAATTGAAAAGAATTCTTGCTCTAAAATGAGGCTTGGTAGGCTAATTTGCACGTGGACAAAAGAATTATAAATGTGACCGCCATTTATGAATAAGGTCTATAATGTCATATTTGGTTCATTTTCCCATTTGTCTCAAAACTATCTCGATGTTTATCAAAGCCATCGAAGTTGATGCCATTCATGTTTAATGTCCAGGATCCAGACAACCCCTTAAAATTATTAAACCATGTGCTGAACCAGAAAGGATATACAACAATGCATTAATCTACGGCTAAACATGATTATTATCTTTGTTGTATATCCCGGGAGCACTCAGGCACATTTCAGTGCCAGAACTCCTACCTGGCTGAACCAGAAAGGATATACAACAATGCTTAAATGTATGACTAAAGATTATTATTATCTTTGTTGTATATCCCAGGAGCACTCAGGCACATTTCAGTGCCAGGACTCCTACCTGGCTGAACCAGAAAGGATATACAACAATGCTTAAATGTATGACTAAAGATTATTATTATCTTTCTTGTATATCCCAGGAGCACTCAGGCACATTTCAGTGCCAGGACTCCTACCTGGCTGAACCAGAAAGGATATACAACAATGCGTTAATCTACAGCTAAACATGATTATTATCTTTGTTGTATATCCCAGGAGCACTCAGGCACATTTCAGTGCCAGGACTCCTACCTGGCTGAACCAGAAAGGATATACAACAATGCGTTAATCTACAGCTAAACATGATTATCATCTTTGTTGTATATCCCAGGAGCACTCAGGCACATTTCAGTGCCAGGACTCCTACCTGGCTGAACCAGAAAGGATATACAACAATGCATTAATCTACAGCTAAACATGATTATTATCTTTGTTGTATATCCCAGGAGCACTCAGGCACATTTCAGTGCCAGAACTCCTACCTGGCTGAACCAGAAAGGATATACAACAATGCTTAAATGTATGACTAAAGATTATTATTATCTTTCTTGTATATCCCAGGAGCACTCAGGCACATTTCAGTGCCAGGACTCCTACCTGGCTGAACCAGAAAGGATATACAACAATGCGTTAATCTACAGCTAAACATGATTATTATCTTTGTTGTATATCCCAGGAGCACTCAGGCACATTTCAGTGCCAGGACTCCTACCTGGCTGAACCAGAAAGGATATACAACAATGCATTAATCTACGGCTAAACATGATTATTATCTTTGTTGTATATCCCAGGAGCACTCAGGCACATTTCAGTGCCAGGACTCCTACCCAGCTGAACCAGAAAGGATATACAACAATGCATTAATCTACGGCTACACATGATTATTATCTTTGTTGTATATCCCAGGAGCACTCAGGCACATTTCAGTGCCAGAACTCCTAACTGGCTGAGCCAGAAAAGATATACAACAATGCTTAAATCTGTGACTAAAGATGATTATTATCTTTGTTGTATATCCCAGGAGCACTCAGGCACATTTCAGTGCCAGGACTCCTACCTGGCTGAACCAGAAAGGATATACAACAATGCTTAAATCTATGACTAAAGATGATTATTATCTTTGTTGTATATCCCAGGAGCACTCAGGCACATTTCAGTGCCAGGACTCCAACCTGGCTGAACCAGAAAGGATATACAACAATGCATTAATCTACGGCTAAACATGATTATTATCTTTGTTGTATATCCCAGGAGCACTCAGGCACATTTCAGTGCCAGGACTCCAACCTGGCTGAACCAGAAAGGATATACAACAATGCATTAATCTACGGCTAAACATGATTATTATCTTTGCTGTATATCCCAGGAGCACTCAGGCACATTTCAGTGCCAGGACTCCAACCTGGCTGAACCAGAAAGGATATACAACAATGCTTAAATCTATGAATCAAGATTATTAGTGTCTATAACAAAAATAATTATTATATATAACAAGCAAATTCACTGATTTAAAAAAAAGGTGGTTTAAATCTGTGTGTTGTTATACCGTAAAGCTCCTAGTGATAACTCTAACCTTCAAAGGAACAAATGTTACCTGGATCATTTCTCCACAGAATGTGATCTGATTTAAAAGGTAGGTCTCAACAATATCTCTATTCTTGAAGAAATTTATCATGTTCTGGTCTGGCAGTTATCTGACCATAATTTCTTCTATATTGTCTAAAAACCTGCGCTGACAGTTGACCCTGAGAGCCAAAAGTAATGAGCTGAGGAAAAGCTCAAACTTTTCTAGTCTATATATTTGGATGTGAAAGCTTAGGAAATGGTAAGGTGTATATGGGACATTCGACTGATCTCTGATGGGATAATTTTAACCACTAATATTTATCCAATCTTTAAGAAAAAAAAAAAGAAAAACAGCTGAACAAGAGCTTAACAACATACATTGTGTGTACCCCTTTTCGCCCAAGCTTAGTCAGGTTTAGCATAGTTTGCCATCCTTGATCTGGAATCCTGGACTGTAGTTTGAAGTAAAGCAAAGTCCAATCGGAGACACGGAGGGACTGAAAAAATTCAGGGGCACTATCCCCAAGCATGGTCTCGAAAGCTTGCTTTGGCCCATTTTTGTGGTCACTTGGTTCGCAATGTCGTTCAGCATTTTAGCCACTTCGGGTTTACTAACATGATCTGCTACAGCTTATGCCAGCGGCAGCTGGTAATTCTCCCGAACATCGCTGACAAAAGTCCACACGTCCACTGGTTCCTCTGAAATTTTCTCTGGTTCCTCTTAAATTTTCTCTGAAATACCGCGCGCGCGCGGTATTTTTGGCTTCTTCGCGAAGCTTAAGCTGTTCGAGAGCTTCTTCAAGGCCAGTTTTGAGCTTGATGTTTTCTTTTTGTAACCTCTCGAGCTCAAAACGTTTTGACGATTCCAGGCTAGGAGTCGAACCTGAAAACTCAAGATGATCGTCTGTTCGCTGGGCGGAACTGCCTGTCGGTGAATTTACATACTGCTCACGCTCGGCCCAAATCGATCTTTACCTCATTAATAGCGTCGATTAGCCGCTTGTAGCAGCTAACTTCGCTAGATTTTATGGTCCTTCGAGTTACCGCACAGACAACTCCAAACAGAGAAGCCACAGCGACAGACTCTCCTCTACTACTCCTTCGATCCATGGCCAAGACTGTGAGATCTTTTACATCAACAAGCTTGACGAGGGCAAATTCGGACGGGAAATTTCGCACTAACGGGGATCTCGACAAGAATTTGCTGGGCTGACAACCTCATATCGTCGAATTTAGTACAAACCAATGTTTCTCTGGGTCGCTAAATAGATTGACACGACGGGTATCAAACGCTTCAGAGAAGGCCTCCATAAGGAATAACGTCGCTGAAGACGAGGGAAACACCGCAATTTCCCGCGCTGCTCAAGGTTAATGTGAAATCCAAGCTCCGGAAATGTCAATACATTAAATTCCACCCATATTAAAACCAGGTACCTATCAGTGTTAATTGCTTGTGAAAACCCTACAGGTCTTAAACCACAACACAACCACAAACCAGCCATGATGATATGTCCTGACCATGAATATGACGTCACTCCCTAGCAACCGTGTGAGTCGCATTTTTTAACTTCCGGTTATCTCTGGCTCGTTGTGTCTTCGAAAAATGCGTGGTTATCCCCAATTTTCTTTTTAGATTTCAATAACACTTGTTAAGATCTACATTCCCTGCATAATCACACACCGGGCAAAAATATCTTAAATTAGTAGGCACCGTCGTCTAACAATCAAAGAGAAAGACAAAAGAGGATCAGGGTGAAGACGAAAACATCCATTGTGCATTGTCACGCAACGCTTTTAGTTCATTGCATGACAGCCCAAATAACGACAGCAAGCGGCCTTGCACAGGTGAACCACCCCGTGTTGATGTTATCGATCTGTACAGAGTTAGTTCTGCAGCAGTCTGCAATACTCTTTAATTGGTAAATAAATAAATAAAATAGACGGATAAATACAATACGGCACTTGCGATTTGCTCGGCAATAAAGTTTGAATGCAAATAATTCAACGAAAGATCAAACAAAGTGTCAACTGAGCTGTTTGAGGAGTCATTTTGCGAGATCTGTTCGATTTTCTTGACTGTCTAACCGTCGGTCGGGGAAAAGATCTCGCAAAATGACCATTGACCAAAAGGCCAGAGCTCTCACTGTAGCTCATTGTTGGTCACCACAACCACAAAAATAAAAACTCGAGAAAATGCGACGCATGAAAGGACTAACAAGCTCATTTTGCCTTCTGACTATACCATTCGGAATTGCTTCTTATGGACTCTCTATCGCTTCTTACAGACTACTCTCGAACCCTAAAAGACCCCTAAATAACCGTTTTAAAATGGGTGTTTAGACTTGAATACTGTTTATCAGTGCTATTTTTAGGCAGTCCGGGAGTTTGCAGTTGTCATACATCTGCTTCCACCAGTTTTGCTTTAAACAAAAAATTTCTCCATCATGCTATCACCTCCTTAATATCTTCTTAAAAGCAGAAAGAACATTTGCCCAAACTTGCATTTCATACACCCAATAAAACAGCTTGAAGTATTCAGAGTTTCTAGGATCAGATTAGGGAAGCTATAAAAAGGTGTTTCTTCATTTCAGAATATGCTTTCCTCTTTCTTTAGGTTAGTGGTGATTAGTTTTCAGCTTTGATTTTCAACTTTTGTTTTTTAGTGCACATAGCTTGTAGCATGGGGTGCTGACAAACATTGGTCGCCCTCATGGTTACCATCAAGGAGCTCGAGCACAGTTGGTGCAGTGCTCCATATCTTATTTATGTCATTTCTTTGGATTACAGAGTAGCTTGTTGTGGCTTGTGTCTCATGATCAGAGCATTGCTTCCCACAACACCAGGAACTCCATGCCCTGGCCTACTCTTTATGGATAGTGTGTGGGTAATCTTTGACATCCCATGAAAACTGAAGAATTTCGACACAAGGTCCACAGCTTTCCTTCCTTATCAAAGAAAAACAGTTTCACCATCAGAAAATATCGTTGCAATGGCAGCACTTTCTCCTCCGTTCTTTTTAAGACAGTTGGCCCAACTGGAGTGCAAACTTGTGCAGACCTCCAACACGGTAGACTGATGCTCAAAGGAGTCAACTGGTCAGAGGTTGGATGTACACAAAACATGGACCCTAGTAGCTGTTGACCACCCCACAATTCATGTCACAGGTAGAAAAATCTTTAGACGAAAGAGAGAAGCGATCCTCACCTTTATCTGGACAATTTAAGCAATTGTCTCTTATAGACACCTGGAAAATTCAGGTGGCTCCAACAGATTCATCTTTTACCCACATTTCAAATATACATTCATTTCATTCACTGAGTCCTTCACAGGAACAAATGATCCCAACAAATTGACCTGCTCCCAACTGAGTGGCTTCATAAGCTCAGTTAGTAGAGCATTGCACTGACATCGTAGAGGTCATGGGTTCGAATCACATTGGAAAAAACTGAATTTTTCAGGTGTTTGTTGGCGGCAAAAGTGCCAATGATCCCATACTCTCTTTGTAAAATTTCCAATTTTCAAAGGACCAAGATTATATGGTATATTGTGTTCAACTTTTCAGAGATACCTCATTATGCAACGCACTTTTAATAATCAGTACTTTATTCTTGGATGACTGATTACAAAACGATAGCCTAGTGTTAATGAGGCAAAAATGCTCCCAATTATGTTTGCTGTGACAGGTGACAGATCGTTCAAAACAGAAGCTAACAAAGCTGTTCAAAATGTTACTCTAAGTCGTCCAACCACAACCTTGGATGCGACCCAGTCTACTGAATTGATTTAGGGCAGGGAAAAACAGGATTGTTTATTGGAATTCTGAGTCTGCAAGTCCACAATAAGGCAAAATACCATGGCAGAACTAAAGTACAGCTCACTCATTACAGGTCCTTGTTTTACCTATACCAAAGCAACCTATAACCTTCTAATAGGCTTACCTTGAGCCTGAACATTGTTTTTAGGCCTAATGAGGCCCAAGTCTAGCATTCGTAAAGGTTTTGTAATGAGTGACCTTCACTTTAGACCTGTTCCACAAACCACCACCACTGCCCAATCTGCTAACAAAATAATAATTAACAATTATTATTCTACGAGGGCATGCTGGATATGAA
The DNA here is from genome assembly GCA_949126865.1 of Montipora capitata. NCBI lineage: Eukaryota > Metazoa > Cnidaria > Anthozoa > Scleractinia > Acroporidae > Montipora > Montipora capitata. The sequence goes on along the minus strand of OX421449.1, from coordinate 44,256,376 downwards.
TTGATAGATAACCAACAAGGCACTTGCCCCCAAGTTGGTTACAATCATTTTTATATCTAGCAAGCCCGAGTAGAATAATTGTGTTATTAAAAACTCCAGGATCAAAAACTCTTCTTTGTTGTTCCTTGGGGTAGTATTGTTGACTAAAGCATCAATTTCCTTCTCTGTCAATTCCACTCCAAAACGGCTTTTGTGGGCCATTTTTTTCTCAGAGCTGCAAAAACGTTTTCAGCTTGATTTATTATTGATGCATTCCTGGACCATATTAGGTACATGAACTGATAGCCTGTGTCAGGTGAGCCAATGAAAAGGCTGGAAATCTGATATCTGTAATTCAGTTTTTAACAATTATTATTTATTATTATTATTATTATTATTATTATCTGAGGAACATAACAGAAGAGTCATTGAGAAGGCAACAGTGACTAACTTCACTGGAAATTAATTCTTTAATATATATTCCCATAATATCCTTAGTCTCACACAGTCTAATGCTATCCCAAAATCACAAACACTTGAATAGTGAATAGCCAGGGTTCTTTAATGTAATCAAGATACGTTCATACCATAAAAATATTTTGTGGTTCCCAATATCCTTCTACTCAGCACTAAGAATAAAGTATTATTACAACATCTGGATTGTTCCAAAATGTGCACCCTTGTAGTAAATGTTGATTTTTGTAACCATACACAACCATTATAGACCAAAATGGCAGCCACAAATGTATTCTTTTTTTTTTTATGTGCTAATTAGACTCACTAGCCGTGCTCTCAAGCAAAATTTCTTTTGTATTTTGTCCATGCAAACGAGGCTAGTAAGTACACATAAACAAAATAATTTTTTGGCTGCATTTGATCCATTGTTTTCAATTTCCAAGGCTGCGTGAAGTCCATGTTTTGAAGACTTCACAGATAGGTTTGCACCCAGCTAAGGCTCTTATTCTCAGTTCTGATTGAAGGAATTGCACCTTTTAGGGACCAGAGTGATTTATACCCACAAAATTACTGGTTACACTTAATATGAATAAAGACGTGAAACACTGCAAAAATTACGATATTGTAAAAAGAGCTAAAAGTGTTCATGAATCTTGTCTTCTGAACGTAGACCTACATGAATTAATGACTAGGTAATAAATATATTTTACATTGTTATAAAAAAAATAATACTGAGAGACTGTTTCCTTTTCACCGCTACAGCTTTTTCATAAAAACCACCAGTCTCCTACGAGAAAATCCACCCCATGGTTCATGCACTATACTGGGCAGGGTTGTTTTACGGCACATAAAATTAATGCTTATGTTACATACATCCTAAATGTTGTGATGGGCCAAAAGCTGGTTTAATGCTATGCCTCTTTTAAACAAGAAATCTCAGTAAAGCTCTTTGATGCGGTAGTAGCCGATGAAGATCATAACTTTCACCACTTACTGCCTCCAAAGTATGTCCCTCACTGTAATCTACACAAACAATGCCTTCCCTTTACATGGCCACATGCACTGAACCTTTCATGGGTTGGACACTTTTATGCCCACAATGTCAAAGGAGTAGTTCTTTTGTAAAGTATTAATGATATTTTTAGAGTTTGTTCATATTATTTTCTATTTTGTATTATTTTTTTATCATTTTCTAGTTTCTTAATATGTAAATATTATTGAAATAATTCACCCTTCGAAGGGTGCTTATGTAAATAGTTTTAATAAACTATTTATTAATCTACCTCAACAACTCCCCCAGATATTTTGAATACTTTTAAACACTGACCAATTTTTGTGGTCTAATACAATTTTCTTGAAAAGGCACCCTGGTATTGTAACTGTCTGGTAAGAGATTTAAAATGTAGTTGATTAAAACCAAGATATGGATGCTTTCACACAATTTTTTTTTTCATACCCACGCTTAATATGAACACAAAAGAAATGCTAAAAAATGATCACCACAAATAATATTCCTCTAACCAATACCACAAGACAATGACTAAAAAATTAATTTAAGAATACACGAGTTGAATCACCTACATTTCTTTGTGATTTTCACATTATGTTTATTTACCGAATGATGTTTTTTTTCTGAAAAGTGCTTGAATCTCATGAGACCTCTTCTCTTGGCTATAAAATAATCATTGGGAAATATGTTAAACTGCCTGGGACATAAGCATAACAATTGGCCAAAGCGGAAAATACCATAATACTTTTTGTTTGTCCACCCAAATTTTGAATAAGCATTGTTTTTGTTTTCTCTTGGGACCATTGGAAGTCCCAAGAAAAACAAGAAACAATCCCCCAATTATCTCAAATACATTTACAACCTAAAATAAGCTTAAAATAAGCTTAAAATAAACTTAAAATAAGCTTAAAATATTTACAACTTAATAATATGGGCAATCAAATGGTGATCAGTGAAATTACGGAATAATTTAACATGTGTTTGGTCCAAAATCAAATAATTTCCCTCGCCTAAGGGGTCGTGAAATAATTTGATTTTGGACAAAACAAAAGTGAAATTATTCCCTAATTTCAAGAGCCTTAATGTCATGGGTGACCTTCATTTTGACACTGTAGGCAATTATAAATTATGTGAAATTAGAAATTATGTGAAATTATAAATTAATGCTGAAATGTCATGCCAAAATTAAGGAGTAATTTGTCACCATGTCATTATAATTATTATTTTAAGTTGTAAATGCAACTTATTTTAAGTCATGTACTTAATATTAAAGTCAGTCTGAGAGAAAATCATAAAAATCTAATTGGATTTTCCTATTTTTTTTGGGGGGGGGGGGCGGGGGGGGGGCATTGTTTTCAAGCATAATTATATATACAACATTATTACTATTTGTTAGTATAGTATGCCAAAACTCAGAGTGCATCTCATTGCTCATAATCTGGCAACAACCACACAGTCAAGTATTCAACAGGCCCCAGCTATTCGAACGATGGATAGCGCTATCCACTGGATAAATCACTATCCAGCAGATCAACATTAACAAAACTAATTGAGTTATCCAGTGGATAGTGATTCATCTGGCGGATAAGTGCTATCCATCGTTTGAACAACTGGGGACAGGAGTTTAAGCTTCATGTAGTGTATGCAATAACAGGAAATAAGTTCTGTTGTCTGAGTAGACTAAGAGCAGTCCTTCATAAATCAGTCGAGCAGCCCGCTTTTCTAAGGCAGTCGTGTTTTGTCACACAAACAAATAAAAAGTCAGCCGTAGACAAAGCTATCATAAATAATGGTCTTGCCGAAACCAGTTGGTAGCACAGCCATAACATACTTGCCCGATAGGAGAGGTTCGACTGCAAGTTTCTGCTCTTGTTGGTGTTCAATGTTTCCCATTTGAAGGGATAAATGATCGAAATCTTCCAAAAAAGTCACATCGCGCTTAAATTGAAGCACAATCTGACAAGAAGTAATTAAATCGTCAAAAAAATCTGACAGCAGTGTGTTGCATACGGACTAATCCGAATTTCCCATTGCTGGTGCTACAGGAAATTCTGAACGTGTCGGTTAGAGCAAAGGGTGCAGTCCCTTCTTTCTTTCCTCTTCCCAAGCCTCCCTCAGTCTTTTTATTCGTTTGCGTGACAAAACATGACTGCCTCAGAAAAGCGGGCCGCTTGACTGATTTATGAAGGGACTACTCACAGTCTATAGAGGTTTTGCACGGCAGCCATGTTGCATGGCAGGAACAATGAAAATGTTTTGAATTAGAAAGAACGTTTGTTCCCATAGGAAAAAGAATCTAAATTGTTCCTGCCATGCAACATGGCTGCCGTGCAAAACCTCTATTGTCTGTGACAAAAACATAAAAGGCCTACCTAGATAAATCACAGGCAGCCCAGACTCCAAGGGTAAAAAATTCTAAGTATTATTTTGTATAGGAATCTCAATAACAAACTGAAAAAGATATTTACATGCAAAAGTTCTCAATAAAAAAGCCGTACTTTATTGTCCTGGTGACTTTCTTGCTTCTTGTGTGGTTATTTGTCTGACTAAATGTGATTTAAGCGACTTCTCAAATTCCCGGGTTGTCTCTCGCACCTAAGTAAAGGAAAGGCTGGAAAGTAATTATTAGCTTACCTCATATCTTGCTGATAAAATCATACTTCTCCAGCATCAGTCACTTCTCTTTGACCAAGTTTCATGGTCCAGCATGTATCCATCGCTGAGAAACAGCGAAAAACATTCAAATATTCAAAATCCTTTGAAGCTCACTTACAATGAATTTGGACACAGCTGGTCAACCGTTCACTTGAGCCTCGATACGGTGAGAGTAAATAAGTGAACGGTTGACCTGCCGTGTCCAAATTCGTTGCAAGTGTGCCTCAAAGGACTTTGAATATTTGAATATGTTGGACCTCGAAACTTGGTCAAAGAGAAGTTAATTTATCCATGTGGCCATCCCCGGAGATTGAGCATGACTGACACCGGAGAAGTGTGATTTTATCGGCGAGATGTGAGGTAAGGTAGAAATTACTTACCCCGGGAATTTGAGAAGTGGCTTAAATCGCATTCAATCAGGCAAATAACCACATAAAAATTGAGAAAGTCACCAGGACAATAAAGTACGGCTTTTTTATTGAGAACTTTGTCATGTAAATATCTTTTTCAGTTTGTTATACAAATCCTTATATTTTTTTGCAATCCGAGTCTGGGCTGCCTGTGGCTAAATCGTTGGGAAAAAAACTGCATTGTCTTTTCTACTGCACTGTTAGCTCTGACATACATTAATTTTGTACCTGTGCCACACACAACAGGAACCCAAATGAATTTTCCAAAGAGAAATTTAATCTAGACTCTTCTTATTTCTTCCTTATTTTCCAAACATTTTGAAATAATGATAGTGCTAATAATAATTCTAATAATACTTACATGTATGGTGTTAGTAATCACCAGACATGGTGTGTGGAACCTAGAGCACTTCTTACTCCTCAGAATTTGGCCACATTAGCACAGTCAGACTTTAAATTTTAACAACTGAACCCACAATCACCGTAAGTCAATATTATTATTACATCTAGACCCCTCTAAAATACAGCGCAGCAAGGCTGCTGCCTAACGGTCGCCCGGGCGCCTGGGATGCCTTATTTGCGAGAAATTTCTGAACGAGTAGCCCAAATGGGCGCCTATCTTATCACAAGGTGATTAATCCTCACTTTTAATTAATTAATTCTGGGTTCTTGAAGAAACGACTCAGGCTACTAACTTTTAATGTTGGAAGTCCGAGGGGCTATGCAAAAATTTTCTTAGGCAGCAGCCTTGCCACAGTACCAAAGCAAGATGTGCCCCCAAAGGTGGATAGCAAGCATTTTTCAAATCTTGAATAACCAAGGCCCTGGTGATCTTGAGGGGGGGGCTTACTTTACGACGGCCAAGCACTTCAGTCAGAGGAAGGTTCTTGCTCTGATAAATGCCTCAAATGGTTGTCATAGTGTCTGTGAAGAAGAGATGTCTCACTGAATTCATCTCCACACACCCAACAGCAGTGTGTCCGGCATTCATCAGTTTTCTTTTTCTTTCTAGGGATGGTATAGGTACAATATGATGAAACATTGCCAACCATATGCTTCCCAGTAAGTTGCTCTTGGTCATCTGAAGAGCTCTCTCCATGTGCCAATAAATGTTTCTGGAAACTTGCGGCATAAGTAAAACACCTTCCACAATGTTGACATTCATATGCATTTTCACTCAAGTGAGTCTTTTCATGGAGACGACAATAAGCCAACGAGCTTTTCCCTCTGTGGATCTCAAGTACTTGGTCATTGCTAAATACCTCCTCACAATCGTCATCCTCAAAGGTATTTCCAGCTTGGTCATATTCCTCAGACAGAGAATTTGTTTGTGTGTGCATCTTTGACATGTGAACCTTCAGTCCTAGTTCACAGCTAAAAACTTTGCCACATTTGTTACATTGACACAAACTCCCTTGTTCGTCAAAGCAATCTAATGTGGATAGATCTCCTGGTTGTTCATAATTTTCAATGTCCTTTTTGGTATGCATCTTTGCCATGTGGATCCTCAATCCTTGTTCACTGCTACAAACTTTGCCACATCTGTTACACTGACAAATACTGTCTTTTTCGTTTAAGCAGTCTGGTGTGGATAGATCTCTTGATTGTTCGTTTTCAATGTCCTTTCCAGTGTGCATCTTTGCTACATGGATCTTTAAACCTTGCTCACTGCTACAAACTTTGCCACATCTGTCATACTGACAGGTGCTCTCTTTCTCGTAAAAGCGATCTGGAGCCGAAAGATCTTCTGATTGATCATAATTTTCAATCTCCTTTCTGGTATGTATCTTTGCAAAGTGGATCTTTAATCCTTGTTCACTGCTGCAAACTTTGCCACATTTGTTACACTGACAAGTACCGCCTTTTTCGTTAAAGCAGTCTGGTGTGGATAGATCTTCTGATTCGTCATAATTTTCAATGTCTTTCTCGGTGTGCATCTTTGCCATATGGATCCTTAATCCTTGTTCACTACTCAAGCTCTTGCCACATTTCTTACACTGACAAGTACTACCTTTTTCGTCAAAGCAGTCTGGTGTGGATAGATCTCCTGATTGTTCATAACTTTCAATGTAATTTTCAATGTCCTTTTCTGTGTGCATCTTTGCTATGTGGATCCTTAATCCTTTCTCACTGCTACAAACTTTGCCGCATTTGTTACAGAGACAAGTGCCCCCTTTCTCATAAAAGCAATCTGGTGTGGATAGATCTTCTGATTGGTCATAATTTTCAATGCCCTTTTCGGTGTGCATCTTTGCCATATGGATCCTTAATCCTTGTTCACTACTCAAGCTTTTGCCACATTTGTTACACTGACAAGTACTATCTTTGTTGTTAAAGCAGTCTGGTGTGGACAGATCTTCTGATTGGTCATAATTGTCAATGTCCTTTTCAGTGTGCATCTTTGCCATATGGATCCTTAATCCTTGTTCACTATTCAAGCTCTTGCCACATTTCTTACACAGACAAGTACTATCTTTGTCGTTAAAGCAGTCTGGTGCGGATAGATCTCCTGATTGTTCACAACCTTCGATGTAAATTTCAATGCCCTTTTCTGTGTGCATCTTTGCTATGTGGACCCTCAATCCTTTTTCACTGCTACAAACTTTGCCACATTTGTTACACTGACAAGTGCTCCCTTTCTCATAAAAGCAATCTGGTGTGGATAGATCTTCTGATTGGTCATAATTTTCAATGCCCTTTTCAGTGTGCATCTTTGCCATATGGATCCTTAATCCTTGTTCACTACTCAAGCTTTTGCCACATTTGTTACACTGACAAGTACTATCTTTGTCGTTAAAGAAGTCTGGTGTGGATAGATCTTCTGATTGGTCATAATTTTCAATGTCCTTCTCGGTGTGCATCTTTGCCATATGGATCCTTAATCCTTGTTCACTACTCAAGCTTTTGCCACATTTGTTACACTGATAAGTACTATCTTTGTCGTTAAAGAAGTCTGGTGTGGATAGATCTTCTGATTGGTCATAATTTTCAGCATCCTTCTCGGAGTGCATCTTTGCCATGTGGATCCTTAATCCTTGTTCACTACTCAAGCATTTGCCACATTTGTTACACTGGCAAGTACTATCTTTGTCGTTAAAGCAGTCTGGTGTGGATAGATCTTCTGATTGGTCATAATTTTCAACGTCCTTCTCGGTGTGCATCTTTGCCATATGGATCCTTAATCCTTGTTCACTACTCAAGCTTTTGCCACATTTCTTACACTGACAAGTACTACCTTTTTCGTCAAAGCAGTCTGGAGTGGATAGATCTCCTAATTGTTCATAACTTTCAATGTCCTTTTCGGTGTGCATCTTTGCTAAGTGGATCCTTAATCCTTTCTCACTGCTACAAACTTTGCCACATTTGTTACACAGACAAGTGCCCCCGTTATAATAAAAGCAATCTGGTGTGGATAGATCTTCTGATTGGTCATAATCTTCAATGTCTTTTTTGGTGTGCATCTTTGCTACATGGACCCTTAATCCTTTTTCACTGCTACAAACTTTGCCACAATTGGTATACTGACAAGTACTGTCTTTTTCGTTAAAGCAATTTGGTGTGGATAGATCGTCTGATTGGTCATAATTTTCAATGCCCTTTTCGGTGTGCATCTTTGCCATATGGATCCTTAATCCTTGTTCACTACTCAAGATTTTGCCGCATTCGCTACATTGACAAGTACTATCTTTTTCACTAAAGCAATCTGGTGTGGATAGATCTCCTGATTGTTTATAACTTTCAATGTAATTTTCAATGTCTTTTTCAGTGTGCATCTTTGCTATGTGGATCCTTAATCCTTGTTCACTGCTACAAACTTTGCCACATTTGTTACACTGACAAGTACTGTCTTTTTCGTTAAAGCAATCTGGTGTGGATAGATTGTCTGATTGGTCATAATTTTCAATGTCCTTTTCGGAGTGCATCTTTGCCACATGGATCCTTAATCCTTGTTCACTACTCAAGATTTTGCCGCATTCGCTACAGTGACAAGTACTATCTTTTTCACTAAAGCAATCTGGTGTGGATAGATCTCCTGGTTGTTCATAACTGTCAATGTAATTTTCAATGTCCTTTTCTGTGTGCACCTTTGCTATGTGGATCCTCAATCCTTTTTCACTGCTACAAACTTTACCACATTTCGTACACTGACAAGTGCTGTCTTTTTCGTTAAAGCAATCTGGTGTGGATAGATCTTCTGATTGGTCATAATTTTCAATGTCCTTTTCGGTGTGCATCTTTGCCATATGGATCCTTAATCCTTGTTCACTACTCAAGATTTTGCCACATTTGTTACACTGACAAGTACTATCTTTGTCATTAAAGCAATCTGGTGTGGATAGATCTCCTGGTTGTTCATAACTGTCAATGCAATTTTCAATGTCCTCTTCTGTGTGCACCTTTGCTATGTGGATCCTCAATCCTTTTTCACTGCTACAAACTTTACCACATTTCGTACACTGACAAGTGCTGTCTTTTTCGTTAAAGCAATCTGGTGTGGATAGATCTTCTGATTGGTCATAATTTTCAATGTCCTTTTCGGTGTGCATCTTTGCCATATGGATCCTTAATCCTTGTTCACTACTCAAGCTTTTGCCACATTTGTTACACTGACAAGTACTATCTTTGTCGTTAAAGCAATCTGGTGTGGATAGATCTTCTGATTGGTCATGATTTTCAATGTCCTTTTCGGTGTGCATCTTTGCCATATGGATCCTTAATCCTTGTTCAGTACTCAAGATTTTGCCACATTTGTTACACTGACAAGTACTATCTTTGTCATTAAAGCAATCTGGTGTGGATAGATCTTCTGATTGGTCATAATTTTCAATGTCCTTTTCGGTGTGCATCTTTGCCATATGGATCCTTAATCCTTGCTCACTACTCAAGATTTTGCCACATTTGTTACACTGACAAGTACTATCTTTGTCATTAAAGCAATCTGGTGTGGATAGATCTCCTGGTTGTTCATAACTGTCAATGCAATTTTCAATGTCCTTTTCTGTGTGCACCTTTGCTATGTGGATCCTTAATCCTTGTTCACTGCTACAAACTTTGCCACATTTGTTACACTGACAAGTACTGTCTTTTTCGTTAAAGCAATCTGGTGTGGATAGATCTTCTGATTGGTCATAATTTTCAATGCCCTTTTCAGTGTGCATCTTTGCCATATGGATCCTTAATCCTTGTTCACTACTCAAGCTCTTGCCACATTTCTTACACTGACAAGTACTACCTTTTTCGTCAAAGCAGTCTGGTGTGGATAGATCTCCTGATTGTTCATAACTTTCAATGTAATTTTCAATGTCCTTTTCTGTGTGCATCTTTGCTATGTGGATCGTTAATCCTTTTTCACTGCTACAGACTTTGCCACATTCGTTACACTGAGAAGTGCTCCCTTTCTCATAAAAGCAATGTGGTGTGCATAGATCTTCTGATTTGTCATAATTTTCAATGTCCATCTCTGTGTGCATCTTTGCTATGTGGATCCTTAATCCTTTTTCACTGCTACAAACTTTGCCACAATTGTTATACTGACAAGTGCTCTCCTTCTGGTAAAAGCAATCTGGTGTGGGAAGGTCTTCTGATTGATCAAAATTTTCAATGTCTTGTTTGGTATGTATCTTTGCTAAGTGGATCTTTAATCCCTGTTCACTGCTACAAACTTTGCCACATTTCTTACACTGGTAAGTACTTGCTCTTTCATCAAAGCAATTGGATGTGGAGAGGTCTGCTGATTGTTCGTAATTTTCAATGTCCTTTTCTGTGTGCATCTTTGCCATATGGATTCTTAATCCGAGTTCACTACTCAAGATTTTGCCACATTTGTTACACTGACAAATACTGTCTTTTTCATTAAAGTAGTCTGGTGTGGATAGATCTCCTGATTGTTCATCACTTTCAATGTAATTTCCAATGTCCTTTTCCGTGTGCATCTTTGCTTTGTGGATCCTTAATCCTTGTTCACTACTCAAGATTTTGCCACATTTGTTACACTGACAAGTACTACCTTTTTCGTCAAAGCAGTCTGGTGTGGATAGATCTCCTGATTGTTCATAACTTTCACTGTAATTTTCAATGTTCTTTTCTGTGTGCATCTTTGCCATATGGATCCTTAATCCTTTCTCACTGGAACAAACTTTGACACATTTGTTACACTGATAAGTACTCTCCTCTTCATAAAAAAAATCTGGTGTGGTTAGATTTTCCAATTGTTCGAAATTATTATTTTCAGTGTCCTTTTCTGTGCAGATCTTTGATCCTTGTTCACTGCTACAAACTTTGTCACATTTGTCACACTCACAAGTACTCCCTTTCTTGTAAAAGCAGTCTGTAGTGGATAGATTTCCTGTTTGTTCATAATTCTCAGCATCCTTTTCTCTGTCCATCTTTGCCAGGTGACTTTTCAATCCTTGTTCACTGTTACAAAATTTGCCACACTTTTCACATTCAAAAGGACTCCCTTCATCACCAACTGGTGTAGATTGATATCCTGATTGGTCATGATTGTCAAGGTCATGTTCTGCGTGCATCTGCCCCATGTGGATTTTAGGTTCTTGTTCGGAGCTAAATACATAGTCACATTTTGCCCATTCTGAAGTATTTCCCTTTTGATCAGGAGGAACTGGTGGAAATAGATTTACTTCCTGGTTGTAAGCATCAAGACCTTCAACTGTTTGTATCTTCCCTGTGTGAATTTCACACTTTCCCTTTTCACTGACAAGACTCCAGCCACCCTTCTCACATTCAGATTGTCTTCCTAAATGATGACTGTTTCCCGAGAATTGATTTTCCGACTCATTCCAACTCCCAGGATCTTTTGACTTGACTTTTTCACCTCTAAACTCCATGACACAGTCTATGCCTTCAAATGAATTTTCTCTTTCCTTTCTCTTTCCTGTGAATAGATTTCCAAACTCAATCCAAGTTGCAGGATCTTTTGATTTGTCTGTCTGAACCTCACATCCTTCTTCATCTCTAAACTCCATGACACAGTCTCTGCCTTCAAATGAATTTTCTCTTTCCTTTCTCTTTCCTGTGAATAGATTTCCAAACTCAATCCAAGTTGCAGGATCTTTTGATTTGTCTGTCTGAACCTCACATCCTTCTTCATCTCTAAACTCCATGACACAGTCCCTGCCTTCAAACGAATTTTCTCTTTCCTTTCTCTTTCCTGTGAATAGAGTTCCCAACTCAATCCAAGTTGCAGGATCTTTTGATTTGTCTGTCTGAACCTCACATCCTTCTTCATCTCTAAACTCCATGACACAGTCCCTGCCTTCAAACGAATTTTCTCTTTCCTTTCTCTTTCCTGTGAATAGAGTTCCCAACTCAATCCAAGTTGCAGGATCTTTTGATTTGTCTGTCTGAACCTCACATCCTTCTTCATGTCTAAACTCTATGACACAGCCCCTGCCTTCAAATGAATTTTCTCTTTCCTTTCTCTTTCCTGTGAATAGATTTCCTGACTCATTCCAACTCCCAGGATCTTTTGATTTGTCTGTCTGAACCTCACATCCTTTTTCATCTCTAAACTGCATGACGCAGTCTCTGCCTTCAAATGAATTTTCTCTTTCCTTACTCTTTCCTGTGAATAGAGTTCCAGACTCAATCCAAGTTGCAGTATCTTTTGGTTTGTCTGTCTGAACATCACAACCTTCTTCATCTCTAAACTCCATGAAACAGTCTCTGCCTCCAAATGAATTTCCTCTTTCCTTTCTCTTTCCTGTGAATAGATTTCCTGACTCATTCCAACTCCCAGGATCTTTTGATTTGTCTGTCTGAACCTCACATCCTTCTTCATCTCTAAACTCCATGACACAGTCTATGCCTTCAAATAAATTTTCTCTTTCCTTTCTATTTCCTGTGAATAGATTTCCAGACTCAATCCAAGTTGCAGGATCTTTTGATTTGTCTGTCTGAACCTTGCAACCTTCTTCATCTCTAAACTCCATGACACAGTCTCTGCCTTCAAATGAATTTTCTCTTTCCTTTCTATTTGCTGTGAATAGATTTCCAGACTCAATCCAAGTTGCAGGATCTTTTGATTTGTCTGTCTGAACCTTGCAACCTTCTTCATCTCTTAACTCCATGAAACAGTCTCTGCCTTCAAATGAATTTTCACTTTCCTTTCTCTTTCCTGTGCATAGATTTCCCAACTCATTCCAAGTTGGAGAGTCTTTTGATTTGTCTGTCTGAACCTCACATCCTTCTTCATCTCTAAACTCCATGACACAGTCTATGACTTCAAATAAATTTTCTCTTTCCTTTCTCTTTCCTGTGAATACATTTCCAGACTCAATCCAAGTTGCAGGATATTTTGATTTATCTGCCTGAACCTTGCAACCTTCTTCACCTCTAAACTCCATGGCACAGTCTCTGCCTTCAAATGAATTTTCTCTTTCCTTTCTCTTTCCTGTGAATAGATTTCCAAACTCAATCCAAGTTGCAGGATCTTTTAATTTCTCTGTCTGAACCTCACATCCTTCTTCATCTCTAAACTCCATGACACAGTCTATGTCTTCAAATAAATTTTCTCTTTCCTTTCTCTTTCCTGTGAATAGATTTCCAGACTCAAGCCAAGTTGCAGTATCTTTTGATTTGTCTGTCTGAACCTCGCAACCTTCTACATGTCTAAACTCCATGACACAGTCTCTACCTTCAAATGAATTTTCTCTTTCCTTTCTCTTTCCTGTGCATAGATTTCCCGACTCATTCCAAGTTGCAGAGTCTTTTGATTTGTCTGTCTGAACCTCACATCCTTCTACACTTCTAAACTCCAAGCAACATTCCCTGCCATCAAAGGAATTTTCTTTTTCCTTTCTCTTCCTTGTGAATAGATTTACTGTGTCATTCCAACTCACAGGATCTTTGCCGTTGTCTTTCTGAACCTCACACCCTTCTTCACTTCTAAGCTTCATGCCAGATTCTCTGCCTTCAAATGAAATTTCTCCTTCATTTAGCTTGTTTTCTGATGATAGAGAGTCTGGTTGGCTGTAACACCCAACTTCTTTTCTTGCATAAGGAATGCTCATACAACATGAATGAATCTTGGATGATTGCTCATGAAGAGAATACTTGCCAGATTTGTCACAATCAGAACTGTTTTCACTTCCCTGAATATTATTTGGTGCAGAAAGATCTCCCAAGTTGCCATGCTCAAACTCCTGCATTTTGCTCACTTGCACATTCAGTGCTCCTTCATAATGAAAACATTTGCCGCATTTATGACCCTGTTCAGCACAGTCAAGACTCTTATGCACACTTACATGCAGTGTCCCTGATTCGTCTGAACTTTTACGTTCCTTGTGAGCCCACAAAGAGTGCAATCTCAGTCTTCTTTTATCTCGAAAACGCTTGCCACATTTTTCACAGACACAATAAGGTTTTCTCCCTTTCGGTTCCTTGTTCTTTATAGCCAGATTTTGTGATTCCCTGCCTTCAAATGAAGTTTCTCCATCATTTAGCTTGTTTTCTGATGATAGAGAGTCTGGTTGGCTGTAACACCCAACTTCTTTTCTTGCATAAGGAATGCTCATACAACATGAATGAATCTTGGATGATCGTTCATGGAGAGAATACTTGCCAGATTTGTCACAATCACAACTGTTTTCACTTCCCTGAATATTATTTGGTGCAAAAAGATCTCCTAAGTTGCCATGCTCAAACTCCTGTGTCTTGCTCACTTGCACATTCAGTGCTCCTTCATAATGAAAACATTTGCCGCATTTAAGATCCTGTTCAGCACAGTCAAGACTCTTATGCACACTTACATGCAGTGTCCCTGATTGGTCTGAACTTTTACGTTTCTTGTGAGCCCACAAAGAATGCAATCTCAGTCTTCTTTTATCTCGAAAACGCTTACCACATTTCTCACAGACACAATAAGGTTTTCTCCCTTTCGGTTCCTTGTTCTTTATAGCTGGATTTTGTGATTCCCTGCCTTCAAATGAAGTTTCTCCATCATTTAGCCTGTTTTCTGATGATAGAGAGTCTGGTTGGCTGTAACACCCAACTTCTTTTCTTGCATAAGGAATGCTCATACAACATGAATGAATCTTGGATGATCGTTCATGGAGAGAATACTTGCCAGATTTGTCACAATCACAACTGTTTTCACTTCCCTGAATATTATTTGGTGCAGAAAGATCTCCTAAGTTGCCATGCTCAAACTCCTGCATTTTGCTCACTTGCACATTCAGTGCTCCTTCATAATGAAAACATTTACCACATTTATGATCCTGTTCAGCACAGTCAAGACTCTTATGCACACTTACATGCAGTGTCCCTGATTGGTCTGAACTTTTACGTTCCTTGTGAGCCCACAAAGAATGCAATCTCAGTCTCCTTTTATCTCGAAAACGCTTGCCACATTTCTCACAGACACAATAAGGTTTTCTCCCTTTCTGTTCCTTGTTTTTTATAACTGGATTTTCTTGTAATTGATTTGAACTTTCAGTTTCTATCCCAGTGTGTGCTTTCCTTGCATGAATCTTAATGCCTTTTGGGTGAAAAGACTTTCCACATGACTCACTTAAACAAGTGTTTATCTCTTGGCGAAACTTACTCTGCAAGATGGGTTGCACTGATCTATTCAATCTTTCAAGCACATTTAATGTGTTTGGAACTTTGTGTGCTTTCTTAGAGTGAGTTTTTAGCCCAGTTTTAGTGAGAAAACACTTGCCACATCTCCCGCACATGAAAGGTCCTTCCTTAAAAAAGCTTTGCGAGGCTGATATCCCATCTCCTGATCCTTTCCTGATGTGTACTTTTGCTGCATGAATCTTGAGCCCACGAGAATCAGAAAACTTCTTACTACACTTTTTGCAATTAAAAGATCTTGCTTGTAATTTGTGAATTTCTTTCGGCTTGGTTATATTTCTTTGCTGCTGCAAAAAATCAGCATTATTTGATCCATGAACCTTCCAAGCATGATAACTTAGACTACTTTTGTATCGAAAATTATTTCCACATTCTTTGCATTGATATGGTGTTTCTCCAGTGTGAATTCTTTTGTGAACATTGAAATTTCCTTTTTGATTAAAACATTTCCCGCATAGTTTGCACTTGAAAGGTCTTTCACCTGTATGAATTCTTGTATGCACAATCCACTCAACTCTTGTTTTGAAACTCTTACGACAGTGTTTGCAATGAAAGCTTCTTTTTTTTGTATGCCTTTCTTTCTGACCAACCATGCTATAAGATGGTCCCCTTTGGTCACAACTATATGGATTTGTTGCAGTGATTTTTTCATGAGCCTTTAGGGATGTTGACCTGACTTTCCACAATCCTTACACTGCAGAGTTGTTTATGCCATCGTAGTTGTTTCTTGAGATAGGAAAGATGGCAATGATGTTGACTACTCCTATTCAAAATTTAAAAGTAGAGCAGTACAAAATCACTAAGTGACCCAAGTTTAAAGCCTTGATTTAAACAAAGTACCTGTTTATCTTAACTGGAACGTTCCTATTTAATGGTCCAAAATTACTAACTTTAAAATCTTAAGAGAGCTGGATTGAGGAGAAAACCACGTCGAAGACTCGCTAGTTTACATGTAAGAATGCAATGCACAAGTACGCAGCTGAATTGATATGCAGCTCTGGAGTTTTGTGTTTCAATTTTGCACATCTTATAAGCTAAATTTGCATGCTGGAATTTTAAGCTTGTGAGGAAATAACACCACTTTCCCCTAGATCCAACCCCCTGAGGTCAATTGGTCAGTTTTGAACATGAGTTATGGTGGACTGTGAAATCCAAAACTTGCACTGAAAGTAAGCAGCCTTTGGACAAAAATCAAAGCTCGAAATTTTGCCAGTCAGTGGGGCTGGTTGCTCAAAGCCTGGTTAGCGCTAACCGTTGGTTGAGAGGTATCAAAACGAAAAGGTTTCCATGGCATTTAACGCTGGTTAGCGCTAACCATGCTTCAAGCAACCTGGGCCAGGTGTAAAAAAAAACAGGAAGTGTTTTTTTTATCATAGCAGCACTCAAATGAATTTTGTGCACCAGGCAAAAATAATTATTATTTGCTTACGTAAAAAAGGTAACTTTACTTGCCAATCTTATAGTGCCCCTAATGCCAATTTTTTCTATTTATTATCAAAAAGAATGCATAATTTGGAGAAGATTAAAAAAAAAAATTAAAGTGCCCCTGTGATTAAAAAAAAAACACTTCCTTTTTTGCTTCAGATTTTGAAAGAGGCAAAATTTTGAGCTTTGAGCTTGGTCAATATCCAGTTCAATTCCGTAATCTGAAGTTTAAAGTCCAAAGTCCACATTCCGTGATCCAACCAAATGGTTAAGTGTGATTGTCCAATAGTAGTTCAGTGCTCAAAATTAGTGGTCCTCCGGTTGTCCGAGATTACCAAAAAGTTTACCGGGTGACCAGTTTTTGGTAAAATAAAAAGCCTGGTTGACCCAGTCAAAAGTAGAAATTGAATTACCGGCATGTAATCAATAATCATAAGCAGCACTTGTCACACAGCATACTTGCAGAGGTTTCAGCAGAAGGCAGCTACCGGTGATAGACCACCAGGTACTTTGGTCCATCCCGCTGCCTACCAATTTGCAAGACCATTTGAAAGTTTTGCTCTGTACGTGTGTTCTCTATCACGAAAATAAAATCGCTTTACCTTCTTCACTAAGATCCGAATTATCAAGACAAACGTAACAAAAATCGAGTACATGGCATATTTAGGGGGTTAGTGTTCAATTTACATGACTGTCTGCCGATAATGTATTTAAATACTGATGAACCAGCAATTTCTTTCAAAAATGACTATTATTGTAGTGTTTTACTGGAAAACGCTGGAAATGGCATTTCCAAGCTTGTAGATGATGGGCTTGCATTGATGGGCGCACGCCTTTGGCGCTCAGGACTCCACAACCGCCTACTTCACTTTCCCAGAAAACTGCTGCAGAACGTACTGAAAGCACTGTACTCGTCGGTTTTAGTAGTGTCAAGTTAATAATTAATTTGATCCAGCTGATCATTTTTCTGTGTATTGAATAACTGTAGCTTTTGCAAAACATTGTCAGATAGAGAAATGCAAAAAAGCGTACACAATGGAGATTGAATACACCATTTTGAAAAAATTATACTAAAACTTGAATCCAGACTTCTGCGAAAAACCACAGGCTCACGACATTCAATATTGCTCGCAACAAGGCGTGTAAAATAAAGGTAGTTCTAAGTGTCTTGTCTTCACATTCTTTACAGCCTATAATTATTTCAAGTTTAATTAATTTTTTGTCTTCAATTAGCAGTACAGAATACAAGTTATCTCTTTCACAGAGTTAAAATGTGGCATTTTTTGATTGAAGTGCAGTTTCCTCCACAGAAAGGAAAAGAAAGAGAAAGGCAAATAGACCACCTTTCCACGGTTTCTGATGCCATATTGGTTGGGGGGCAAATGCGGCTTAAATTACAGTGAATGTATGGGATCTTTTCTGAATTCAAACCTCTATAATCCCACTACAATGTGGCAGATTTTATTAATATCATTCACTCAACAGAAAATTAGATCATTCCACAAGGCGCAAAGTCTGAAAATCTCCTCATGTCACTTCATATTTCGCGGGAATTTGGATAGTTTTGATTGCAACTGCAAGGATTAATAGGAAATTTTCAAATTTCGTTTACAGTTGTTATAGCTTGATTCTGCCTCGCCATTCTTCACAAAAATAATCTCAATACAGAACTACAGAAACAAAAAAAAAACAGAAGGGTTATGTGTTTGCAAATGTTGGCCATGTTGCACTTATATTTCAACAGACTTAACTATTAGAGGGTAACATGAAGTGCTAGTTTTCTACTTACATGTACATGGTTCATATGGGTAGAAAACTAGCACTTCACATTACCCTCTAATACAATGTAGTTAAATATGTTGAAATATAAGTGCTACATGGCCAATGTGTACTTCCTTGCACATGTACATATTCATTGCCATGACAATGATGACATATTAAATTCCCACGACCTGCTCCCATCTGACCTTGTAGCTCAGTCGGTAGAGAAGCGGTGATCTTACCCAAAGGTCATGCGTTCAATTCCCACCCTGGTCAGAGTTTTCTCTGTCCTTGTGTGGGGCCATTTCCATTGGTAGGGCCAACGCTCACATGGGTCATATGGATAGAAAACTAGCACTTCACGTTACCCTTTAATAGTTAAGTCCTTTAAATTGATATTTTAGCTTTTCACAAATTTTCAGTTTGATAGGGTTTTTAGGCTTGTGATAAAGCAAGGTTGAATTTCTAAGCTTTTGCATGACACGACTTTAACATGCTGTCACGTAAGTTAAAAAAGTGACTTATCCCCTGAGATTTTACCATCTGAACAGTCCTTGTGTGAGATTAAGTACTGTAAAAACTTGTTTATAAGCCGCACACCCAAATTTCAAGCAAGATTTTGAGAAAAATATAAAAACTTGAAAAAAGCACTCTGGCAAGAAAGTTGCTTGTTCGTGGTTGTTTGTGATAAAGTCTAATCAATCTAATCAACTTCTTATAATTCCTTTTAAAAGCTTACCTTTAATAATTTAAAGATACATGTGTAAGCTTTTAATTGGGCAATCAATTATTGATTTCACAATTTTTGGCACTGACAGCAGTTGTTTTCATTGTTAAAGCCCAAAGTAGTTGATATAAAAATGATGATTTGAGCAAAACGCGCACAGAACGATACAAGTTGTTTAGTAACCACGCAGTTATTTACAGAAGAAAGTCTGGACCGAATCACGTTGTTCACTGCGATCAGTAAACAACATGGACATCAGTTGTGCATGTTAACAAAGACGTGTGGAAGCCATCGATCTGAGAAAAACATGTCGCTAAACGAGAGTTTAACAACCCCATGGACAAACACGCCATTCAAGTGATGAAGGGGAACAAAACAGTCAGCC
>OX421449.1:44226970-44229470 GCA_949126865.1 Montipora capitata | reverse complement strand
ATAAAGTTTCAGGGTCAAATATTGCAAGGTTTTATAGCAATAATTATAAGTTCAAAGTGAAGGCACTATAAATAATTTTGGAATGATCAACTTTCACAAAATGTCACTAAAAACTATGAGCTCCCTATAAACCATGTAACTAAGGTATTACGCTTTAACTACCGGCGCCACGCAACCACTCGTTTCGACTTGAAATTTGTCATGTCCATATAGCCTGGGACACCTAAGCTGTAGATCTATAAAAGGTATGGCCATAGTTAATAGACGGGAATGAACAAGAAACCCGACAGCTTTCTTTGTTGTAGGTTTTTGTTCTCTTTTTTGGCCTTGACCGTGCACAAAACACATGCAATAGTTGTTTACTCCGTACTGAGGAACTAACCAATAGAAACGTGTTGGCTACGTAATTCCTGCATAGTGTATGAGCGCAAAACAAATGATTGTGCACGGTCGTGGACTTTGCAACATAAATCTTAGCATCTTTGTTTTCCAGCTCCTTTGATGCTTGCCGAGCTTCCAAACCAATCCCCTCAATTAACCTTGGTATGGCTAAGAAGAGAGGAGATGCCAAAAAATACGAAGCTTGCAAGGATAAAGTAATAAAGTCCAAGTGCCCTTGCCTGGGACATGGACAGGAATGCTCCTCTATGTTGCCTCAAGGCTACCAGGAGTGAAGAGGAAAAGATTTGCCTGCATGGTATCTACAAAAAAGGGTGAAGGGATCACAGTTCCTATCGTCGGCAGGGATTTCTAAAATACATGGACCATGGGCGAATTATGAGTCAGTTTTGTTAACAAGAGTAATTAGAGCTATTAATTTGACAGGTGTAGAACCATCCCTGGGAAATATTTGCACACTGTACAATTTCGTAGTGGCGTCTAAATTCTCGGGACAAATGCCCGTCAGTCCGTCATCAAAAAGAGTCATGGAGATAACTGCCAAATTGACTCACATAGAAAAAAAAGAGACATTGAACGCGCTTGTCTTCCAACAGACCAACCTAATTAGTGTATAGTTTTGCTTATTTTCCCTTTGATATTTATATGAATATATAGTTTTGTTGTGGACTTCCAAAACCTAGATACTGTAAGAAAGGACTTGCTAACGAGTTTATGATCAGAACTAGCAGAGGATAATGGATTGGAAAGCCGGCAAAGCTAAAAAATGAAAAAATCGGTGCTATAGTTAATGTTGGGAGCTCCCTGGCCGTCGACAAGCTATTGATTGTGTTATATTGAGTCCGAGGAAGTTAATGGGACGTTTCTACTGGCCAGAGAGTACGTATAAGGTATTAGGGAGCTTAAGCAAGCGCGTTTTTGAGACGCGAACGTCAACCGGAAGTGAGCCGTTTTCCCTTTTAACTTGTCTTCATTCAACCACATTTATATTGCTAAGTATCTTTTCTCCATTAGAGATGATTAGTATAAAAATCTGGGAGACAGCATTGTCCTGGGACGTGAAACGTTCTCTTCCGGTTGGCGTCCGCGTCTTAAAAACGCGCGCGCTTAAGCTCCCTATTAATATTACTTGTACACGGTCAGGTCTAAGAAAGCAAACAATAACACAGAAGGAAGGAAATCTGGCGAGTTTCGTTACCAATATCCTCTATAAATTCTATGATTATGAATACATGGTTTCAATTAATGTTGCATGGATTACTTGTTCCCGTTAATCAACTTACTATTTTCTGTGCAGATTGACTTTATCATAATTTTTTTCAATATTATATTCATTATTTAAATCGCGAGCATTCACCTCTGGTACAACGTAGGCGGAAGGTCAATGAGGTTTAAGGCGGCCAACTGAGCGTAGATGAGGGTAGACGTGGTTAACTTAGAGTAGATGAGGGTGAACGTGGTAGAAAAAAGGTCAACTTGGAGTAGATAAAGGTAAACGAGTTACATAGTGGCTTACTTAGGGTGGATGAGGGTAAACGTGGTTAACGTAGAGTAGATGAGAGTTAACTTGGTAGACCGAGGTTAACTTGGGGTAGACGAGGGTCAGCGAGGTATAACGTGGAAGACATACTTATTTAAATGGCCTTTGATGTCTGATTTTAGTAGTTTAGTTCATTCTATTATATCTTAAAATGGCCTTTAGCTTTGCAGGGATGGGGCAGTGGTGAGAGCACTCGCCTCCCACCAATGTGGCCCGGGGTTCGATTCCCGGACTCGGCGTCATATGTGGGTTGAGTTTGTTGGTTCTCTACTCTGCACCAGAAACTCATAAGGGTTGAAACGTGTAAAGGCCCCTTGTGTGCTGGGAAACAAGCTTCTGAATATTCAAGTTGCTAAGTACCATATTTGGAACAACAGGAGCGAGGGGTTTCCAAATATGGTACTTAGCACTGAAACATTCAAACCAATCAGTTCGCACTGAACATTCGGAAGCTGTGAACTCGCGTTACACGTTTCAACCCTTATGGGTTTCTATCTGCACTGAGAGGTTTTCTCCGGGTATTCCGGTTTCCCCTCTCCTCAAAACCCAAAATTTGATTTG
>OX421449.1:44219470-44221970 GCA_949126865.1 Montipora capitata | reverse complement strand
TGAAGCTATGATCCTCGCAGTTATGAATGCAATAACGCGTAAAGAAGCCTGAAAAATTCAGGACTTCAATGGGTTTTGAACCGGTGACCTCGCGATTCTGGTGTGACGCAATTGCAAAAATTGTGTTCATAACTGCGAGGATCATAGCTTCACTTGATTTCATATCCGCAGTTCATATATGATCCATTTCATATATCATTTCAACTTTGATTCAGAAACTGTAAGTAATTTATTAAATTCATTCATTTCTTTTAAAAGCAGTTTTGGGAACAAAATTTGCAAAATTCACCACACAATGGTTTTCTTTGTCTTTGATTTTCCTGCAATTTGATTGGTTATTTTAATTAATTAACAAGCCTTGAAATCTGATTGGTTGTTTTGTTTTAGTGTTCCTTTCTAAATGGCTGTAGTAAGCATAATAATTAAAATGACTTTGGTTTCTAAAAAAATTATCGTTATCAAACGAGTTGATATAGATAAATTTACTGCACCTGTTTGGTGATATTTGGAAGTTGATGTTTTGAGTGTTGACGTTGAACAATGAATCACCCACTCCGACAAAGTGCCAATTTGCCTCTATTAGCTGGATAATTTGTTGGTATATAGACCGAATGCATAAATGGTAGCCAAAAAAGTACTCTTGTTTATGTGCTAATTAGACTCACTAGCCTTGCTGTCGAGCAACATTTCTTTTGTATTTGTCCATGCAAACGAGGCAAGTGAGTCATACTGTCCTCCTCTCACTGGGTGCAATTATTTGGACTCGCCTCAGGCCTCTTTTAGTCTTGCTATCCAAGATGATGGTCGATAACTCTTTCCAAAACAAATACAGTGTATACGCTTTGCAGGCTAATATTACTCTGGCTAATGCGAGTTGACTTAACTTGCCAATTGGGGGCCCTTTAGGACTGGTGTGAATGGGTTAATAAGGAAATGCATTTGAAATAACTTTGCTCAGTTTCGATATTGATAGTAATTCCTATTATTGGTAGAATTAAGGTTTAAGTATTCAAGTCATTTTCTGTTCAAGTACCTGTAACTGTGGGTAGCCACGAAGTAAATTTGTTTGTGTTTGTTGATATCTTTGCAAGGTTGGTGGAAATAGCAAGGCTAAAGCATTCTTCACTTCTCAGCCTGACTTCCGAGCAAACATGACTATACACGAAAAATACAATAGCAGGGCAGCAGCTCTTTACAGGGATAAGGTAAGATTGGGGCTGTTACAAAGCAGCTGTGCATGAAAAGTACGGTCATTGGAAATTTGGAAATTAACCTATTGACCCCCGGGAGTGAGATTTTAATCTGTCTAACGCCAGACATGTTCATTCACCAATGAGAGGCAGTTCAGGAGTCGATGGCTTAAATTTGTACCCCTAGGGGGTGAGGGGTGAGGGGGGTAGGGGGTGAAGGGTTCAATACATGTAGCTCAAACAACCCAAACCTTTACAGAAATGCTAACCTTAGGCCTAAACATTATCTAAAGCATAGTGTTTAGGCCTAAGGTTAGCATTAATTTTTTGTAAAGGCTTGGGTTGTTCCAGCTATTGTACTCTTCACCCCGACCCCTCACCCCTCCCCCCCCCCCCCCCCCCCACCCCCAGAATAGTCATGCCGAGAAGGAACTTTGTTTTTTTGTTTAACATAGTCCAATATTGATAGTTCAGGTGGTGGTTTGCTCCAGTTGTCAAGACACTTGATTTAAATGTACTTCTGGGTTTGAATTCTGCCCTCACCAAATCCAGTTCAAATCCATCAAGCTTTGTAAATAACCAAGACAGTTGGGTTTTTTCAGCAAAAAAAAAAAAAATTGGAATATCTAGTTTCCTCCTTCTCGCTTCTAAGTTTCAATATAGAAAATGTGTGGTATAAAAGAAATAATTGTTATTACAGAACTCCCTCACAGCTGTCTAAAATGATTTAAGCTAAGATGGATTAGCACACAGCATTTAAGTTTACTTGGTTTTGCAAACTCATGCCCAGGGTCTTCTTGAGCATCTTTCAACATGGCGGCTTTTGGGGATGTTGAAAACCGAGAAGACCATGTGCTTGGGGATAAGGTTGTCTGTTTTGGACATTTTTGTGTGCTTGGGACTTGAACCTTTAACCTCTTGGACACACCATAAGCCTGATGATGTCCCAACTTAGCCAACTGGTTGGTACCTTATCTTGTTTCTCAAACAGATTTCAACCTTAGCAGAGGGAAGAACATGGTCAGAAGAAACATCAGCAGCCAGAAATTTTGAGCCGCCAATGTCGCGGAGCTCTTGTAGTGCTTCTGTCTCTCGTTCATCCAGTGGATCAAAGTCCATGTCACACAGCTCTTCATCACCGGAAATGTTGCTGGGAATGTCAAAGTAGGAATTATTGCTCTTTTAAGGTTTCTTTTAGGGAGCTCATAGTAATATGCCCCCTAAGGTTTCTTTTTGAGCTTCCTTGCCAGGAATACGTTTTTGTGTAATTAATGTTAATATTGTTCCTTTAGCTAATATATATATACAAT
>OX421449.1:44196970-44209470 GCA_949126865.1 Montipora capitata | reverse complement strand
CACCCAGATAAACCAGAATAAATTATTGTGGAATGAACCTGAAAGTGCCAAAATGTTGTGTTTTAGTTAACACGGACCGATTTTCAGTTTCTATCAGCTTTTGTTGTGTCTCGCAATTCTCTAAGGGAATTGCAC
Organism: Montipora capitata; assembly: GCA_949126865.1. NCBI lineage: Eukaryota > Metazoa > Cnidaria > Anthozoa > Scleractinia > Acroporidae > Montipora > Montipora capitata. The sequence goes on along the minus strand of OX421449.1, from coordinate 44,209,335 downwards.
GTTTTTGCCTTTTGTAACATTAGGAGCACTTCGGTCATGAGAAAAAATTGATAGGTATATCTGTCGCTAAATGAATAATTATTTGTTGTGGAAGTAATATATTTTTTGGCGAACAAATACAGTAGCAAGTCATACTGCCTCCTTCCAGTCTATCCCGGTGTCATTCCGATTTGTTCCAGAGTTATTCCTCCTCATTATGGCATATTCCGTTTTATTCCAGTATATTCTGTTCCGTTCCATTCCGTTCCTGTGTTTAGTAATGCCCGCCAAGGTATTTTATCTTTGGAGGCGATTAGTACATTAAAAAAAAAAATTGTTAGATGTATTTCTTTAGGGGTTGATGATTCCTTCAACCCATTCATTCACATTAAGTTAGAGAAAGGAGAGATAAAGGCCATTTGTGTGGGGAATTAAGCTCAAAGTGACAGTTCAATAATTATACCCAAAAGAAAGCAAAATACATCTTAATGCAAGCACTTGCTGCACTTCCAATCCTGGATACAATTTAATTTTCAAGCAAAGATAAATGATGGGTTGTGTGGGGAAAGCTCAAAGCAACAGTTTGATGTACCAAAAAGAAAGTTTGTAAAATGCACAAGAATGCAAGCATTTTCAATCCTGGACACAATATTCGTTTCCACATGTAAAAATTTCTTTTTGTTCACAAGGTTATTAAATTTGTTACGGCTTTCTTCGCATCCTAAAACATTTTGATAACTTGATGGTTTATTAATGTTGTGCTTTCTTTGTGTTATGTTTTGGTGGGACTGGGGAAAGGGGTTCTGTTGGCCTTGCTTTGGTTTTATGGTTCAAACCAAGGTAGAAAATGACAAAGGCCTTATTTAATAAGTCTCTTTTCTCTGGATTGTACCTGTGACAAAGCAGCAATGAGTGTGCTCTTTTTAGGTTGAAGACGCTAACTTTGTTGAATAAATACTGGTAGTTTTAAAGTTTGACCATTGACCCAGTAAAAAATAAGTTCACTAAAATGTTTTTGATTTTACTCAGGCTGTTGAGCTTGGAACTTCAATGAACGAAGGTGTGAAGAAAGTTTCAACCAGGGTACGTCTTGCTTGGCACTTACATGTACCAGTAAAAGAGATGATCCACTCCGCAACCGCAAAATGTTTTGAGTTTCTGTTCAGTACCCTGGATTTAGACTTTTAGCATTATTAGGGTGGCTTGAAGGTTTTGCGATAAATGTACAGCTGAATGCGTCTGAGGAGCAATTATAATTGTTGAAAAATTATGAAAATGTTATAACTTCTGACCAACAATGCAGTGGAGTAGTCAGCAAGGACAACAAAGTGGCCTGGTTGTGATTTTAAGTGGCAACTGCAGACTTTTGACAATCTTGACCATCAGAAAAGGGGACAAATTATTACTTATAATTATTATAAGTGACACTATATTTTAACTTAGCAGGAGTGAAACAAATTCTAAAATTATTTCTTAAAAACAAATGGAATTTATAGACTGCAATAATGAATTAAGACCTGCATGCAGCATCAGGAAATCACATTTTTAAAATTTTTGTTTTCTGACTGTGAAAAAACATAAGCAATGACCATCATAATTTATTTTAGTGCCTTAAGAATCAGTTTGGAGACGACAAAATCTAATTAATATTGATTTTTACAGTTAGTGAATGACTGTTATGTAATGATTGATGATTAAAAAAATTAAATTGCAACCAATGAGTGGATAGAGGAACTGTATATAGACTTCACAATGGTAAAGAATTTCAAAATTATTTCTTGACTTTCGTTTGTTAGGTTCAGGAGGGCAAGTTACTAGATGACATGTCAAGTTCAGTGTCAAATATTTCGAGCAAGGTATGGTTTATGTTAGAAGAAAATGAACTTGGGTAAGAAGATCAAAATTAGGGATGTGGCATTGATGGTGTGAACTAAAATGTTGTAACCCTTTTTATTTATTTATTCATAAACGTCAACGACAAGGAAAGACAAGTGTGAATGGAATAATTGGTTTATTAAATCCCTTAATTAATTAATTAAGCTCCAAAAATTTGGAAGTACAAAATACGAGCGAAAAAAGTGAGAAAATCTGAGCGAAATCGAGACAACTTGATGAAGATGCGATGTCGTGTAATACCTTGTAGTCGGACAGACGTAGGCTCATCACAAAAACATTTCTTGCCTATTCGCGTACTTCTAAATGTCGGAATTGATCCAAACTTTCCGCAGAGGTTTTTTTTTTCTTTTTTGGCTTTATTCAAAGAGAAATTTTGCGAAAAAATTTTTAGTTTAGTAATGCTTGAGTGAACCGATCAGAGCATGCGAAATGCATTATCCAAGGATGAGAATTTAATAATTGTTATAATTATTCTTGGCTTTAATGTGGTTTTGAAACTGTTTGATAAATCACCGTCAACAATAGTAATAACAATAACAATAATTATTATATTGTAAGATGCATGTATTGGATTGATGTTATCTAAGCTGGGTAGAACCAGTTTGTAAATTAGGGAAAAATGCCGCATACCCAACTGTGCATGTAGATCCAAGTGCGGCGCTTTTTTAGAAGTAATAACTCAAGCCATTTAAATTATCATTTTGGTCCTGAATTTGAGAAGGAAATCTGGGACATATCGATGGGAGCTGGGTGCTCTCGCAACTCCATCAGTGAAAAGTGTATTCAGAACCTTTAATTTATTTATGACAGGTGAAAGATGCTAGTACCAAAGGGTGGTCAAATATTCAAAGTGCCAGCATGAAAGGATGGGCAAATATTCAGACACTTGTGAATCAAGGAACTGATTATGGATCAAAGTCTTTAATGACTGGTACAAACTCTGGGGGAGGCTATGGTGCTGTAAATGGTCTCTCGTCAGTCAACGATGATGCAGGAAATAACGCGCAAAACTGGGACTGGGACAATTATGCCGAATTAAATGGAGAAGATGCTGGAGACGATGGAGGAATCAGTGTTGACGGAAACAGGGACAGTGGTAATGAGGAAGATAATGCAACGGAATCGTGGGCTTGGGGAAGTGATTCTGAAAGCCCAAAACAACTAAAATCATCAGCCCCTGTTGTTAGGAGTGATGCGTCAAAGAACACAAAAAAATCGTCACAAACAGCAACTTCAGCAAAGTCGAAACCTGAAGCAGTGAACAGACAGAGCAGCGATGGATGGGGAGATTTGATTAGTTGGGACAATGATGACTGGGGCGAGTCAAGTGGGTGGAGTAATGAAGACTGGAAGTACAATGGAGAAGGATCTAAAACAGGAAAGAAAGCTGACTGAACTTGCCCAAATGACGTATTTATTTCTTTAGCCAAATTTTATAAAAAATTGAAATCCCCCAGTTGTGGGGAGTTAATGTGGAATGTAGGATCTGTAGTTTGTGAAATGATTGAGATTCTCTTGATTTTTCCAAGATACAAATAATTTCTGAGGGCACTTTGTCGCTTCAGGTACAAGATGATTCAGTTGTAGTCATATCCACTCTGCACAAGGGATGATGAATTTCTGGAAATTTCGTAAACTATCATTTTGGCTCGCCAGTTAATGGTTTCTGTGTCCTTATGGTGGCAGAAAAATTGAAATATTGGTTTAAAATTAATAGAGAAGTGAAAAAACGCGCTAACGGTTATAAAAAAAAAAACGAATTGATAGGAATAACGAGCTCTTCCTATTTTCATTGACTGGTACGTAATACTGGAGTAATTTAATATTTTTGTCTTGGTATGTAAGAGATTTGAGAAACCAAGACCTTGAGTTACAGTGTAATATCACTGTTACTAACTAGTCTCAAATGTTTTCCTAAAAACCATGTAATCTTGAATTTTCCCACTGAAGACTTTCTCAGGTCTTCTTGAATAGGCTAGTTATCCCATATTACATGTATACTTCAAGAATTCACCAGTAGTTAGCCTGAATGAGAGTTGGTCATTAACCTTTTTAGGTTTGAACCATAACTTTGTTGTGCATGTGTAATTAGCAGCTTTCCCAGGCAGGCTTTCTTTCTTTCTTTCTTTCTTTCTTTCTATGAGCCTCCATGTGTTTTTGGGGGATTGACCAAGCTGTTTCTCTTTCTAACTAGGGGTAATGGAATTTTTGGTGTCTTTCCTTTAAGCACTGAGGGCAGGTTAGAGGTTCAACAATCACCTCCTCACCAGAAGAACTTTCTAGGAGTTGACTCTTTCTTTGTTTTGCCTTTTTGGAATGACATGAAATGACTTGGAATGTGGCTCAACATAGACCATGTAGGTGCACCAAACAAACTCTCTATGAACTGAGATCAAATGCAAGTTTCATGTTATTTTGTTGTGGTTGAAAACGTGGCAGATAATCGTATGAGTGAAAACCAGCAACTATCACCACCAAGACCATCACTCTGTGGCACTTTCTTAACAAATGCAAGAAAAGTTGAGTTTTTGATGCTGTGTAGAAATTATGTTTCAGTTTTTCTTTTTGACGTCAATGGATCAATAGCCGCTGGGACTGAGGACCCAAAAGCTTGAAAGGTGTTCATGTGCTGTAATTTCAAGGTCAGAGAGATGATAGCTTATTCAGAGATTAGAGTCTAACCTGCAAGAGCCAAACCCTGTTAGCCTCCCTGCACACCCAAGGGGCACTCTCTTTCAAGCATGATTAGTACTTTTGCATGGTATCCAAGTGTCAACGTTTGGCAACTGGTGGTGGTTTGAATTTTTCATCCAGTGCAACTGTTTTATTAAAGGGGCTTCACGCTATTTTAGGTAATTTTGTTTAATTTTGTTAATTATGAGCTCTAAACGTCAAATTGGCAGAGCAAGAGTCTTTCATTTGCAAAATCACGGCCACATAACAACTGAGAATGATTTTCTAGCTTTGTAAATGACATTTTGATATAGACTGATATAAATTTGAAAAAAGGTGGGCCGACGTTTTTCAAATTTATTCAAATTCAATCCATTTCAATCTTCTCCAGTTTTGTCCATCCATGTCCTTTCTTGGCTTCCCTGTGTTTTGTTGGAGTTCTTCTATAGTTTTGAACAGTTATTTTAATATTTTAGTTAATTCTATGACCATTCGATCAGTGCTGAAATTGCCTAAAATTGCGTGACCTAGCCCCTTTAAATACAGTGCTGTTCCACCAAAGGCTAGAGCAGTTTTCAAGTGACTGTCTAAAGTAATTATGCAATTGCATTTGCTATGCTAAGCGATTTTGGTTTCAATATCTTGGGCCAGTTTATCAACCAATCAAGAGGACGCGCGATTTTTCCCGCTCTTTGAGCGAGTTACATGGAATTGTGATGAATTTGGATTGGTTCATTGTGCTGTTTGCACCCACTGTGATTGGTCAAAGTAATTACTTTTGGTATTAATTTTGTTTTACGACACTCAATTGAAAACTGCTCTAATGATGATTATTAATTAATTTAAGACTTCGAAAAGAAGTTGAAATGTATCATCCTGACAACATGCAAACTTTGTCAATATTGGTAATACATGTTTATTTCTATTTACAATGAATTTAAGTTTTCGATTTAGTAATTAATTACTTTGTGAACATAGTCAGAAGTGTCAAATGAAGATACTGTCTATTATCAATTTGCTAACAATGGCCTGATTGGCTACCCAAAAAAGGGTTCTTAAACAAAAAAAGTGTTTGTAACATATCTTGCCAATGGCGGTCTGGCCTGTAATGGAGCAATGAACTTTAATAAGTATTCTTATTCATCCTCAGCTGTACATTGGCATCCTAAATCTAAAATAAAATTCTTTTTTGGGGGTCTCACAATGCAACTGGCTAGTGAGTGATGATCTTACACTGTAGCATGGTCCATTGCAACATAAAGAGTCTCTCTTTTTGGTAACTACGGGGTCTTTTTCAAAGATCCCAACACTTTTCCGGCGTATTTCAGGTGATATAAAACGCTAAGTATCTTCAAAAGAAGAACATTTCAAGTCATGCAACTTTGCAGTATTGTTTTGTTTTCCATGGTGTTGAACATTTGTTAAGGATCAATTCTTCAAAATGAACAGATCTTTTGCTATTCAGGCTTGAAAAGTATCTGTGACCTTTTGTTCAAAGCCAGATTTAGATTTGGCTTCTTTTACAACATAACAATAAAACTTTAGTTTTGATATTAATATCATTAATTAAACAATGCGAGGGAATTTCTAATTAAGACTGAAAAGTGCAACTTGTACCAAAAAAGAAAATTTAACATGCTTTTAACTTGTGCTGGGAGGGTACAAGTTATCAAAAACGTCTGTCACAAAGTGACATTGTATAAATAAGTCAAAGGTAAAGTTGTATCGTCTGATAAGATTATCTACAACAGCATTCCAATGTCATGCAACTTTGCAGTATTCTGAAAATGACATCTCCAATGCTTTGTGCTTTCACCAATACAGCGTCTTGCTAAAAAATGTTGTTACACTGGAGAACCAACCATTTTCTTTGTCCTCTCCATTAACCTTGGCAATTGCCTGAAATACAGTTTTTATTAGTTACATGACTTTGACATGCAATAAAATATATTTACCAGGCCTTGCAGAGACGGTGTATAGTCACTGTCACATTGATAAAAACAGATATCAAACTGTAAAACTGATCGAAATGAGAAAATCACTGTGTTGGGTGGGAGAAATCAGCAGAGGTTGATAGTATTGAAAGGTGAAACTGTTGATAATAATAATAATAATAATAATAATAATAATAATAATAATAATAATAATAATAATAATAATAATAATAATAATAATAATAATAATTGAATTTTGTGGTTTGCAACTTAATGCAGGGTGCGATAAATTCCCATGATTAATAAATAAACTAACCTTATCTGAAATAACTACACCATCATCTTCTTCTGGGAGGTAGTCAGGTAGCGAACTGTTGCTTCCTCTACTGCAACTACTGGCTGGTGCTGCACCGAAGGATAACATCACCTAGCAGGGACAAAAATGGCAATGGTAAATTACATTGTAATTCAAGAGTACAAGAACAAGAACAAGATCTCAAAACAGTTATTGTTAATGAAGAAAGAACCATGCTTCTCGCTAGTTTAGCAGGTGTAAATAATAAAGGCTTCCCTCCCTCCCATAGGTCTACATGTTGACGACTTGCCATTGTTTCCATCTCTGAATCAGGCTTCTCAAACTTATTAATAATTTATAAGCCAAAAACAAAAGAAATCACTACCGTGAAGGAAGTTTGGATATGTGGTCTTAATTAGCATAAAATTTCTCGCCAACTTTGATCCCAAATATCTCTTAAAATACTGATTCCTTTGAGAAGCAATATCAAACACTCGAAAGAGAGTCTCATCAGATATCCAACCACCAGATATTCAACTCGCTTCTCGGTGTTTGGACATGCGATGAAACACTCCTTCTTGTGTTTGATATAATTATTACATCAAACATCGCTGACCAGTTGACTAAAATTTAAGATCATAGGGTCAGGGTCTAACCTCTTCTCCTCTTTCATTCTTGACCACTTGTTGTGCAGACAAAACTTTTGTTTTGTTGATAGCATCACACAGTGTTTCCGGTGACAACTCTACCTTACATCTGACCAGACACCTTGATTTGTTCATGAGGAATGTAAAACTGATGACTCCTTTCACTTTAACTAGTTCATCTTCACATAGCTTTCTGCTAGCCTACATGTATAGCAGACCAGAACAAACCTTATGAGTTGGAGCTTACGTGGGAATGCCAAAAAAAAAAAACCCTTCACACTGACCAGAACTAAAATAATGTACTGTATAATATTATAATACAGTACATTATAATATAATACATCTACTGTATAATAATACTACATAATAATGTACCCAGTATCTCAATGGTACAGCATTTGAACTAGTTTTCAGAAGGGCATTTAATTTACTCCTTTTAGGAGCAGGACTTCAGACTATTCCAAGTACAAGGCTCTGCCAGGGTAAATACTGACAAGCAACTTGCTCTAAAAAGTAGCGACATCATGTACATGTAAAGTGACACCAAGACAAATATCCTTTCTTTAAATTTCCTTTTATTTGTGACAGCAACCTGAAACATTGACAAAGCACTGACACGAGACCTTCTAAAATTCAGAGCCCCCCTCCCCAGCAGGGTCTCGAGTACCCCTGAATTGCAAAAGAAAAATTAATCATTTCAAAAGTAGAAGTTTTCCAGATTGAAATGTACTGTAGGATAGTTGTATGTTTTCGGATATGGGACTCTTGCATGTGGAAACCTGAATTGAATGTTCAAGTGAAATTTGCAAGTAAAAAGATAGGAATTGGGACAAATGGAATGGATAATAGTGAGAATGCTGAACTTTAAATGATTTATAGTTCAGCATTAACCTTCAGCAGAATTTTAAGCTGAAATGAAGGTCATTGCTGTTGTTGAATTGGAAGAAGTGTTTACTAGGAGACATACCCTTCACTAACCTGGTTTGCTAAGCCTTTGATTTGAAGAACAACCACTTTTGCTCTTTTGTTGAAATTTCCAAGGAAGAATGATTGAGATGCACTGCTACATAAATACAAATGAAATGAAAGACATGGTGATTAAGTTATTGGGAAACAAAACAAACAACTGCTCAGCTTAAAAAAAAAACAAGCCTAATTCTTTCATACACGTTTGGTTTTAGTATTAACTAGACCCATCATCTTACCAGAAGAAATTGCTTCTGCAGATAAATAATAATAATAATAATAATAATAATAATAATAATAATAATAATAATAATAATAATAATAATAATAATAATAATAATAATAATAATGTGCAGTATGTTAAATGATCTGATATTTTATTTATTATAAGCAATAGAGGTTTTGCACGACAGCCATGTTGCATGGCAGGAACAGCTTTTACTTCGGGTAGAGAGCACAAAACACGTCATCCGAAAAGAATGCAAATGCGAGAAATTTACTCACAAATAATTAGTACATGGAAGGCTGGCAATGTGGAAGTCTGGAAGTGCGGCAGTGTGGAAGCTTGGCAGTGTGGCCTGGGTTCATGTTCGGGTTAGGGTCACTTCCACACTGCCAAACTTCCACACTTCCACACTGCCAAACTTCCACACTTCCACACTGCCAAACTTCCACACGGCCAAACTTCCACACTTCCACACAGCTAAACTTCCAAACTTCCACACTGCCAAACTTCCACACTTCAACAGACGTCCTCTATAGATAGACGTTTTCCATGTTTCCATACTCAAGTAAATTAATGCTTGCGCCCCAAACTGGCCCCAAATAAGTAAGGCGGTGGTCTAACTTCTGAAGGTTTAGTAATAACAACCCAAGACTTTCGCGAACTAATAATATCACAAAAGTTTTTATACTGATGTGGATGACGTCTGCAAATGAGGTCACTTGACTTGTTACAGCCACAAAACTTAAAATAAAAAATGGCAACAGTTAATGCTAAAATTTATTTTACTTTGCTACTATATTATATAAGATTAGTCTTTAAATTGGTAAAAAAAAAACAAACTGTGCTTGGTTAAATATGTCTTTAGTTTTGGAAATATATGGCATTTTGTACTAGTGCCCAGTCCCCTATGGAAAAGGATTTCTTTAAACAAACATTTATTTAAAATTATCTTGAAATGTCCAAGCACAGAAATGATGTACCCAATAGTGTTAACAATCATAAACTTAAGGTAAATCCAGCCACCAGAAATTGATAAAAAGTGTTGCCGTTTAGCTGAGAAGATTTCTCACTGCTAAACATAACTTTGACATGTCTCGTGATAATATATCATTCTATATAGCAGTCAAGGTTTCACCTAACAATGTCCCAAAGTTATTTTGTGGTATATAAAATGGATCAATAGTTCAACCACCCCCTTACTTATTTTCATAAAATAGATCTGCGTCCACATTTATGCAAACCTGACGTGCAGTCATGGGTTAGTATCATTATAGTTTTACACAAAAACTATTTATCCTTCTAATACCATCTAGTCTAAACACAGGACCGATCCCGATTGACTCAAGGGTATCTCTAGATAGTCACACATCATTAGCTTTTCCTCTGCGAATCTGGTCACCTTGTTAATGGTCACAGGACCAGCAAAGGGGCTTTATTAAGGGCTGGGCACCGTACATTGACCAGCTGTGTACATTCTTTTGCCATGACTTTGCCTGTCTGTTCTTCTGCTTACTTTATTAGCTTATATCAAAAGCGTTGAAGGCCCACCTTCAACTGACAGGCTTTTCAACGGTTTGTTTTTGGTATGGAAATTCACATTGTTTATCATAGCGATCTAATTGGATGAATCTCAGCTTTGGGCGGAATTTTCATATGTGAAAATCGGCTCATTGTTTTACCAATACAGAAAGTATCTTAAACATTCATAAAAGCTAACCTTAGGCCTGAAAACTTTTGTTTAGGCCTAATTAGCCTAGGGTTAGCTTTTATGAATGTTTAGGATACTTTCTCTATTGGTAAAACAGTGACCTGTGCCGCTTTGTACCTGACCCGTGAAAATTGTTCCGCGGCACGCAATGCCTGTCGGTTGACGGTGGGCCTTTCAGGAAGTGCCCAGCTGCATAAACGCAAATGACCTCCTGAACATTTTCGTACTGTAATGAAACCCTTGCCAGGATTATGAAGCTCTAGAATTGTGCATCCATAACTTTAAAAAGCGGCAAAATTTGCCGCATATGTGTGAGGCCTAATTCAGCTTCTATAAATTAGCAAACGCCAATTTCAAGAAAATATCAGTCGTGAAGCTCACCTTGTCTTCTTATTTGAAGCAACATTTACAGCGGGAATTATATTTTGATAAACTTCCTTAGCTAATTGCCTAGCTCTTAGGTTGTAGTCTTCTTTATTCATTATGCTTTTTAAACTGATAATCATTCCCATTTCTTCTCTCATTTTGGAACGGTTGGTCTGGAGTTCTGAGAGGAATTTCAAGGCCTGTGAACGAACAAAATTTTTGTCAGATTGTTGTGGTGTGTGGAGTTGAAGTCGAGTTCTTCTAAAATGTAAGATATTTAACTTATCAAACCTCTAAGGCAGTGACAACAACGTTAACATCTCCATTGTCAAGAAACAAGACCAATCCAGCCAAACAACCTTGATCCTAAAAGAACAACAAATGAGCGATTTAAAAATACGCCGGGAACAATAAAGTCCACGGAGACAGCGTTTATTAAGATTTACCTTTACAATCGTTCCTCTGTTTTGTGGATCAGCAGCCAAATTTCTTAGGTGTTCAACCACTCCTAAAGCAGTCATGATGCTATAAAGTTTTTTTCTTTCACAGAAAGAAATGACTAAATCTTGCTGAATTACCGAAAAACTGGTTGAAACTGACTCTGTAGTCAATTTCAATATATGCCAGTATTTCAAACCACGCGCTCTTAAATTTGATTGGTTGAAACAAATAAACGAAGCGATATGATTGGTGAATTCAAGATAAGTGGCTGTGACTACAAGAATGTGTCATGTGGTGATGTTTGTTGGCTTGCGTTCGACGTCTTATAGCCGGGCTTATAGCTCCGATTTTTAGTGTATTCTTTTTTACCTTAGGATAAAGCGGTAGGCAATGGAGACTGCTTTGGAATGTGTGAGAATAATCTTAGAGTATTTTGGATGGGAAGGATACGACATTGTAGTAAGTCCAGCCTTCAGGTTAAAACATCGGTGACTGTTGATGCTCGCCTCATTGATCTGAGATCCTCAACCACTTTCCCCCTATTCAATTCCAGGACTTGTTTTATGGAGGAAGAAGAGCGACTGGTCGTAGAAGAAGCCTCCTTCGTCGTATTGGCAGGGAATTATCGCGTAACCAGCTGTTCGTTTTCACTAAACGTAGCATCATCAGAGAGATTGGCAGTCGCTTACCCTTGAAGCCGTGTAAAAGACCGTATTTTGAGGTAAGTCGTTACATAGCTATGTCTAGATAGCAAACCAGAAAGAGTTAAAGATTTGACTTAAGTTGTGTTAATTTAATTACCTGAACGCCCAATCTCAACTATGCGAACTCGAGAAGTTAAGAAATCGATGGGTAAACGAACGTAAAAAAAACCAAGAGGAAATAATATAATATTGTTGATTTAGAAGGCTCTGTGTATACTGACCAGAGGATTGAAGAAGTTTACGCTGTGGATGTTTGAAATTTGCCTTTCTACAGGTGAAAAAGGGTACTTCCAGGGGTGGGGTCAAACCTTACTATCAAAATCACTAGAGTGACAAATTTTTAAGTGCGGGTTCCAAAAAACTTATTATCACGTGATCCGCAAAAGACGTCGTCACATGACATAAAAAAGTTGTCACCGGTGTTCGTGTAAAGCACGTTGGCGGTCATGGCATTCAACAAGAAACACTTTCTTGGATCATGTGACATTATTTTTCGGATCACATGACAATTTGTTTAAGATCAAGTGTTT
>OX421449.1:44151970-44169470 GCA_949126865.1 Montipora capitata | reverse complement strand
AAGTGAAAAATGAGCAGATAACGAAGTAGAAAGTGAAAATGTCAAAGGCAATCAAAAGATTAAAAAAAATTTATAAAAGGTACTTAATTCTAAATACTAAAATGGACTTTTTGCAATGTTATTTCAATATTTCGTTGAGCCGATTTTCCGCAATTTGCTTTTTTTTTCAATGTTTGCCCCCCAGCATAACGCATGGCTAATTTGCATGACAATATGAATACCAACATGGCGGCTATCGTGAATAAGGCCTATTAACATTTGCTCGTAATTGCAACAAACGGGATCAGATATATTGGACTAAATTGTTGAAGGGTTACTGGCAGGACGGAACGCCAAAGAAACTTGATACAAAAAAAAAACTCTACTTCTCACTCGAACTTTAAAGCCTCATTTACACTAGCAAGTTTTCCTTGACAAGTGGGCTTGTCAAGGAAAACTTGCCCACTGTACACACTAGCAAGTTCTGCTTGATACATTTTTCCTTGACAAGTTTTCCTTGGTAATGTAAATGGAAAATATAACAAGTTTTCCTTGACAAGTAATTTACAGTAGCAAATATCGTCCTTGACAAGTTTTTCCCTGACAAGTCTCCTTGTTCAAACACTAGCATGCCAGTTTTTGAACAAGGACACTTGTCGAGGAAAAAAATTGTCATATTTTTCCATTTACACTACCAATGAAAACTTGTCAAGGAAAACTTGCTAGCGTAAATGAGGCTTAACTTTACCAAACGATGCTTTGGAAAGCGTGCGTAAGGGCCGGGAAAATGGTTGAAATTCAAGTTTACAAAGGAAAATTAGGTGCAATTGATGGAACGGAAAAACCTAGGCGCTAATGAAGGTGAAGGTGAAGAAACTAAACACGTCAGTCTTTTGTTCAGTTACTATGGTTATAGAGCGTTTTCACATGACGTCACGGCAGCCATGTTGGTGTTCCAAAACAAAGAAACGGCGGCCATGATGGTGTTCCAAACTAATCCTCTGGGAATTGAACTCTATTTTTATGTAAATAGTTTCTTTTGTTTCATCAAATTAGCATTTATTTTAGTCACGTGAGTGAAAACGCTCTATTTTTCATGAAAACAATACGGAAAAAAAAAGGATTTCGTGCGCAAGTCAACTGTCTTCTCAAATTCCAAAAAAAACTCCCAGCCTTTTATGGACTTTGCTTATCCAGATCGAACTCTCCATGGTCAAAAGGAAAGTCCGAAATAATCTTGTTGTTTACCCCGACTTTCCCAGACTTTGTTCATTATTAAGAAATTATATAAAATCGGTATTTCTTGGGGAGCCCGAATTTATGGAAGCTCTACATCAGGTTCAAAAGCTTGGTGCTTACAGTTTCACTGGAAGCAGCTTTTTTGGCTGCTATCTCAGCGTCAAGTTTTCTCTTCAATTCAGCTTGTCTCTGTTCTTCCATTTCTTTCTTTTTCGTCTCTGCCTCTCTTCTTTTGGCTTCTTGCTCTTCTTTAATCTGTTCGTTCCTCAATCGAACCTGATAAGGAAAGTCGTGAATGGTTATAACAGTAATTACCAAGCCAAGCAGTGGTTACCAAGCCAGGGGCCGGTTCCTCCATAACAATTTAGCGGATTTTACAGATTGACCCCGATCCGCAAGATAAAACGACGCAAAAATTAACTCCATTCACTAAAATTAACAACTCCGCTTTTAAGACTTGCGCCACGTAGAATGGATCATCTGAAGGAACACCAGGGCGTCTGCAAACCGGCAAATCGTATTAATAAAACAGTGTTTTGCTGTGCATGGTAGGGGTTGGCTTTTTGTTTTGTTGTTGTTCAGTTCCTTTTGCGCAGTAAGGTCTTAACCTTTGCACGAGATAAACAAGGATATTCCACCAAACTTGTACTATGTTCTAAGGGCTTGTAATAACTTTGAGAAGCCACGCATTATGACATAGTTTCCGATAGAATAATTGTGACCATAGGTGATTTGACTGAATGTACTACAAGGGACATTTTTTTGCTTTGCGTTCATTTTGTTAACCTCCATGCAATCGACAAGCTAAAACCTTAGCCGACATTGTCACCCTATTTTCCTGTAGGATGCCACAGGCAATACAATACAATACATACTTAATTGACCGCTCCCCATAGGGGCTTTTCAGGGCCAATGAAACATTACGAAACGACGGAACGGAACAACAAGTTATAAGAATCCCAACCGGCCGGGGGCAAACCAGTTGGCTATTTTCAAGTGCAGCTGGGAAGTTGAACCAGGGACTACCAGAATCAAATTCAACGAGAGGTAAGAGCGGGTCTTGAACCCGGTATCTCCGGATCTCAAGGCAAGCGCCCCAACCACTGGGCGACACTGCCTCCACAGGCCACCCACGTCCAAAAATTTCGGGGTGTTTCGATGCACTTGAAATCACATATGGTAATTAGCAGAGCGCTTGTACTTGACACAAGGGTTACCTCAGTTGGTAGGGCCGTAGGGGTTACTACTGGGATGGGTATCTGCTTTGAATACATCGTTTGATTTACTTTTTTGACTGGCATTATTTAATGTATTTCGCCTCTGGAGTTTACCAAATTTGTTTTGGTTATATCAATAGCATCCAGCACCTTTTTGAAACGACAGACAAGAAAACTGTCATAATCACACATGAACGCTCTCAATCGTTGTTTTCAAGCTAAATTCGGAAATAATTTTTTTTTGCGTTTGCTGGACTGACGAGTACGGAAAAAGAGACCTCTGCCATTGGTCGAAACTCACTTTGATCCAACCGCCGTCCACGCCATTGGACGGCACTCTTCAAACCGCATGCCCCATGATATGTTTGCTGACCGTGACTTGAGCCCGCTGTGTCCAGCGCATTCCTTTAAATTCCGCTTTTGTTAAGTGAGCCCACACAACAAGAAGTATCACGTGAGGATTCGGTCGCTAAGTGACCACCGCGCAAGCTCAACTCAGTGAGTTTCGACCCATGCATGGCAGAAGCCCCTTTTGCCGTACTCGTCACCCCAGCGAACGCAAAAAAAAAAAACATCTGCTAGCAGCGAAAGGATGCCACTTCTTTGGATTAAAACCTGTACAGAGAACATTGAATTCATTACAAACTGAAAAACAACCACGTGCTTGCTTTGTACGATAAGAGCAATAATAATTAAGTCAATGTCTTGTACCTCTTCCTCTTTCTTTCGGGTTTTCTCTTGTTCTTCTTCGAAGTCTTTCTGCATCTTCAATCTATCCTCCTCAATTCTTCTTTCCTGGTGAACAATTAATTCGCTCGGTGAATGACATTTCAGAATGCAAAGGAACACCACAGAATTAACGTTAATTATATTACGTATGGTAGCTTAAAAATGCCCATACATAGAAAAAGTTTTTTTTTTTAATTTGAACGTACCAGCTCTTCTTCTTCTTTCTTAACTTTCTCAAGTTCTTCCCTTTTCTTCTTTTCTTTCTCCTCAACCTTAAATTGAAACGACGCTTTTTTGATTAATCCCAAATTAGAAAGAGAAGAATATTTTGTACAGGGAAAGGACTGGTTTGAATCCAAAAAATGAATCTTAGGATGCGTTCAATTGACCGTATTCAGGAATAGGAATACATGGAATAGAAAGTTAGAAATCCTTCGTTTTTTCGGAGATTGCCATTAAACTTGTCAAACACCTGCTAAAATGCTATTTTAAACATATCTTTATTATCCTTGTTGCTTCAAAACGCCAGACATACCGTTTTAAATCATCGCTTGAAGTATTCTTATTCCGAAATAGGGCCAATCGAACGCAACCTTAGAATCGCTTATTTGCACTTTCAAATTTCCCGGGCGCCGCCAT
The DNA here is from genome assembly GCA_949126865.1 of Montipora capitata. NCBI lineage: Eukaryota > Metazoa > Cnidaria > Anthozoa > Scleractinia > Acroporidae > Montipora > Montipora capitata. Next base: position 44,165,667 of record OX421449.1, on the reverse strand, counting down.
CTTGAATAACTGTGACATGTTTCCTGTCGTCACTGGTCATATTTGGAAATAGGGGTTGTTACCATTTACAAGCAGAAACCGGTTGGTACTAGGTTTGTTCAAATGGTAAGCAAAAACTCCCGAAGGGGAATTTAGTTGGGATAGGCGTGTACCATTTACAAAATCCGTTCAAGGTAACCGAGAGAGTCTGAAGGAAGGCAAAATCATGGGGGAATGCAAATGGTAAACACGTTTTCCGTTTGGAAATTCCGTTTGGGAATTTTGGACTACCTTTCAAGAAATCCCGTTTTCTCTGGAAATTATCCGTTTGGGAAGACCAAAATAGGCTTACCATTTACATTCCAACCGAAATTTCCGGATTTTTTTGGTAAATGGTAAACAACCAGGGACTTCTGCGAAGCGGTCGTCAACGAGAACGCCACAAAACAACAATATACATACATACATACTTTATTGAACCTCCCCAAAGGGGCTTTTCAGGAACAATAATAATTATAATCATTGCTTAAAAGAGAAAAAATAATCGTGCTGCACGCGCTGCACGTGCCGCACGAAACAACGACGTCAAATCACCAAATTATTTTAAGGTTTTGACGACAACACGAGAAATCAAATGTGAATCTTTCATTCTCTATTTTTACTCTAAAAGCGCTCGTTTTATTTTTAGGATACTTCATCCAAATTGTACGAATAATCGCGAAAGACTTACGATCAGTGCAAACTGAAGTTATCTTTTGAGGTGACGTTTTCGCTGTCTTCGTAGGTCCGTATTTCCAACTATGACCAGTGACGAAAGGAAACATGTCACAGTTATTCAAGATGGCTGCGCCCGAAAAATTTGAAAGTGCAAATAAGTGATTGTAAGGGTGCGTTCGATTGACCTTATTCCGGAATAAGAAAACGTGGAGCGATGATTTAAAACGGTATGTCCGGCGTTTTGAAGCAACAAGGAAAATAAAGATATGTTTAAAATAGCATTTCCCTGTACGAAAGATTCTCCTCTTTCTAATTTGGGAAAACGGTCAACTGAAAGCACCCTAAGATTCATTTTTTCGATACAAACACCTTTCCCTGTACGAAAGATTCTCCTCTTTCTAGGCTGTCTGAGATCCTGCTTCAGCCGGTTTCCGAAACAATCGGAAACTAGTAGAAAGGGCTCGGAAAACGATGTAAGACTTTAACGATAATTTTTAATACAGCCCAAAATGCAAAAAAAAAAAAAAAAAAAAAAAACCGCAACCCGCTGGTTCGGAAAATACCGCAATACCGCAATTTGAGATAAAAATTCCCGAAATACCGCACAAAAAATGGTCCAATAACACAAACACCAATGTCCCCCTCTGCTGGTAATATAGAGAAAGCTGTCAAGTCCAGATACAGTTTCTTTCCAACAGTTGAACAACTGCAGAGGACTTCTACAATAATAGACCATTTTCGAATTCTCACGGCTGGACTGGATCCAGCATGATTTGGAGGCTAATGCGGGCAAATTAATTTGTGTGTGAAAGATTTGCCCGCATTAGCCTCCAATTCATGCTGGATCCAGTCTAGGTGTGAGAATTCGAAAATGATCCATTGCAACCATCAGCAAGCTCCTTAGACAGCAAACCGAACGCGGCAACACGCCTCCCCGATAGCGCGGTTCCACTTTCACTCTCGGACTCGAACGACACTTTAGCATCAGCAAGGCTATAACTCGACTTTCTTTTGCGAGAGTCTAAAACGTTTTCCGTTCTTCTCTTTACTGCATTGCTCTGAAAACCGCCATCCTTCTTTCTAGTTAGCTTCTCCGCACGAAGTTCGCTATTTTTAAATGTTGCCAATAGGCCATTTCCGAGTTCATGTCTTCCTCCTCTTCAAATTAAATATGAATGAAAACTAATTTTCATAAGAAAAACTTCGCACTTGGATTCGCGTTGAAGAGGAGGCAGACATGAACTCGGAAATAGCCTATTAGCTGTGTTATGCGCAGAACAGGATGCGCAGTGCAATTGTAGGGAAATCACTATGCTGGGGAGCCCACCCATGCCATAACAAGACTCTTAGGGGGGCATTCCTGAAATATTTTGAAAATTTCGGCTTCAAATGGTTGTATCTGGTGCATTTTAGGGGTAAACTCAGCCCCTCTTTTTCAGCTTACAGATAACACTGCTCAAGGGCTTTTTTTCCTCAAATGACTGTTATTTTCCACCAGTAGCTCTATTCAGAAGTGTGAACATGTAGTTGTTTGATATAGACGCGACCATTTTGCAGTCGATAATGGCAGCACAGTTACAAATTGATTTATTTTTAGATACACTGTGACTTTGCGTGCGAAACAAAGAAAGGGCTGCCAATTTTAACCAATTAGAAAAAGCCATGTCACGCGTGACTGCTTCTGCAATTCATCAAAAGAAACGTTGATGTATATATTTTTGGTCTAGTAGAGACCTCACATTAATTCGTTATCGATGAACTTTAGAAGGCAGCACATATTTCGTTCTAGGCGGCAAAATTGCCGCCTGCCGGCACACGCGATAACCCTTACCCTTATTGCTAGAAATAGGTACAAAATGAAGGGATGCTTCGTGTCCGGTATCAAATTTGAACTTGCATCAAATAACGTGTATTTTTGGACGTAACCGCCAATTGTAAGTCATTGTTCCTTTCTTATTGTCTACTTTGTTCCCCTGGCCATAAATAGAAATAACGAAGTTGACTTTGAAGATACATATTGCACCTGTTTTCGAAGGAATTCTTGATACTCTAGCCTGGCTGCTTTCTTCAAGTCGTCCTGAAATTGAGAAGAAACATACTCAGACATGCTAATGATCATAATAGTGCAAGTTATGCTTCAAAATATATATATCTATATGTTTAATATATACGATTATCGTAATTCAAGTCACGAGAACATGTTAAACAGGGGAACACCTTTCCCTCCCCAGTCCCCGCTCGCCCTGGTCCCAGGCCAACCGGCCAGTTTTTAGTATTGGAGCAAGAAACAGACGCGCGCTTCGAGATAAAAACGAGCAGATATTCGAAACAAAAGATTTTAAATGCAAATTCATGCGACTACTTTCAAGAACAAAAGATCATTATATATATGTATATATATATATGGTTTTTTGAAACACCACCAAAATGGTCCATCGAACAAACTGAACAAATGTTCACCTGAGGTTGTGCTTCCTTCAGAGGATCTGATCTTCCGAACCCTGTCCTCACTGCTTGTCCAGCTGCCTGACCTATTGTGCACAATAAACAGCCATTCTCAACAAGAGGGTACAGGGAGGATATCCTGTGGCCGATTTCCAATTCAAAGGTCACGAACTGGCTGCGTTGCCGAGTAATACACCAGCAAAAGAGCAAACAATGTTGCGGAAACATTGTTGCGGAAGCAAATGTTTCCCCGTTTGCGGTCCCAGGAAACATTTTCTTCCTCAGCAAATTCGCCCTTTTCACACGGCGGCCATATTGTCCCGGGAGACCAAAAAGGCTTTGTTTACCACGCCAAGCCTCGCCCCCATGGTTCCCACTGCGAGGCTTGGCGTGGTAAAACAAAGCTTTTTTGGTCTCCAGGGACAATATGACCGCCGTGTGACAAGGGCGAATGATTCCTCGTTTGCGCGCCGAGGAAGCACTTCGGGAAACAATGTTTCCGCAACAATTTTTCCTCGCTTAAGAACAAAATTTTTTTTCTTTGAATTTCAAAACTATGTTAACTAAACAGCCTTGATTTCAAAAAAAGATACCTGTTTATTTTAACTGGAATTTTTCTACATCATAGACCGTATTCATAAATGGCGGCTAAGTAATTATTCTTTTTGTCTTTATGCTAATCATCCTAACTAGCCTCGTAAACACGAGCAAAATTCAAAAGAATTTTTGTTCCAAAGTGAGGCTAGTTAGGATGATTAGCACAAAGACAAAAGAATAATTTCTTGACCACCATTTATGAATACGGTCTATGTTCCGCCATTACTAGCTTTAGAATCTTGAGAGAGCTGGATCGAGGAGACAATGACGTCAAAGACTCAACAGTTTAAGAATGCAATGGGTGTGTACGCGGCTGAATGAATATGCAGCACGGGAGTTTCGGGCTTTCAGAGTTTTAACTCGTTGTTAATGATGTTGTTCTCACGATAATTAGTAGGAATTTACATAAGAAAGGCAGTGAGGTTTCTATCAAAGCAAAGTCAAGGAAACCAAGCACGCAACTGTAAAATGGTCTATTCACGGCTCTATTCACGTCGTCAGGGAGTTTTAGCAAAGACGACGGCTACGGCAACGAAAATGTTAGTCCAAAATATAAATTAGCGCTATCGCAAGTAATTCGCAATTAATCCGTCTTGTTCAACTTGTACAATATAGGCGAACTATCCAGTAACTGGATGGGTACGAACGGTTTTAACGTCAAACACTGCAAATGACTTCTTTATTGTTATATGCCCACGTTGTCATCGAAACCTAAAATTTGGTGATTTCACGTTGTTGTTTTGTGGAGCACGGCAAAGAAATGCACGGAAATTCGTGTTGCACGTGCAGCACGAGCATTTTTCCTTTTTCAACCAATAATATTCTTGCTTTGTGGCGTTGCCGTAGCCGTACCCGTCGTCTTTGCTTCAACTCTCTATTAACGAATGGACACCCGACTGCAACCGTAGGGCACTTCAGTTTTCAGAAGCCGACAGCAACAAATAAAATAGAATTAAATGAAGAAAACAAATAAGATAGAAAACCGGCAGAAAAATATTAGAATCAATCGATCAATATAAAAATTCAAGAGTTAAAAATAATTATATAAACAAACAGCAAATAAAAAGTTAATAATAGAGCTATAATTTAATAATTTAATAAACAATTAATTATAGTTAATCAATGTTGTATTCACTTTGTGATCAATTTAACAAGTAGATTCCATAAAAAAAAACTAAAGGTTTTTGTGATGACGTCAGCTATGGGTCTGTCCTCTAATAGATCAAAGGTGTCAACCAATCAAAATGCCCGTGTTACTGAACTTATCATAAACACACGGCTCTGTGAGAATAGCAGATGTGAAAAATCCCCAGTAGAATGACCTACCAGCCGCATGAATAACAGGGCTCGCTTCACTGACTGCTTCATGTCTGGGGGATTGAAACGGATCAATCGTGGCATCAAATCTTGCCTCAACAGGTGGACTCTGATCTTTTAGACTCGCGTTTCCTCCTTGATCATTCAACTGCTTTAAGGTGCGCAGGTTAGCTATAAAAGAAATTATAGTTGTATAGCTTAGATTTTCAACTGTTGTAAAAGGTAAAAGCGACGTCTACTTTTTGCAACATAAAAGTTTGTTGCGCAAGAAGGTGGTAATACGCGCAACAAACCATTTCAACTTGTTGCACGAAAAATGTTGCCCGTATTCCCGTATTACTGGGCCTTTAAGGTCATTTATCCATCCGAGGGAGGTTAGAAAGCTGACGATTTGAGCGTTAGCCATGATTCTTTTGATCCTTTTCAAGCGCTAGTTGTTTTTTCTTTGCTGTAAGGATAATTAACATTAATTGTTACATTTTCGATCATGGATGTTGCGTTTCTAGCTTATTCATTGGTTCACTCATTGGTTATCAGCTCATATACCGTATGACCTAATATAGGAACTGATTGCATCAAGTGTTATCAAGCTGGAAACTGATTGGCTTTAATTTTCAAGTGTCCAAGCGTCCAGAATTCAATGAAAATTTAGTAACGATGAAACCAAAAGGTCGAGACAACAGAAAGCAAATCGTGACTTTTAAGAAGATTACCAATTTTTTTAATTTGTAAGACATGTTTCGATGTTACAATCATCGTCAGTTACAGAATATTTGGAAAAGACCGTTAGGACTACATAACAACCAGGCGAAACATGCATAATTAATTATGATTAAGTGACAATGGTATTAAAAAATATTTAACACGGGAGAATATTAACCCCGTGAGATGTGTTACCGAGTAATACGATACCCGGATATTGCGTGCACCAAAACACAAAAACTCGTTTCCGGTCACACGCACAGTTCTTTAATAAACATTTCCCCTTTCGCTTGTCACGCAGCCTTCCGTGGTCTTGTGGTTTGAATGAGGAGTCACCTTAGTTAGAATCTTCCTCAACGGTTCTCTGAAAAGTCTCTCTACGATTGATTCCAATCAAAACCAGTAAACAGATGCTTCACAAGTTTCTACGATGGCACTTAACAATATTTAACACTTTTTACTATAACCGTACCGGCAGAATTATAAAATTATGTAAGTAGCCCGCTAAGATGTGTTGCCGAGTAAATACGATAACGGATATTACATTGCGTGCAACGAAAACACAAAAACGCGTTTCCGGTCACGCACACGATATTTACATACATATTTTCCCGTAAGTCTGTCACATAGTCTTCCGTGGCTCAGTAGTCATCGCGATTGCCTCTGAATGAAGCGATACCGGGTTTGAATCCTACTTCGGGTACTTAATATGAAAAGAGCAAGGAAATCTTACGCATGCGCTGAACAATCGCGACCCCCTTCCCCCACCGTCCCCACCCCTCCAAAAAAAAAAAAGAGTCAGAGCCGAATCCTATACTTTGTTCTTCAAAATTAACAATTGTTAATAATTCAATGAGACTGCTCAGTGCTGGAAGACGCATATGCGGGCTCTCAACAGAATAAAACAGGATTCAAAACTGTTGTGCCACATTGGTGGCAAGCGAGTACTCTAACCACTGTATCAATATTCCACAGAGTGCTGAAAATAATTATGTTTTCCTTGAAGCCGCCTCTAGCTTAGAACTCCATGATAGGATGAGACAGAGCCGACCAAGGGAGAAAGTACAGGTAGTCCTTATCTATTTATGTAACTGGCTTACCAACTAGATGCCCCGCAGAATCTCTGAGAGGGGCACCCCCGCCTCCTTTACCCCAGGGGTTAAAATTCGCTGCCTCCTGTTCGATCTTTTTGTCATATCTAAAACAGTCAATTAAAAAACCCAAATCAGATGTTGCAAAAAAGATAACGCTTCAGCACAAGTTCCTTCAAAAATGCTCAGAGATCGCTGTTTGCTTGTAGGTTATCAAGCCATGTAGCTTGCTTCAGGGCCTGTTAATGGAAAGCACTGATCAGTTCGATGGCAAATTACCTTTCTTTGTCCTCCTTTTCCTTTTGCTTCCTTTCATTTCTTTCTTGCATCTGAAAGTCGTTGGATACCAAAAGTTAAAGGATACAGTTTACTAGTGTATTCAAAGAGCACTACAGACCAAGGTGGCTCTGCTGGTTAAGAATTAAGCGAAGCAATTGGGGTTCTTAAGTATATATAACACGAAAGTGACGAATGACTTTATTGAAAGTCTATGGACTACCATGCCCATGCTTCGTTAAAAACTGGTTATCGGCGTTCAAAATAGGAAATAAAACTTATGAGCGAAATGCTGAACACTACACAAACATTTCTCCTTAATGTGAACTCAATTAGCATCAAACACTTCCCACCTGCTTCTTCAGTTCCTCCTGATAAGCCAGCTGCGTCGCCTTTTTCTTATCAACTGATGCCTGATCTGAATCTCCCCCACCAATGCTGCTGTAGCCTCCAGGAGGCTGGAAACCAGACTGACGACTGAGTTCATTTCCACCTTGATGAGATGAGGGTACAGCTCCTGTAATGAGATGAACATAAACATCGGTTTAATTTAACGCAATGCAGAGCAAATGCAAGTCACGCAATCATTATATACTATTATATAATATTATTTAACTGCCAACAGGATGGCTCAGTTGTTCGACCATCAGACTACTGCATGGGAGGTCCTGGGATCAAAACACTGACCAGACCAATACTCGGGAGAATTAAATAACTGAGGAGAAAATGCTGCCTTTGTAATGCCATTTGCAAACGGTTAGACTCTCTAGTCTTCTTAGATAAGGCACAATAAACAGTAGGCCCTGTCTCAAAAACCTTGCAATCTTCATCACCCTGTGGGACGTAAAAGGACCCACACACCATTCGCATAGAACAGGGCATAGAGTTCCCACCAATGTGGCCCGGATTCAAACCCAGAGTTGGTGTCATGTGTGGGTTGAGTTTGTGAGTTCTCTATTCTGGACCGAGAGATTTTTCTCCGGGTAATGCGGTTTTCCCCTCAAAAACCAACATTTGACTTCCTTTGCGTTAATCGTTAATTTCCGTTTATAGTGTCCCCAATTAGTTCTCCAACACTAGAACGAGTTTCTAGACACTTAAATAAAGTTACGTTCGTTCCTTTCCTTTCTTTTTCCTGGTGATGTAATCTGTCCTATGGTTGGGAGGGTAAATGCTTGGAGATACTAGTTATACCAAGGTACTCCAAAATGTGAGGATAAACAAAGATATGATGATGATGACGAGCAGAGCAAATTCAGGGAAAGATCACTCTCCCCCCCCCCCCCCCCCCACCCAATTCCTGACCCTTCCTTACACTCAACAGATGACTCAAGATCACTTAACACCCCCTGCATATCCTCAGACTAGAGTTCAAGGGTTTCAATCTCATCCAAGCCCTTCTTCTTGTCAGCCCTTCTATTCAATAAGTCCTACTTGGGTGGCCTTCATAACTGCGAATGCTTCTTGGGTGCTTCAAATATTTTCCAAAACAAATAATTTGTTGCGTTTAACGTGAAAAAATCCCTTCTCTCCATTGCACAGTCCTGGAGCACCTAGGTATTTAACATACCGTTAACTTACAATAATGTAGTTCACTAGAGTCCCAATGTAACAATTCCCTACCTCCAGATGTAGTTGCAACTAGCCCTCGACCAGGCCGCACATTTCCTTGACCAGTACCCCTGAAGGCATCTAAAGATGATCCCTGGGGACTCCCTCTCTCCAGTTCTCCATAGGAGTAATAAGGGTCACCATATGGATTAGAGTAAACTGCAGTAAGGGGCGTTGGCCTGGAACTAGGCCCATGATTGGCCAATGCCGTGTCATAGCCTTGTGCATGTACCTGTCCATACAATCCTCTATTTAAATCTGGAGGCGTTTTGTTAAGCTGAAAAAAGGAGCATCAGAAAATAAAGTTTGAGAGGTAATGTGAATTATTTGATTCAGAAAGCTCTATGGTTAAGTTAAAAGTACAGGGCATTCACTGAAATTCTTGTGTGTCACCAGACAGCATTATAGTATTATGTCATGGTGTGAAGTCTGAGAACTGATGTCAATTTTCTTAACTTGGCTATCACTAAAGCTAAAAGATATGAATACACGTCGCATCCAATAACTTTTTTGTCACTGTTGAGACAATCACACATCATGATGACACAATAAAATTTATTTATGAAACATTCAGACAAATAGAAAGAATTATGAATTGAAAAATCTGTCAGTTGTTGTAAACATCTTCTAGCAATTTCCCTGCATCTCTCTGCGTTAAGTAAATAGGGACTTCAAGAACTACCCCGCTGCAATCAATGAAAATGTCATTGCTTCACAGTGTTCTAAAGTTCATGTTGCTGTAAGTTGTAGATCCTAATGCTCTTCTCAAAGAAGACTTCGCATAAATCTGGGTTAATTTGCCATGATCAATCAAACCTGCAACTCTCTTACGATTGTCGTGTATGTCAGAGAAAATGACGTAGCATTTGAAAACTTGTTTTAAAATGCTGTAACAATCGCAAGTCATGTCAAAGCCTGTCATAAGCTTGTCGCATGTGACAAAAATCGTACTTTGTAAATCGACCCTTGCAGTCAATCATAGCATTCTGATGCCCCCACGTCTCACAGCCAGCAGGGCTCGAAATTAACATTTTTAGTAAGGCGCCAATTGGCGACTGATCCAAAAATTTTGGTCGCCAGATCTTAACTTTTAGTCGCCATTTTTTTCACTGATGTTTTTTTCTTCATTTTTCTGATGATCATGTACACATGAAATCTTCTTCATAGTCCTAAGTTTACGCTTCTAAGACTGAGATACTAAAACTTAAAAGGAAGCCAGGGCTCGTAAAACATATCATTACGCATTACGAGGTAAATAATCAATGTGAAAGCAGCTTCATTCACGTTTCCTGTGCTTCCTTCGCTTTTGTTAAGTTTCCATGTAACATCGAGTCTATAGCTTACATAAATAGACGAACCTGAACATAAACAATCACCAGTTTTCCATATTTTCAGTGCTAAAAAGCCAAGGCTTCGTTGCAATTCGACAGACGTATCGGTACTAGGCCCTGCTCTGCCACATTGTTGGTAGTCGTACCAGGCTCCATTCTTTTTTAGGTTACTATAAAACTAATGCGCAAAACACTTGCAAGTTGCGGTTTTGATTCCGGGATCTCGGTAAATTTGGCAGTTTTCTTGAAAATTTCATGCGTTGCATAATACTCGGCATTGGAGTACAGTTCTTCTGCAACTAGAAGACGCAGCCAGTTACTTCGTGTTTCATCACAACAAAGAAAAAGCGAAACGGAATTATACAAACAATCTCCGTTTGCAGTGGATTTTAACGCCACAGGATGACCTGTTGGTTTGTGATCGATGTCTGGTATCAGGCTGGTTCCAAGGTCGTCCTTTGCCAGCTTGCAAAAATCTGCTTTATCCGCCTGAACGGCCCACAACAAGCTCAAATCATCGATCAATTTCTTGCACGATTCTACATTGTTTGCATTCAGCAAAGTATGCAATGAATTTAAGGCATCTTTTGACCTAGAATTCGATGAAATATTCATGATCTGACCAGGGATCAGACCTCTTGTGAACTTCACGCTTCAATGATTGCACGTGTTGTTTAGTGCGCCCGCAATACCAGCTGCTGAATCAAACATGGCGCTCGATTATGAAACATGGAGATCGAAGAGCCAGAAGAGTCGTGGGTTTGTTTTGTTATTTCTGTGCGCATAAATCGTGCATTTTATCCAAAACTACGGTTCATTTGCCTTTGAGGTTAAAAGGATGAAGGAAAAAGGTGAAGGTTAGTCGCCCACTGGCGACTAGCTCTAAAAATGTAGTCGCCAACGCTTGATTTTTGGTCGCATTGGCGACCAGTGAGTCGCAATGTCGAGCCCTGGCCAGCCATTGGCTTAGACCTGTCTCGAAACAGGTTAATTCACAAATAACTTAAGCAACTAATATAGATTCACCAGAGAATTCATTGGCTTCCCACCATCTTGCTGAACCCCGAGGTGAAGCATTTTCTCCCTGTTGAAAAAAAACCCACTATGATTACTTTTACTTTTGAATGACAAATGGACGAATACTCAGCATCAGAGATTGTATATCAATAAAATGAAGTTTCAGGTTAAAATCCAGTTTATAATAACATCAACTGGTAAATTGGTCTAACCACACAATCCTAACCTTACATCTGTAAATAAATTTAATGGATTTGCAATATTCAGGAATCAAGGTCCAAAAATTTCAGACGAATATTTCAAGGGATGTCTTGCATCAAAACTTACTTATGAAATGAAAGTTCCACACATCTACTGGAATTGACAAAGTTTTTGTTGTAAGGAATAGGAATTACTCTTGTGAAGTTTTAAGAGCTATAATAATTCTAATGTAAACATCATCAAAATGCCTACTGGTTTAATCTAAAGGGGGCGTGGTTTTTGAGTAGATTGAGTACATTGATTTAGATAGACGAAGTGCAACTTTAAATGGCGTTTCATAAGATGGGAACTTTTAGATTTTATAACTGTAAAAATATCAGGGTTCACTGATCAAGCACATTGATGTATAGATTGATATACATTGATGTACATTGAGTACATTGATGTCTGGTATTAACGGTAGGTTGAAATGTCAGGTGTTTCAACAAAATGTGAAGTTCAGCACAACTGACTGTATCAAGAAGGTACTACACATTCTAGGGGCGTTTGGGGCTGCCGTTTTTAAAAGGATGCTGCCAAATGCCACATTTCATGTTGTCATTGTCAAAATGAATATTATTTTAATGTTAGTTTTGAAAGAATGTGTCTTTACTTCCTTTCATCTAGGAGGGGAAGGGCTGACCTTTTCTTGATATCTGCCTGCTCTTGCATTTGTTGTTGAAGATCCCTCTTGTACTGTTCCTTTTTCCGAGCTTGTGCACTTTTAGATTCCCCAGAGCCTAATTATACAACGATGCCTTTTAAAATTATTAATTTATAAGCCCTTGGAAAAGCTTCTGTAACAGAATAACTAACTAAAAATGGTTTCTCTTTTCTTGCGACAATTTTGAATATGTTTCAATATTATTATTCACTAGACATCCACAAAGTAAAATGTACCCTTAAAACAAGCCCCCCGCTGAAAACAAAAACAGCTTACCTAATGGGCAACAGTACCTGGGCTAAAAGATAGAGCTGGTGGCTTTGAAGGCAAAACTGTGATTGTTAACTTAGGCAAGGTTGCCGAGCAAAACCAGCATTGGTCCCACATAACATTCAGCGCAGAAGCCAGCCAAGCAGTTGCCAGCGTAAAAAAAATCTCATACAGCAAGCAGCTGAGGTGGAGTGCAATCATTTCTGGAGAATCGCCAGAAATCACAAATTTTGCTAACATCGTTTTGCAAGAGAACAACTGTATATGATCCCACCATAATTTTGAATTAAAGCTTGCGGTATACCCAGATCAAATGTTATTTTGCAAACCAGGCGAAAACAAGGCAGGCCTGGATAAGAACACGTACGAACCTTCGGTTAACTAATTTTAGTGTTTTCACTTACTTGATCAGTAACCTTGTTTTTCCACGGAAACAAAAGAAAACTTTTGTGTGATAATAGAGCTCAACTCCTGGAGGATTAGTTAGGGACACCAACATGGCTGCTGTTTCATTATTTACGATGTGGCTGCGGTGATGTCACATGAAAACACTCTATACATGTAGGTCAATATTGTCTTAATTGTTGAGATGTGATGGCAATATGAGGTAGGTACAAACTGTCTCTCCGTCCTGTTAACACTATATGCAGTAAATAATAAATATTTCTGACCCTCACCACCTATAAATCCTGAACCTTCTAAAGGTACAGATTGGGATCTGATGACGCTATCTGTCTTGCTTCTCTGGAATGACTCCTCTTTTGGAGGATCTCTGCTAAATTAATAAACAAACACACAAGAGGTTCACGAGACAACCTTCACCCATCTTCTATCATGTGGCTATAGACGTCAAGATCAAATTACTGCAGCCATCTTGAATAATTGTGATGTGTTACGGTTGCCCTTTTGTTCTGGCACAAAGAGCTTTGTCTAATAACAATAGGGCAACCGTAACATGTCACAATTATTCGAGATATGCGATTCTACAACTTATTTATTTCGGACACAGACACTTTCTTTGAAAATACTTTAGACTGGCTTTACTGTAATGGTTATTTCCTGTGATTTCAAGTTATTTTTTTGTTGAACTGGAGGTTCCCTTTAATGACTGTACTGTGATCGTCTGTACTTCAACCTGCTTGAAAATGTTATGATTACACACCTTTCTGGTAAATGAGCACTATTTCGTCGTTGAGGCCTTTTCCCTTTCTTAGGAACCTGTAGGACAATAATAAATTTACATATAATTTATTATTGCTTAGGGCGCGTTCGATTGGTCGTATTCTGGAATAGGAATACATGGAATAGAAGTTAGAAATTCTTCACTATTGCGGGGATTTACATTAATATTGTCAAACATCCGATAAAATGCAATTTTAAACATAGCTTTATTATTCTTGTTGCTGCAAAACGCCATACACAGTGTTTTAAATCATCACT
>OX421449.1:44119470-44139470 GCA_949126865.1 Montipora capitata | reverse complement strand
GACAGAGTAAAATCTATGAAGTCTCACTCCCAGGGTGTCCATGGGTTAAAGAAAAAGATGCCTTTAGGAGCTGCTACACCCTACTGACAGAACTGGTCAAAGAACTTCTTAATGGAGACAAAAGTGATTTGACATCTTAGAACAAGAAAAACAGTCTCCTCTATGGCCAGATTGCCTCATGGCTCAAGGGATTTTATTTTTTTGCACAAATTTTCACAGAGCTCTGTATGCATCTATGGCTAATTGGCAAATAAAGTACTCGAGTGCCAAATGGACCGCACCTATTAGTCTCCAAGTCTTTCTATTTGAAAGAAAGGTAGAGCTAGCGAGACAAGGCTTCTTAAGGGAGACCACATAGATGCAAGGAGCTCAAACATTGATTGCATGTCTCAATATTCCATATTAGGGGTAAAGAAATTATTACGAAAATGGAAAAGAAAAATTACATTGCATGAAAAGTTTTTGATCCAGAAAACAAGGATACAAGTAAGTAGGCCAGGACAAGAAGGGACAACTATTCATCGCCAAAATACAACATCATAATTCTGCAGCTTTCAGGATTAATTTTAGTATATTATGTGAATGTAAAATAATAAAAAAATGTTATTGTAAATGCTTTGTTTATAGTAGAAGTGCACTTACCTAGCTATTAAAATTAAGCGTAGTTCACAGGCACCCCACTTTTAATAATGTATGAGTAGATGTTAATAATTATTACGAAGCCCAACTGGCAGGAGACAACCAGTTGGCTATTTACAAAGCAAGATAGAGTTGAATCTGGGACAACTGGAAACAAATCCAAACCAGAGGTATAAACAGGATTTGAACCCGAGGTAACTGCATGCAAACCCAAAGCTTTAACCACTGGACCATGCAGCCTTCCCTTACTTCCCCGTACTTCTCAATGCACATTAAACGAAGTGGCCACTTTCTTCCCTGACAACAAACTTACATCTAAGTTTTCCTTCCCCTTCCTTCTGCTTCGATTCAAATAATCACCACTATCATTTTCATCTCGTCTTGATTGTTTCTAAAACAAAACCACACACACACACTTTTTTTTGCAATCTGAGCTACAACATCAAAGGTAGTGATGGACAAGATAAAAAAACAGTACATTCTTATTGGAGGAGCCAAAGTGGTGTAGTACTTTACAGCCAGACTACCTCCCCAATGTTGCTTGGTCAAAGCCAAGCTCTGACCCAATTTATTTCCTAAGAAAAGAACTCTATTCCATGTACTGTCTCTCCTCATCTACAGTTGTATAGTCTGAGACTATACACAAATATACAGATCTGAAGCTTTTGTGGATCACTCTCCCCTCAAATTGTTGTTTGTATGTGAGTTTGTGGGACAACGTGGGAGGGCAAGGTATTGCAAAGTGTTTCAACAATTTTGTCCAAGGTTGTAGATATATATGTTGTGATTCAAATTTCGTCTTGGTTTAAAATTTTTCAAACCAGTTTAATTTTGATTTTTTTTGTTTTGTTTAATATTTAACAATTATTGTCCGAAGGCGAAGTGATTATCAGCGAATATTCACCTAAAATCACTGAGCCTGAGGCGAATAATTGTTTTAGTACAATGTAATACACAGGTGATTATTTCAAAAAAGAGAAAAAAAAAAACATTTCAATGCGAAATCATCTTCACTTGTAACAGTGGTAAAATGACTACTGGCAGCCCTTCTGTCCGTTGAGGTGATTATCGGCTGATAATCCGAGATAGCGAGCCAATCAGAGCGCGCGATTTTGTATAATCACCTGTGTACATTGTATTTATACTAATCATTATTATAATCTGAAAGACAAAGGAAGCACAAATGAAATTAAACAGTAACTAGTTTTAAAAAGTGTTATGGTGAAACAAAATCTAAAACTGAACCATAACATATAAATCGGTGGCTGTAACATACTGCTTGGGATAACCCTAAAATGGAGTAGCACGACATCCAAGGAGGTAGCAATAATCTCATTCATTTCATGGGTCTGACACCAGGAATGTTTAGGTGGTGTGCACACCAGTAGCTTGTGTCCAACTTTGTTTTCTGCCTTGACCAACTGCTACATGTAGATAGCTTGATAGTGCAGTGGTAGAGCCGCATGGTGTGCAGTGTAATGTATGCCTATGGGTTTGATCAATGTTCAAGCCTAGATTTCTTATAGCTTTTGAGGTGTCACTACATTGCAGTTCACTTTGTCTAGTTTTACCAATAATTAATCACTATGCCACTTAACGTTAACCCAGAAATCATTCACTTTTAAAGTACAAATTAAAACTTAGTAACAATTTTTTTTTGTCAAGCCTTCATATAACTTAAGTTACAAACAACAAAGATACCCTTTGAAAAACTGTTAGATAGGCTACAACACTTTTCAAAAACTCCAATAATTGCAATTATTGTTTATCCATTTTAATCTTCTTCAATTTTGCCCACCCCCACCTCCTTTTGCAGTTGCTGTTTTATTCAAACCTTCATTCACTGTTTTAAGTAGTTAATGTTACACTTCGCTTGATTTGGTTGCCAGTTCTTAGTCACTAAATTTGGGTAATGACACAGCCCCCTTAAGTTGTTCCCTTAAGTGGGATGATCTTTTGCTTAGAAAGGCTGATAGTGACAGCAATACATCAATCTCTACGCCAGAGCTCTTCTCTTAACTGAGGAAGAGATGAGCTCTGGGGAACCCTGAAACAAAGACTGTCTTCTCATTGGTTTTCATGACGAACAACCAAAAGCGTCTCTAATTGGTGCATTCCTGTTAGTACGAGGAGTGAGCAGGCGTCGTAAGACCTTCAAATAGCCAATTTACTCTATGGCCCATGTTCTCCTACATAGAGTTTCCAGAGCCTTGCATCAATCCAAGGCACTCGTGACGAGAATGAGCAATACGTACACTGCACATGCATTGGTGCTAAGTCTAAAATTTAAAACAAGGTATTTGATACTCACTTCCGTAGAATTGTACCCAGAAACAGGTGGTTTTCTGTTGTCTAGCAAAATGGGATCAACTTTTCCAGATGAACGGAAGTTTTTCTTACAAAAGAGAGAACAATGTTGAAAAAAGTTACTAAGTAATAAAGGATTGCAGAAAGAATATAATTTTGTTTAATGTCACCCTTGAGCATTACCTTTGGTATAACAGTGTGGCTGATAAAATAGACATGTACTAGAAGACGTCGAAGGAGAGGGAATGGTCCTGTGGGACACCCTTCTTCACACTCTTAAGAATTATGTTAGGGAATAGCTCACGACAAGACACATTGGATCTCTATCAAATTATTCATCCCCACCCTCTGTCACAAAAACTTCAAACTATTATTAACCAATTGACTCCTAAAATTTATAACTATAACAGAATCATCGAAAATGAATTTCCAGTGCCATACATACATGTATGTAATAGCTTAAATGTCTAGGAGTGAGTGTGCTTGATTGGTTGTAGTTGCCTCTGGTCCAAAGTTTAAGTCACTATCCAGCATTCTTCAGACGTCTCCTGGGTTTACTCCTCACTACCCACAAGCAGACATGGGAAGGACTGTAAAATTAATATTGTCTAACATTTCGAAAAGTCAAATACCTCTGCAAGATACTTTCTATACTCTTCCTTCCTCTCTTGCCGTAACTTCTCTTGATGTTTTTCATAACCACCCAGTTTCAGACCTCCTATGCTGTTGTCTTCTTCAAGTCCTAACAAAGAATAATAATCTCTATCTTAGTGCAACTGACCTCAACCTATTTTTCTCACAAAAGTTGATTTTTAACGCTTCACACTCATGTACACTGTAGCCTTCTTACTTTTCTGCTGCTGTGCAATTTAAAACAAAGTTTAATTTTTGTGCTGACCTACGCAATTTACAAAAAATCTCAGCAATGGACTCAAGTCTTGCACTACACCTTCAGTGCAGTTCAGTCTTGGATGCAATGATTCAGTACTGAGTTTTATATTGGTCCATTTATAGAGAAAAGGAAATATTTTTGCTATTAGGACCTTGATGAATAAAACCCCTACATCCATGTACTTGTCTATAGACCCATAAAATAGCAAATTTGTGTGACCTGTGTAGCAAATAATGTTATTGTTGATCTACACCTACATCAGGGGCGCAGCATGGTTTGTCCGTTTCGGTACACACATATAGGTGAAGTGAAACGAGCGCCGAAGGCACGAGCCTCTAGGGTGGTCTGGGGGTATGCTCCCAGTAAATAAGTCAAATAAATAAAACAACTTTTTTTAGATTTTCGAGGTACCCACATGCGTACATGTGTATATGGTACTGTAGCTATGCCCCTGTACATGTATACAAGCATTTGCAGTACCTTTGACTTTTGACCTTGGCTCAGAACCTGGAGTAGGATCTCCTTGAAAGTGCCTTCACGGAGAAAATAAATTTACAGCATCAATTAAAAAAGAACAACTGGTCACTTCATAGGTTTTGAATGCCTAAACCTGATGTTTGTAGTAAACTACAGGTAAATGAACTGTGAATGGCATGCTACCATTAAAACTTTGCTGCCTTTCAAAAGTTACCTTGAAACTCGGTAAGAAAACGTTGAACACAATAATTGTCAAGAAATCCACGACTTTTGATTGCATCAATTTTGTAAATTGTGCTGCAAGGCAGAAAATATGCCTACACCATTAAGAATAAAAATTAATGGTTTTGCTAACATCCAGGTGTGGGTTGCTCAAAGTTTGGTAAGTGCTAACTAGCAATAAATTTGGATGGCACTAACACCAATGGTAAACCCAAACCACACTTCAAGCAACTTGGCTAAGTTCGCTAATATATAAAAATTTGGTTTTATCAACGGAGTTGATAATGTAAATTGGCCACCGTACAGAGATTCTAAAAGCTGACGTTTCGAACGTTAGCCCTTCGTCAGAGCGAATCGAGGGATTATGGGTTACGTGTAGTTTTTATAGTAGAGTAGGAGCTACGCTATTGGTGGTAACATGGCAACATGAAAAATAGGAATATATTAGTTAAATGAAAAGCGTTCGTTAATACCGTGAGGATTAAGGGTGCCGATTTGAAAGACCCTTAATCCTCACGGTATTAACGAACGCTTTTCATTTAACTAATATATTCCTATTTTTCACGTTGCCATGTTACCACCAATAGCGTAGCTCCTACTCTACTATAAAAACTGCACGTAACCCATAATCCCTCGATTCGCTCTGACGAAGGGCTAACGCTCGAAACGTCAGCTTTTAGAATCTCTGTACGGTGGCCAATTTACATTATCAACTCCGTTGATAAAACCAAATTTTTGTATACTACTTCCCCACCGACGCAGCACCACGGTTTCTTTAGAAACTACCCCTTCATTCATAAGTTCACTAATGTTTTATTAAAGTGACATTCACGAAAGCCTGTTCCGGCAGTCCTCCAATATTCAGTTCTAACCACAAGCAATAATGTCTCCTCAACCTGAGAATCAGGGCAGCTTAGACTACTGGAAAACATCAATACCAGACACTATAGTTAACCACACCAAACCTCACCACTTAGAAAACTAATCATATGAGGAAACAGTCATTGATCGAGCCTGGATATATAACAAAACTACTTGCTGGGGAAATGACTCGTTGTGAACCCTGTTAAGTTTTTGTGTTGATATTAGTATCTCTTGTTATTTTAACCAGTGTGATGACACCATGTGGCCAGTGTCACCTCAAAGCACGGCCAGCTCTTACTTCTGGTGAAAACTGATCCATCAATTTGTGCTGAGTTTAATCATATGAGAGCATGGAAATCACATGCATCTTGAGTATTACCTCTCATCAGGTTTGTATCCTCTTGGACTTGTCTTACTGCGATCCTAACAATAGTCATCCCCCAAAAATAGGGCGTCAGTGATTAATTCATTTTCATAATCACAAAGAGTAAAAACATCTCAGCACAATAGATAATTTTCATAAATTGTGCTCCAATAATACTTCTGTAAGGTAGCTTTATTCTTCCCCTTTTACATGCTAAACAGCGCTCCCTACATGTAACCCTAATCACTACCCAAAACGTTAGACGTGGACTACTGTAAAAATTCTCTCCACATGATGGACATATTATACACACTCAGTTTATTTAATTATGTCTCTCTCAGGTCATCAATATCGAGACCAATATAATCTACCAAATGCATCTGCATTAAGTGATGCCGAACAGAACAGAAAGAAAAGATAATTTATTTACGTACCGCACGTCAGCATTACAAATGATACAATCAGAACTATATATACAAACGAGTAAGAAGATTAAGGTCGTTCCATAAAGGTTAAAACGTTTCTGGAAGTTACCTCGCCTCCTTGTCCTAGCAGTATTTCTGATCTCTCTTTCTCCAGCTTTCGCTTTTGAGACTCGATAAAGCTTGCCAGGTCATCTGCCATTCTAAACAACTCGTTTCTAAGACAACAGCTCACTCAAATCGCCAAAGAAATGGCATCAATATGTCAAATAAAGACGAGCATTGGCGAAGTCCAAACACTCTCTGATCTCTTCAAAACATCATTTTGCAAGCTCAGGATTATTGATGTCAGCCCATGAAACCCGGCAATGTGGCGAATTTAATCCAGAGCACCTCGTAAAAGTTTCAGCAAAACGACATTCCAATCTGTGTTCGCGTTGTCCGCCATGTTTTTTAGCAACCATTACCCCCATTACCCACAACGCAGTTCGAACAGTGATAAGAGGAGTATTTTCATTGGTCAAAAGTTTGACCAATTAACAACAGCTTAGTAATTTCCCGGAGAAGAAAAGAAGGCTAGCACAACAACAGTCACATTCACAAATTTGCTTGAGAGATGGACGTCCCTCGGGAGAAAGTGAAGCTTTTGCTTGAAGATCTAGAGACAACCCCAGTTATTTCAGTCAAGAAAGTTGATTCTGATGTCACATCATACCCAGCGGCAAGATTTAATGTATGCTTTGTGTTATCCGTCCTCATTTTTGTGGCATTAGGGACGCTCATAGCAGCCGCAACTTATCGAAATCTGGAAGTAGAGCCAGAAACAGTATTCATTGATACAGGTGAGTAAGGTGACTGTTCTTGGGTAAACTTTCATATAACGGACTAAAAGAAGGATTATTCCGATTTTGCCTTGCTAATTAGGTATTGTTATGTTTGCTTTGTTCTTTTGTTTTATGAACAAATTTTTTGCAGATCCCGGTATGTGAAAGATTAAGACCAGTCCTGTTGTTACTTAATTACATAACTTATTGTCTTGCCTTTTAGTATTAATTCAGAATTCGTACCGTGTAACTACATAATTTTGTTACAAATGACATGGCAGAAAATCTCTCACTTCTTGCGCCGTTTCTTGCGCAATCATGTGACAAGAATGCGCGACTACATTCTTTTTGCAAAAGCTGAAAAAGGTACCTATTTATAGAACTGAAACTAAGAAAACATTAGCTGAAATGTTTGATTGCAGTCTCGTGATAAAAAACAATAGATAGAAAAATGTAGCTCACGTTTTACATAATTATAGAGTCAAATTCCCAAAGGACTTTTTCACTATTGTTCTTTCCACAAGCATGGCCGCTGTGACGTCAGGTTCAATCTAAGAACACTTAACTGCAGAATACCTGACCACTTATTTGCATATGAATGGTATGTATTATCCCCTTATCATATGCATCGTTCTTCAAACAATGCCCCCACAAGAACACAACCGTGGACGGGTATTCTGAAGTTACTCCATGTTTTGCAAAAATTTATATCCCTAGGATACTTTAATAAATTTTAGATGATGTCAACAAATGAATAAGGCAGACATGTCTCAGTAAACTGTTTCATGCATTGGTCATGCATTACGCAACAACTGCATATGACCTGCAACAGGTGGTGATGAAATATCTCAAATAATTATGACTTCCCTGCAAAGCTTTACCTACCTTCCCCTTCACATTTTCTTATGGTGGGGTACAGATGCAGTTGCACTGAGTACCTAAACTCAGTTTAATCATTAGTGGATCAGCTATGCCACAATTTTTCGATTGAACCTGACTTCACAGCAGCCATGTTGGTGGAAAGAACAAAAGCGAAAAAGTCTTTTGGGAATTTGACTCTATTATTATTTTGTATTGTTTTGGCACCAACATGGCTCTCTTATCATGTGAGTGCAAATCTGAAAGAATACCTAAAAGAACTGTAGTTATGATTTGCCCACCTCTTGCACAACTTGCATCATCTTAAGAAGACAGTATTATGGAACTTTTATTTCATTTTTGGGACAAACATTGAGTGTATTTTACCATTTGATCTCAGCATTGATTAAACAACATTTTGATGATAGTTGTATAAAACAGATAAACTTCTGTCATCCAATTAAAGGTTATCCATTTCTGTGCTATTTTAAAACCTCTGATTTCATTGGATCTCAAAAGGCTGCCACTTGTTTGCTGTAAGGCATGTGTTCCAATATTATTTTTTATTGTTTTTTCAACCAATTCTGTGAGATCTTGCAATTGGTGCAGGTAGACCCTGCATTCCCCCCTTAAATTATGGAGTAAATAGAGGATATTAAATGGTGGAGAGTAGATATGAATTTTATGTTTATGACAAGAACAATACAATGTACAATGTAACTCACTCATTCACTGCACTCACTCCTGAGATATTAGGGACCTTTATCTCAAGATCGGAGGACAAGGGGACTATGAGTACAAGTTTTCCATTCTGAGCTCTGATGCACTTCGAAAAATGTTTGCTTCTAAACCTCATGTGCATTCTCAGTACGGAAAAGTCATACTCTTAGTCGTCTTCATCCTCTGATCTAAAGGTCCCTATTGTTCTTGCCATGAGAACATAAAATTCATATATCTTCGAGATAACAAGTACCGTGTTTACCCGTGTATAAGTCGACCTTATAATTGTGGCCTCAAAAGAAGCTCCAAAAATCGCCCTCGACTTATAATTATACACGGGTCAAAGATTTTGAGCCAAGTTCCAGCTAAAGAATTTATTCAAAATTAACATGTAATTTTAACGTTGTCTTTGGCATAACGAACGCAGTGGACAAAAGCTGACATAAAAGACTTCAAAATGAATGACAAAAGACTTCAAAACGAATGTAAGCAATTCCAGTTGAAATGAAAAAGGATTTGTCCAACTCTAAATGTTGAAGATACTCACAAGCACAAATATGAAATAGACACTGGAAATTTTCGTTTTCCAAAGGCGGAAAGCTCTAAAAGTCATTTCTGTTTCTTCGAATAAAACACGATCGTTCAACGGCTTAGTAACCTGGTGCAATACCTCGTGTCTGCATGCAAGCATCGTCACTCGTGTTGCGTGAAAATGCTGGTTGGTAATGAATGTTTTTTATTCTTTATACAAACCTGGCAGATTTAAATGCTTTTGCAAACTTCGTATTGTTTGGTTTATGAGTTTTGTTTTTTTTTTTCATTTGAGAAATTATAAGTCAAAGATCAATTAAACCTTGCACACTTTCGCATCGTTTGCAAGTTATTTTCAAAGATTGACTCCTGCTTATGTGATGTTGCATTGTGCTTATCCTCTAAAGCCCTTTATCCTTGAACATCGAAACAGGTGAGTTTGAGGTTTACATGTTCGATTTTCTGAGAACTTTTTCGAAACTCAAGGACAACAAAATGCCCGCATATACAGTACAACAGCTGTTGAACAACAAAACTATTAAGCGCTTGAGGCCCTGATTCTTTTGTGTATCCAAATTTCCGGAAATCGAAGAATACAAGATTAGTGTCCCATGAACATTTAACAAAGAAATTAAGAAATTGCGTTTTTTACCATCAAAAATGGGGGGTCAACTTATACATGGGATCGACTTATACATGGGTAAATACGGTAAGTTTCTTTTTATTATATGGGCAATAAATGTACATGATGGTAGAGATTGAAAAGCAGGCTACTGGTAATACTGCATATTAGTACAATAATATGCTCCATATGACCACTCGTGTTACATACGCAAATTATGCCTCACAGTCCCCGGATGAAATGTTGGTATTGAGTCTACGAGTGTTTTAGTTCCCCGTAAAACACTCCAATCTATATAATAATGATTATTACAGTAAGTAACTCTTCCCTCTTGATTGATGATTATTATTAGGCTATGGAAGGTACCACAAATCAAGAGTTTTTCAGCATGGGAAGTCCTACCCAGAAGAAAAGTGGAATAAAATCCGTGTGGATGACAAGTCACCGCATGACCTTATTTGGAGGAAATTCAAATTTGTTGATACATATGATCCTCCACCAAGATCCGAAAAGGCCAAAACAGGTCAGAGAATTTTCTATTTATCCGTTAATACGTTGAACCAATGGGCCCTTTGCAGGTTAGTGATTACATGGTACAAAAACTGCCTTACTGGAATGCAAATTGCCCACCGGGACATCTAAAACAAAGCAAGTTAAGCTAAATTTTCTTTGTTTTAGATATCCTAGTGTGCAATTTGCATTCCACTATGGTGGTTTTTGTACCATGTGATCACTATAATATAGGTAACCTGCAAAGGGCCCATTATACCTGTAATTCCAAATGAGAGAAAAGCCAGTTCAAAACAATTAAATACATTGGATCATGGAAGCTCATTGTGAGCAAGTTCGTCATTTACATACTTTGCTTGGTAACCAGGCATTTTGACAGAAATAGTCAAAGAGATTTCGTCAACTGTTTGTGGCTACTACAGTATGTGTACAGGGACATTTTGACAAACTTGATTGAAAGGGAGGTCAATTCTTTGACAAATCTGCCATGAAAGTTGTAAACAAGGGAGAAACTGTGTGCCTGATTTACCACGAGAGTCCTCCATGATGGTGTGGTATTTTCTCGCTCACAGTGGATCGATCTCTGTGAAAGTGACAGGCTATTGGCGACTCTGCCAACAGCTTTGTGGTGGAAAATTGGAGGTTCCTTTTCTGTTGACCTTCCCCTGTTCAATATCGCCTAAAAGACCAAATGACAGCAGTTTAAGAAATAGTAGTGACCAGTTATCATCTTTGTTATGCAGTATCAGTCAAGATATTCAGTAAAATGACTTTATTTCAGGGTTTGGTGTGACAGACCAAATCGGCTAACTCAATGTTGTACCCAAGGGAAGGAGGGGGCTGTACCCCTTGAGATTTTTATTTGGTGGTTACACTGCTGCGTACATTTTCATAACATTTTCCTCGGTCTCCTCACTATCAGAATGCCCAGTGATAAAAAGAGCTTACCTAAAATTTTTGCATTTAGTTGTCGATGGATTAGATGACAAATGATTTGCCAGCAAACAGTGAGACTTGTAAATTCCAGCTCTTAGATGGGGCAAGACACATCCTTCCGTTATTGATTGAGTTTATTTCCATTCTCAGCTCGATACATCGTGCACAACTCTCTTTGGGGGTCAATATCGACCATCTCAAAATCTCTTGATGGAGCGCCGTTTAGCATGGTAACGTCATTCAGTGATGGTACTGTGGATAACAGCACAGGGATAGCATACTTCTACTTGTCAGCTTTTGATCCAGTGGCACATAACATTAAGTCAAATAACTTGGCCAGTTTCTCAATTTCGGAGGCACAGAGTGATTACTGCAAAGAGCACAGCTGGGATCCAGAGGAACCACTCTGCTCTAGAGTTACACTCAATGGAAAGGTGACTTAATATTAAGTTTAGCAATCATAGATCAAGCAGTGCCCAGGCATTTTATTCACTAGCAAAAGCAGTGATCAAACTCATCTCATGGGAAGCAAGCAGTAAGGATTGGGATAACTTTGTACAGTAACTTTTTAATAACAGCAGTAATTTAATTTTTTTCTTTTTGTATTTTGTTTACATTGTTTTTGTCAGAGTGCACCTGATTTTCAAGGTCATGAATGGGCTGCTACAACAACAGGTTGCAAAATTGTTGAGACACTTTCATTAAAAAACACAGGTCTTTTCTAGCTTCCAATACCTGGCGTATCTAGAATTTGAACCTTTCCCACTTCCCTTCCCCTCTCCCCATTTCAATGTGGACTGTGTAAGTTTGCAACAATTTTTTTGTCTTGCTAGCAACACTGATAAGGGGGGGGAGGGGGGCTGCAGTGTGAGAGATACTAGGTAAATTAATAATGTCCCAAGAAGGTGAAGTGTCTCCACTATTTTTGCAACTTGTTGTAGCAGCATTTTTTAAATTTTTATTTAAAAAGAAGCAAGCAGTAAGCTTTGGGTAAACTTTGTAACTTTCCAATAACAGCAGTAATTTTACTTTGTGTTTTGTTTGCATTGTTTTTGTGAGAGTGCATGTGATCTTCAAGGTCATGAATGGGTTGCATCCCAACTGCTAGCAGCACCTAGGCTGTGTTCAGTCGGACCTTGTTCAGCTGGCTCATTCTTGTAATTTGCTGCAGTGATTAGGGCGACACTTATTTACTTACTGTTGGTAATAAATATTGACAAAATAATAAATACCATTTACTAACAGAGTTTTGAGGTCTGGGCTATAAGTTACAGGCCATAAATAAAAAAAAATAAAAAGAGGATCTTTTACTTAAGGTATTGACAGGAAAACCAAGGTTAGTAAGACATTTATTATATCTCTGAGGTAAGCAGAAGCGTGGGAAAGGAAAGTACTTGCAGTCTAGTCGAACGTTTAACTGCCACAAATGATTGGCATGCGTCAAAATCCAAAAAACAAAGAAATGTGGTTGGCTTTTTTATTAGAAAGAGTTGTTTGTAAGATTTAAACAGTTTCACAAGTTTATTTCACGTAACCAATATATGAAAACCATGCCAGAAAATGTTTCCTAGTAAAAACAAGCGATAAAAAGTGATGGCATTTCGACCGTTCTACGGCCATTTTCAAGTCCAAGTGGAAGTTCATAAAAATTCCGCACATCGTGAAATTTCTTCTGTTGAAGCCGGAAAAGCTTTACTTTAAAAAAACATTTTAAAAACTTTTTCTTGCGAGCAAGTTTTAACAGTTGCCCTTGCTTTTAACACACCTCTGGCTATTTTTACAAAACTAGCTTTGTGCAATCTCGGACCTCTTCATTAAAGAGGACTAGCTCTCAAGAAGAAGGTTTTAAAATTCCCCACATCTACAAAAGAAGGCTAAAATTGTCTTCACTTTTTGTTGCTTGTTTATTCAATCATATCATGCATACTATCTGGGAGATATTATTGTTTGAGGTAACAAATGATAGACTCTACTAGACTCTTTTGTTTTCTTTCGGGTCCTGATTTCGTTTGCCAATTGTAGTTGCTGCCATGTATTGTTATGTGGAATGGAAGGGTTCTAAAAATTTATTCAACTTTTGATTTTCCAGCTTCTTCATGTCCCCGCTGATGAATTAAAGTTTGCACAGAATGCATTATTTTCGAGACACCCTGTGATGAAAACATGGCCAAAGTTTCATGGTGAGGTTTCTTGTCAGAATTATGACAAACGTTGTTGCCCTTTTTATTTGTGTTCCAAGAAGAAACTATAGTCTTAAGAAAAGAGATTGCAGAACCCACGACATCCACTCAGTTTATGTGCTAAACTTTGTTACTTTTTCAATAATATAGCGATGTTTCTCGTTACGTCACCCATTGTTATTAATATGCCAACGAGAACTTAATTGGCTGTTGAAACAATGACTTTTCTTGTTCCGTGGTTGGCAAATTTGAATATCAAAAGAAATGTGTCGTCAATGTTTGTAAACAAGAAATATCGCTATACTTGAGAGATGCACTTTTTAGGTAACACAGTGCAGAAAAGAGGTAATTTAGTGCAAAAGGAAGTAACAAACCAGGCATTCTAATTGGTCAATGATTAGAGAAAGCCACAGATAGCCAATTAAATGCTAGCCCTGGGTGTTGCAATTTTTGTGTGATTATGTGATACTTGTGCGTTCTGCTTAATTACGACACACCGGTTTCTCGCTATTTTTTCTTGTATATAATATTATATATATTTAGCAATCACATGATTTTTCTCGGGCAATTTGGAATAAATAAGGACTGGTAATTTTTTTCAAAGACTGCTAAGTTTGTTTGTCTTTGAAGCTTCTTTATTCCAAGTTACAATGTGATTGTCTATACTTATTGTTGGTGGAGAAGACCGTTGCTACAGCTTGAACTGAACAATGAAAATAATTTAAAGGGTCATTTTCACGGCCGGCTGCAGGTGCCAGCATGAAGTACCAGCCTTTTCTTACCGACCCACTAAACTAGGGAGTAAACACTTTGCGAGAGGCTGCAGGAAAAAAACTCCAGGCGGACCAACAGTGATTGTCTTAAAATAACTAAGGAGAAAGTTCTGCCTTTGCCATCTGCAAATTGTCAGACGCTCTATTCTTCTCGGGTAAGGACGATAAACGATAGGCCTCGTCCCACAACCTTTCGATGTTCATTACCCTGTGGGACGTAAAAGAACCCACACACTATTCGCAAAGAATAGGTCAGGGAGTTCTTGGTGTTGTGGTCTATCCACTGTGGTATACACGAGTTGTTTTTCCACGTCCAATTGGTCTATAAAAGAAAGGAAGTGATTGTAAAAGGCATGCCATTGAGAAATATTACCTTTGCATCAAATCGTCTTCACTACTTACCCCGTAAAGGAATGCAAACTTTTGATTGTTTTTATAAGCAGTGGAATGAGGTGGGCTAACCGTATCATTTGCTGTTGGGCTAAGGGAGCATTAGGGATTCCGCAGTGGTGAGACACTCGCCTCCCACCGATGTGGCCAGGGTTCGATTCCCAGACTGGGTTGGGTTGAATTTGTTGGTTTTCTACTCTGCCCCGAGGAGTTTTTCTCCGGGTACTCCGGTTTTCCGCTCTCCTCAAAAACCAAGTTATGATTTGATATGATTTGATTTCTGTACAGTAACCCCAGCGCAAAATACACCCGATACTTCATTATGCCGAGAAACCATCCCTTTATAGTATGTTCAAAGTGTTCAGTGAAAGCAGTTTGATTTTCGTTTAACTTATTGTTTCTTTCAATCAGATTGGCAAACCTTGAAGCTCAATATCACTCGCGTTTGGCTCCAAGATATCTACGGCGCTGCCGACATCATTCCTGTTGAAGACTACTTGAAGGCCAACTTGTAGCGCGTATTGATGCTGGAAACGGTCCCCTGATTTGGTTTGCGATATTTTACTAAGTTTTGACTTTGGAATAATCAAGTGATCACCACAGAAAGGTGTGGGCAACTGAGGCAGTTGCAAAGAATCGAGATAAAAGACATTGACGCTTCTCCTTCAGTTTAGCTAGATTAGGGTTTTGCGTATTATGCTGCCTGAAGCAGAATGAACGACTATTCTGTCACAGTAGTGCGCAGAAAGTTGTAACTAAAATGAATTGGGGTCGCTTCGCCCGAAATGAAAATCCGTTCGCCCGAAATGAGAGTCCATTTGCCCGAACTGAAAATATGTTCCCCAGACTATTCTTTACGATGATTTTGTTTAGCTTTCAGTTAATTTCGTATTTGGCGAAAGGATTTATATATTTGGCAAACCGGTCTCCGGCAAGTAGGCTATCGGGCGAAACGACCAGCTACCACTAGAAGTAGATTTGTTTCACTAAGAAATAGCTTTTTTTTTGTCAACTACGGATAATTTTTCATCAAAAATTTTAGACGTCTGTAATGTTGGAAAGTTGATAGCTCAATGGATTGAAAGTCGAACAATCATACACACTTTATAGTCTTTTTAAGACAATTGTTAGAGATAAGTTTTTCAAACCGTCAGACACAATAAATAAAGTAATTAGCGTTTTCAAAAAGATATGTGAGGATAACCATCTTCTTGTTTCTTGTTTTTGTCTGAAGGGAAAAATTCGAGCGCGCCTTTCCATTCCAATTCACCTTTATCACTCGGCGGCCATTTTGGAGTCCTTGGGGAATAAAGGCTTTGTCTTTGCATTGTCTTTGCCCGTCCAGCCTCACATTGAATGAGAGGTTCGACGGGCAAAATCTTTTGTTTGGACATTGAGTGATATGGGTCTATTTTCTGTACTACAACCCTGTTGTGCTTTTGCGAGACCGCGTACAATTTAATCATCAGAGAGACTTAGCCTCGCGTCTACCACAAACGAGAAACTGGAGACTTCTGCTTGTTATGAAAATGAATACTCTCTTAATTGCGCTCGACATTTCTGATCTTGGGTATCCTGTGCATAGGGTGCGCTTCTTCAGCGCCATCTTGAATTACGTCATACGTACATTGATACGTCATATGCGCAAAGGACGATCGTGCACCTGATTGTTTGTTCCAATAAGATTGTTTTTTTTTCCCTGCCCTTCTCTTTTGCTTCTTAAGAGGCCGTCGAACGCACTTTAATAAACCGAGATTACTTCTAGTCTAACTTGTCTCTTTTGACAAGTTGCTCGAGAGGCAAGAAATGAACTAACTTGGTTTCCCAGTCACCAGGTTAGATAACGAAGGAGTCAATATAGCCGACTGCGTTTTAACTATTTCATTCGATTGGGCGCGTATTAAATCAGTTACCACAGGCGCGGAACGAGCTACTCTGACAACTTAAAACGAATCCCAAAATTATACACACATTTTATTAAATTATGATTGGATGAGTGCTAATCAAAACCAGGTTGTTACAATCACAGCTTGGCGCCGCCTTTAAACTTATTTCCTAATTGAATGTTCGTTGTCCTTCATTTTTACACCCACCGCAAATGTAACGAAATCGTACAAACAGGAAGTCTCTGACAGGCAAACATTTGCTGTTTACCTTAAACGCGATGTTTATCTCTCCGTTGTGTGTTTAAAAAACACAGGATCATTCCTTAGCTGATGAACAAGTTGTTTTCCCCATTGGTGTATTAAATAAGTTGAAAGTGGTCGCATGGGGACCCAAACGGCCTCTTGGTGCTTGCTACAGTGTTTGGCCACAGCGACGTTCACACGTTTAACTCAAAAAAAGAAGGAAACTAGGGTACGCGGGAACAGACGCAGATAGAGTCAGTTTCAAAATGGCGGGCGAGACTGACATCAGCTTGGTTTCAAGACTTTACTCTGAAACCACTAGTACCCAATTCGCTCACATTAAATAGGGAGTTTAATTAAGCAAAGACGACGTTTACGGCAACGACAACGCCACGAAGCAAGAATATTATTGGTTAAAAATTAAATGAAGAAATAATCTTGCAGCACGAATTTCCGTGCATTTCTTTGCCGTACTCCACAAAACAACAACGTGAAATCACCCATTATTAGGTTTTGGCGAGAACGTGAGCATATAACAATGAACCATTTATTTGCTATCTTTACTTTAAAACCTTTCGTAACCTTCCAGTTACAGGATAGATCGCCCGTATTGTACAACGTGGACAAGACGGAATAATTGCGTAATACTTGCGATAGCCACCGTCTTTGCTTAAACTGAGTGTGCGACGTGAAGGAGGTGGAATTATCTCGATAGACTCACCACTATGCAAAGTTGTATTTTGGAATGACGTTTTAGTTGTCGTAAACGCCGTTTTTGCTTAAACTCGATTGGGAGCTTAAGCAACGGCAGCGGCAACGAGAACGTCATCTCAAAATATAAATTCGCGTTATTTTAATCGCTTATGGACTATTTCAACCTTTTTAATATGACAAGGGTGTAGTAGTTCCTCAAAAATGACACTGTTCAGAACGGCACGTGATTTGGGGGAGAAAGACGTTCTTCTTGGCCATTTCACGTTGTTGTCTTTTCGCTGGGTATGTGCCGCTGGCCTTTCAAAATCCCTTCCCCTTTATAGTCTATTTTATGGCCAATCATAGACCCCATCTTAGTCACTTTTGGGTAAATGTAATTTTAGGTACCACAACTTAGTCACTTCCTGTTTATACATAAACCTTACGTAAAGTATTTTAATTGTAATTTCAAAACAGAATGTAATGCGACTAGTAAGTATTAAATCAACAGCGCGTATTGTCTCCAAAGCTAACAGGATACTGGGCCTAAAAACTCGAACCTGTTCGGGGCTTTGCTGATGTCACAACTCTCAAGACACTATATTGCTCTTTTGTTCGATCTCACTTAGCACATGGCTCTGTTGTATGGTCTCCGTACACCCAACAGAACATTGACATGATACTGAGAACGTGTCCACAGAAGAGCTACCAGGCTCATCCTCAAGTCAGACATTGGCTATGCCTCCCGTTTAAAGAAACTCAATCTTCAAACACTTGAGCAAAGGCGATTTATGGCAGATGTCACATTTCTATACAAGGCCCTCAATTGTTATTTAAATGTGCAGCTCACTAAATATCTGACTTTCCACTCCATGCAAGATCGTTACATTGTCAGTGGTTGTAATAGTATGAGGTTAAAGAAGAACTTTGCTAGAACGAATTATTAAAATTTTTCTTATTTTATAGGATAGTTGATAGCTGGAATAGCTTACCTAGCAGTATTCATAATAGCTCTAATTTGAAGACCTTTAGAATTAATTTGATGCAACATTTAATTCAGTCTTAATTTCATGTAACTACACAAAATATTTTTTAGGTTATATCATTATTCAATAATCATTTTAATCATTATTTCCAAGTGTATATCTAGGTGATCTGCGTTGTATGGGGTCTCGGACTCCTTTGTGGATCATCCTTATGGCGCTATATTTTCCTTCTCCTTGTTTCCCTTCCTTTGTAATGTGTTGTTATTAAATAGTAATGGTGAGGATTGCTGAGCGTAGCCTGCACGCAGGCGGTTGGATGGTCTAAAAAACCGGAATTCGTAATGAGGTCGCCATCTTGGATTCGCGCGGCTAGGTCTGGGCCGGGTAGAGGGTCGACAAAGCGAGCGAGGGGAGGGGGGTGGGGCGTTCTTCCCACTACGCACCCTGTCCTGTTTCTTCCAATATGGCGTCTGATAGTATTTTGTGGCGACACAACATCTACCGCCTGCAAGCAGGCTATGCTGAGCGCTGCGTTACATATCACATCATTTTCATTGTCAATACTCTTGTTGACAACGGCTCTCGACCAGTGAGCGCGCGAGAATCTCTGCAGTTATTTTAAAGACCAAAGTCGAGTTCAGTGTTCGTTATCCTCGTCATAAAAAGCACTACAATATTGAAGTACGTAAGATAAAAGTACTTCAATATTTAGCAATATCACCTACCGGTAGTTAGTAGTATCAAATAGAGGTTTTGCACGGCAGCCATGTTGCATGGCAGGAACAATGAAAATGTTTTGCATTAGAAAGAACATTTGTTCCCATAGGGAAAAGAATCTATTGTTCCTGCCACGCAACATGGCTGCCTCGCAAAACCTCTATTGCATGCTCGAAGAGATTAATAAGTCACATATTGTGACCTTTAAGTAACGCTACATTAGGGCACGCTTTCTCATTTAGGGAATAGTGTTCTCAAAACAAAGCTCAATTTAATATATCTGCAAAACGCAACAAAAGGGTTGGAAAAACGGATTCTAAAAGTTTACCCCCCTCAATTCTACTGTATTAAAAAAACACACCCCCCCCCCCCCCTATTTCCCTTGGTTTTTAGAATTTTACCCCCCACTCTAAACACCGACCCGAATTTTGTTCGACTGTCTATATTTTGCGCATGATTTTGCCAAAATAACGTTTATTCCTTGTATTGCGGAAAACTTTACTCTCTTTCAGTTAACAACAAACAGTAACATGCATTTTATTACCCCATAAACAAGTAAATAAATGATTATATGTAGAGAATTTTCAAAAGAGAAAGTATCATCATATTTAAGGGTGCTGCCACCTGGAATAACCACAGGACGGTGAACAAAAATCATGTGTCAGCTTACACTAAATAATTTAAATTTTACAGGTCTGTGCACAAAGTAGCACAACAACACACATGAATAGGTGCTTTGCAACCAATCTCTAGAGACACAGATAACAATGATGTAATGTACAATTGCTGGTGGACGAACAAAAGAAGCTAATGAGAGATTTTTTGTTTTCGTCCAACAACATGGCGGCGATGATGCAACGTGAATCCACAGCTGCAATGATGATTGAATTTGATGTGAAATGACACGAGCTTACTGGGAAGATATCCTAGCAGCACAAGAGCTG
>OX421449.1:44031970-44114470 GCA_949126865.1 Montipora capitata | reverse complement strand
TTGTAAAGTAAACGGAAATAGCCCTGCCTTGATTACGGCAACAGATAAAACTTTATGAAAGTCAGTGGATGTTGTGAATGAGTATGATTCTACTTACATAAAACGTTCAACTAATGGAATGGGTAAACGATAGAATGCTGCCAGCCACAATAGGTTTCGCATTTGGTGTCACGGTTGTTAATGGAAGTGACAGTGTTCACTTGAAATCAACCAGAAGAATTGCTTTGGTCATCTGCGCACGAAGAATATCGGAAAAGCTTGCGTAGACGAAGAAAACGGTGTTGAGTTATCTGATACTTACATCCGAGTACCATCCTTGTTTTATTGTCATTTTCCTAGCCTAATATATTTTTGTATTAATAAAGTACTCATGTGGACATGCAAACGGGGAGGGATTATGGCTGTTCTATTTTACCTTAACATTCATTCTCCGATTTTACGTATTTTAGAAATCATCTCTTGGAAATGACCAGTAATAAACGATTATTACAACTAACTGAGGTGTTTTGCGTTGGGTTCGTTCCGACGAGACTCTTTTGTTGTATTAATTTGCCAGTGTCGCTCCCTTGTTTTGTTATTCTCGTTATTTTTGCTATTACTGTTATTTTCGTTATTTTTGCTATAATTGTCATTTTCGTTGTTTTTTTGCACAGTTGTTATATTTGTTATTCTTGCGATTGCGTGCATTTCTGGACATAAGTGTAAGATTAGGCACCGTAGGACGGTATTGTGTGACGAAGGACAAGATTCGCTTATCTTCCTTGCATTTCTGTAGGAGGGCTTGTTTCCTGTTCTCAAATTTGATGTCTGAGAGTGTAGCCGTAATAAGGCTTTCTGGGTATCCTCGTTCAATAAGGCTTGCCCTAAAATGCGAGATTTTAGTCTTGAATTCATTTTCAGAGGAGTTTGTACGGAGAAGTCTAATTGCTTCGCCCTTGATGAAGCCCTTTTTGACCCCTAAAGGGTGGCAACTTGAGAAATGCGTGTACTGAAATGTTTGAATCGTTCACCTTTGAAAACGTGTGTCAAGGAACGTAATCTTAGTATATAAATTCAGCCGTAAACTTGATAGTTTGGTGGTGCTCGTTTGCTGGTTCGATGAATTAGCGGGATCTTCCAGCTCTCAAAATGTTTTAGGAGGCACACGTCGGAACAATGGGCTAGCGCACAATGAAAAGCATGAGCATTTAATAATACTAACGAGCAAGAATGACAATAAGATACTTAACTCTAGATCTGTCGGCGATAATTCGAATGCGGTACGGATCCTTTTGAGGACGGCGAAAATCAATTGGCAGGTAACATCTCCAAAACTCGACAGCTCATTTATTTCCCTATTGCTGAATGCTCTGAACATAAAAAAGACAAAAGAACAAAGTGAGAATAAACCAAAAGCGAATTCAGGGACGTAACTTACGTTTGGTATAAGACCACTTTCATACTTACATCCATTTGTGCAGGAGTCCAACAATCGCGGTTGCAGGTAAAATCCGTTCTTAGATTGAACCGTTTTTACCTAGGTTGAATTTGTGATCCGCATTTTACCTAGGTTGAATACGCACTCAACCTAGCTTAACCCCCCTCCCCTTCCTATAAAGGATTGAAAACACCTGTACCTTCCCACCTTCCCTCCTCAAACTCTGCCTTACGCTTCTCAACACATCATCTTGATTAGTGGTATCATCTTATCGCTTTCTGTATTCATACACTTATTAATTCAGTCTCAACATTAGAACATAGTAAGGGAACAAAGAACTGTACTATGCATACACTTGTACTCGAACTCGCATCTCCAGTCCTGTGTCTTCACCACTACACTACAATGGCGAACATGCTCAACCCAACACAGTTCTTTTCATTATTTACTTTTCTATACTTGGTCAATTGATATCTATGTATAATAACCAAAACTAAAGTTTTCTCTAGGCTTAATTTAGGCTCCAAAAAAAGTTTCTTCAATCCATCTGAGTGCGTATTCAACCTAGGTAAAATGAGGATCACCAATCAAGTTAACCTAGGTTAAAACGGATTGAACCTGAAAAAGCATTTTACCCGCAACATGGACACCTAAATTTCGATAAAACTCGGCACAACGAATGATGCCCAACAAGGCCCTGGAAGGAGAAAAAAAGGGCTCTTATTTAGTAACCAGAAGTTTCACATTTGCACCGCATATTTCCTACCAGCTAATCGAAACGCGCGTATAACACTACATAGCGCTGTACATCAATTAAGTATAATAAGATAACCACCCAATATAATAAAAAAGTATTATAAAACAGTTCTAGCGTTCCACAGTGAGTAAAAGTGTGTGGATGACCAGGAATGTTTCGTCTATTTTTCTGTGACGATGTTTAGTCATCATGTGTTTTGGCTGCTATTTGTCCCTCGATATCCGGCATAAATTAACTTAACCTTGGCTACGAAAACTTTCAATGCTGGTAACGTATTTTTCAATTTGTACTGACAAAGTCACCAAAGAAAATAGTTAACAGTGTTACTGTGATGATTGATGTTCAATCAAAAATTAATGTCAATTTGTGCAAATGTGATACTTCTTGGAATCCAGGAGTGTTGTTTTGCATCCGTTATGTCGGGTTTTATCGAAATTTAGGTGCTCACATTTCGAGGGACGGTATCTGTAACCTCGATTCGTGGATTCCTGAACAAATGGATGTAAGTATGAAAGTCAGATCTTATACCAAACTATTTACGTCTCTGAATTCGCTCCAGTTTTGGTTTGTTGTCACTTCGTTCTTTTGTTTTTTTTTTTTTTTATTCAGAGCATTCAGCAATAGGGAAATAAATGAGCTGCCTAGTTTTGGGAACGTTATCTGCCCAAAAAGTGATTTTCACCGTCCTCAAAGGGATCCGTACCACGTTCAGTGCTTTTTTTCGTCGACAGAACTAGAATTAAATATCTTATCGTCTTTTTTTCTTGTTAGTATTTGTCATTGTGCGCTAGCCCATTGTTCCGGTGTGTGCCTCTTAAAACATTTTGAGAGCCGGAAGATCTCGCTTATGGGGTTATCATATTTATTATATAAGTACCGAGATTTACACTGGAAAAAGGATCGAGATAAAAATAGTCTCTTTGCCCTAGAGAAGCCAGCTGTATCTGTGGATTACGCGATCCTTCACAACTCGTGAATAAAAATCGTACGCACTCACCAACCATGAAGTAATCTATATATATGCTTATTCACACAGATCCATGCAGAAACTCAGCGATCAAGGAAACCACAAACATTTTGAATATATTGCTTAACTCCTTTTCTCCTCGAGGGCTTTTGCGCTATTACGTGAGATCGTTCCACCTTGTTTACCAGCGGATCCTGAAATAGAAATTCAGCCCTCCTATAAAAGGAGGAGCCTTTAGCTCAGTTACTCACAAGACGCATTGAGGCAAACACACTTCACTGAGGCTTACAGAACTTCGATTGATCCAGCAGAAGAGACAAAATGAAGTGGCTTACAGTTCTTTCAGCTATCACAGTGTTGTTCACCATCGCATCAAGAGCTACTGCTACCGAACGTAAGCCTTATCTTTCCTACCTGTTTACGATTTGTCGAGGGCACG
The DNA here is from genome assembly GCA_949126865.1 of Montipora capitata. NCBI lineage: Eukaryota > Metazoa > Cnidaria > Anthozoa > Scleractinia > Acroporidae > Montipora > Montipora capitata. The sequence goes on along the minus strand of OX421449.1, from coordinate 44,110,890 downwards.
CGCTACGAAATTCAATAAGAGTGATTAAGGGCTAGATCATGCATTGGTTGAAATTTTACGAGCAATGAAAAAAAAAAGATTTTTATAAAGACAAAAACGCCAACAACCAATGTCTTGTATATCTAAGAGTTCTCAACATTCAGGATTTTGAATTACCGTACAGATAGATATGCAAATTGGCGGTATTTTTATTTCTTCTATATCTCATCTCTCCTGAAACCGTACAATCGCACCGTAACTGTTTTCTGCAAACCCATGCAACCCGTCGCGACATTGCCATAAATGTTCTTTTCCAGTGTTCAGTAATTCAACCTACTCTTGATCATTTAGTTTAACCAGGATTTCTTTCTTTTGTTGTCTTCCGAATTAGTACCGTACAGATAGATCTGCAAAGTTTAGCTGCATTTTTTATTTCTAGAAATCTCTATTTGCTAACGATTGTCTAGGGGATAACTCGAGCAACGAGGATTAAATGTGCAACTCTCCAAAGCAGGCCAAAAGTAAAAAATAGTCCGGGGAATTGCTGACTATGACAACCCCTTTCGTCTTCCGCTTCGCACGGGCTCACCTGGGGATCTACTCCAAGGACTGGAAATTTGCCCATCTTTTTATTCCTATGCTCCGGCGTAATAGACCGAGAAAGCTGTATAGGGATATGTTTCAAGTGAAGCTATGATCTTCGCAGTTATAAACGCAACTTTTACAATTGCGTAGAGAAGCCTGAAAGTTTCAGGACTTCAACGGGGTTTGAACCCGTGACCTCGCGATTCCGGTGCGACGCTCTAACCAACTTCATAGCTCAGTCGGTTAGAGCGTCGGACCGGAATCGCGAGGTCACGGGTTCAAACCCCTTTGAAGTCCTGAAATTTTCAGGCTTCTCTACGCAATTGTAAAATTTGCGTTCATAACTGCGAAGATCATAGCTTCACTTGATTTCATTTTATGCGCATGCTCAGTACGGAAAAGTCAAACTCTTAGTCGTCCTCGTCCCTATTGTTCTTGCCAGAAGAACATAAAATTCATATCTTTGAGATAACATGTAAGTTTCTTTTTATTATATGGGCAAATAAATGTACATGATGGTAGAGATTGAAAAGCAGGCTAATACTGCATATTAATACAACAATATGCTCAATATGACCACTCGTGTTACATACGAAAATTATGCCTCACAGTTCCCGGATGAAATGGTGGTATTGAGTCTACAAGTGTTTTGGTTCCTCGTAAAACACTCCCATCTATATAATAATGATTATTGCGGTAAGTAACTCTTGCCTCTTGATTGATTATTATTAGGCTATGGAAGGTACCTCAAATCAAGAGTTTTTCAGCATGGGAAGTCCTGCCCAGAAGAAAAGTCGAATAAAATCCGTGAGGATGACAAGTCACCGCATGACCTTATTTGGAGGAAATTCGAATTTGTTCCTACATTCCATCCTCCACCAACATCTGCAAAGGCCAAAACAGGTCGGAGAATTTTCTATTAATCCGTTAATACATATCAACCAAGGGGCCCTTTGCAGGTTAGTGATCACATGGCACAAAAATCGCCATACTGGAACACAAATTGCCCATTGGGACAACTAAAACAAGCAAGTTAATCTAAATTTTTGTTTGTTTTAGGTGTCCCAGGGTGCAATTTGCGTTCCAGTGTGGTGGCTTTTGTATCATATGATCACAAACCTGCAAAGGGCCCGTTATACCTGTAATTCCAAATGAGAGAAAAGCCAGTTCAAAACAATTAAATACTTTGGATCATGGAAGCTCTTTGTTCACGCGCAAGTTCGTTCGTTTAGAGACTTTGCGTGGTAACCAGGCATTTTGACCGAAATGGTCTAAAGAGGTTTCATCAATTATTTCTGCCTATTATGTGTACAGGGACATTTTGACAAATTTGATTGAAAGGGTGGTCAACAATAATTTCTTTGACAAATTTGCCGTGAACGTTGTGAACAATGGAGAAACAGGGGACCATTTTAATACCACACAATTGAGTTCTCCATGATGGTGTGGTACACTGTATTTTCTGGCTCGCAGTGAATCGATCTCTGTGAAAGTGACAGGCTATTGGCGACTCTGCCAAAGGCTTTGTGGTGGAATGGAGATTCCTTGTCTGTTAACCTTCACCTGTTCAAGATCGCTTAAAAGACCTACCGTAATAATAGCAGTTTAACAGGCTTTCATCAAAGGAACAAAACTTGCAACAGTAGTGACCAGTTATCATCTTTTTTGTGCAGTATCAGTCAAGATGTTCAGTAAAATGACTTTATTTCAGGGTTTGGTGTGAGAGACCAAATCGACTAACTCAATGTTATACATGTACCCAATTCAATACTTTGGGAATAAATCATTTTGTTCCAGGTAGTATTCCATATCCGATTTAAATATGAGTACGACATTATAATGCAAATACAATAAACAAAAAAATCTTAACCCCGGGAGTTTTGAATTGGGTGCAACATTGAGTTAGCCGATTTGGTCTATTATGGAAATTTACAGATTTTTTCCAAGGTGTTCTCATAGATAAGCCACACCCCCAATTTTGGACAAATTTTTATGGTAAAAAACATGCGGCTTATAGCGACTTTTGCGTGACCTTGTAAAAGTTGTTCGCGATTTGTTTCACTGACCAATGTTTGGCAAGATTAAAACAAAGTTTCTCCTTATTCTCGCCAAGGAAACACCAAATATGGGCAGTAAACATTTTGACTACCCAATCACATTACTGCATTTCAAATGACGTTAAAGCTGTACCCCTCCAAATTGTTATTTGATAGTTACGCTGCTGCTGTTTTCATAGCATTTTCTTCGGTCTCCTCACTATCAGATGGATGGACTGGCATCCCATCCAGGGGGGAGTAGAAATACTCCTAGTCGCTTCATGACATGGAAACCGGGATAAGCTCCGGCCTGGTGGACCACTTGGCTCGTTGCAGACTTTACCTCTCACTGTCAGAATGCCCAGTGATGAAAAAAGGTTACCTAAAATGTTTGCAATTAGTTGCCGATGATGGATTAGATGAGACGTCACGCACAATTCCTGTTCTCTAGTGATCAACATTCAATTTCAGATGCTGCCCATAAGAAAAGGAAAAGGGTCTCGATTTTATTCATGCCTTAACTTACCCACATCTATCGAATGCGCACAAAGTCGTCATTTTCGCCATAGTTTATACAGTTGGCTGGGTCGCGATTGAGGCCTGTAAAGGTCCCAGATGTTACCAGGAATTGTACGCGACGAATGATTTGCCAGCAAACAGTGAGACTTGTAAATTCTAGCTCTTAGATGGGCAAAACACGTCCTTCTGTTATTGATTGAGTTTATTTCCATTCTCAGCTCGATACATCGTGCACAACTCTCTTTGGGGGTCAGTATCGACCATCTCACAATCTCTTGATGGAGCGCCGTTTAGCATGGTAACGTCATTCAGTGATGGTACTGTGGATAATAGCACAGGGATACCATACTTCTTCTTGTCAGCTCTTGATCCAGTGGTACATAACATAAAGTCAAATAACTTGACCAGTTTCTCAATTTCTGAGGCACAGAGTGATTACTGCAAAGAGCATGGCCGGGATCCAGAGTCACCACTCTGCGCTAGAGTTACGCTCAATGGAAAGATGACTTAATATTAAGTTTAGCAAGCATAGATCAAGCAGTGGGCATTTTATTCACTCGCAAAAGCAGTGATCAAACTCGTCTCATGGGAAGCAAGCACTTAAGAGAGAAGCAAGCAGTAAGGATTGGGATAACTTTGTACAGTAACTTTCTAATAACAGCAGTAATTTTCTTTTTGCATTTTGTTTACATTGTTCTTGTTAGAGTGCACCTGATCGCCAAGGTCGTGAATGGGTTGCTAGTGGCACCTTTTAAATTTTATTTTAAAAGAAGCAAGCAGTAAGCTTTAGGAAAACTTTGTAACTTCGCAATAACAGGAGTAATTTTCCTTTGTGTTTTGTTTACATTGTTTTTGTAAGAGTGCATGTGATCTTCAAGGTCATGAATGGGTTGCATCCCAGCTGCTAGCAGCACCTAGTTACTTACAGTATGGACAGGAAAAACAAGGTTACTAAGACATTTATTATATCTCTGAGTAGTTGAAGTCAAGTGGCATGCGCCAAAATCCGAAAAACAAATAAATAATATTGGTTTTTTTTATTAGAAAGAGTTGTTTGTAAGTTTTAAACAGTTTCACAAGTTTTGTAATTTCACTTAAGCAATATGAAAAGTATGCTAGAAAATGTTTCCTAGTAAAAACAAGCGACAAAAAGTGATGACATTTCGACTGTTCTACGGTCATTTTCATGTCCAAGTTGAAGTTCATAAAAATTCTGCACATTCGTGAAATTTCTTCTGTTGAAGTGAGAAAAGCTTTACGACTCCTTTACTCTAAAAAACTATTTCAAAAACTTCTTCTTGAGAGTAAGTGTCAACAGTTGTCCTTGCTTTTAACACACCTCTGGCTATTTTTACAAAACTAGTTTCGTCCGATCTTGGACGTCTTCACTAAAGAGGTCCGAGATCGGACGAAACTAGTTTTGTAAAAATAGCCAGAAGTGTATTAAAAGAAAAGACAACTGTTGACACTTGCTCTCAAGAAGAAGTTTTTAAAATTCCGCATATATACAAAAGAAGGCTAAACTTGTCTTCACTTTTTGTCGTTTGTTTTTACAATTAAAAGTTTATCTGGAAACTTGTTAATTCGTATTTTAGAAAATGTTTCATCAAATTTTCAAATTGAGTGGGCGGGACAGTGGCCATACTGTAGAATGCGGCCCACTAAATTATTCAATCATATCGTGCATACTATCTGGGACTTATTATTGTTTGAGGTAACAAATGATAGACTCCACCCGAGTCCTTTGTTTTCTTTAGGGCCCTGATTTCGTTTGCCAATTGTAATTGCAGCTGTGTTTTGTTATGTGGAATGGAAGGGTTCTAAAAATTCATTCAACTTTTGATTTTCCAGCTTCTTCATGTCCCCCCTGATGAGTTAAAGTTTGCGCAGAATGCATTATTTTCAAGACACCCTGCGATGAAAATATGGAAAAAGTTCAAATTCCATGGTGAGATTTCTTGTTAGAAATGGTATACATGTCTGCCCTTTTTATTTGTGTTCTAACAAGAAACTATAGTCTTAAGAAAAGAGATTGCAGGACCCACAACATCCACGCAATTTATCTCCTAAACTTTGTTACTTTTTTAATAATATACATGAAAAGCTTTCCCCATTTTGATTGGCTAAGAGAAATGCACTTTTCAGGTAACGCAGTGCAGAAAAGAGGTAATTTAGTGCAAAAGGACGTAACAAACCAGGCATTCTAATTGGTCAATGATTAAAGAAAGCCACAGATAGCCAGTCCAATGCTAACCCTGGGTGTTGCAATTGTAGCGTGATTTTTTGATACTTGTGCGTTCTTTCTGCTTAATTACGACAGGTTTCTCGATATTTTTCATGTATTTTACATGTATTTAGCAATCATGTGATTTTTCTCGAGCAATTTGAAATAAATAGGCACTGGTAATTTTTTTCAAAGACTGGAAATTTTGTTTGTCTTTGAAAAAGTTTACTCGTGCTCCTTTATTACAAATTACACTCAAAATCATGTGATTACCTATACTTATTGATGCGCAGTTGGTGCATGACTAACGGTATAGTAGGCCGTTGCTACAGCTTGAACTGAACAATAAAAATAATAATTTAAAGGCTCATTTTCACGGCCCGCTCCAGGTGCCAGCAATAAGTACCAGCTTTTTCTTACCGACCCACTAAACTAGGGAGTAAACACTGTGCGGGAGGCTGCAGGAAAAAAAAACTCCAGGCGGACAAACAGTCAGGGTTTTAAAATGACTAACGAGAAAGTGTTGCTTTTGCCATCTGCAAATTGTCAGGCGCTCTATTCTTCTCGGGTAAGGACGATAAACAATAGGCCCCAACCCACAACCTTTCGATGTTCATAACCCTTTGGGACGTAAAAGAACCCACACACTATTTCCAAAGAATAGGGCAGGGCGTTCTTGGTGTTGGGGTCTATCCACTGTGGTATACACGAATTGTTTTTCCACGTCCAATTGGTCTATAAAAGAAAGGAAATGATTGCAAAAGGCACGCCATTAAGAAATATTACCTTTGCATCAAATCGTTTTCACTACTTACCCTTAAGGGAATGCAAACTTTTGATTGTTTTTATAAGCAATGGAATGAGGGGGGTGGGCTAACCGTATCATTTGCTGTTGGGCTAAGGGAGCAAGGGATTCCGCAGTGGTGAGACGCTCGCCTCTCACCGATGTGGCCCGGGTTCGATTCCCAGACTCGGCGTCACGTGTGGGACTGGGTTGAAATTTGTTGTTTCTCTACTCCGCCCCGAGAGGTTTTTCTCCGGGTACTCCGATTTTCCGCTCTCCTCAAAAACCAACTTACGATTTGATATGATTTGATTTCTGTACAGTAACCCCAGCGCAAAATACACCCGATACTTCATTATGCCGAGAAACCATCCCTTTACGGTATGTTCAAAGTGTTCAGTGAAAACAGTTTGATTTTCGTTGAAATTATTGTTTCTATCAATCAGGTTGGCAAACCTTGAAGCTCAATATCACTCATGTTTGGCTCCTAGATTTCTACGGCTGTGCCGACATCATTCCTGTTGAAGAGTACTTGAAGGCCAACTTGTAGCGCGCATTGATGCTGGAAACGGTCCCCTGATTTGGTTTGCGATATTTTACTAAATTTTGGCTTTGGAATAATCAAGTAATCTGCAAAGAATCGAGATAAAAGACATTGATGCTAGATTAGATAGATTAGGGGTTTGCTTTTCATGCTGCCTGAAGCAGAATGAACGACTATTCTGCCAGCTAGTGGTCAGAAAGTTGTAAGTAGAATGAATTGCAGTAGCTTGGCCCGAACTTGAAATCCGTTCGCCCGAAATGAGAGTCCATCAGCCCGAACTGAAAAGATGTTCCCCCGGACTATTCTTTACGATGATTTTGTTTGCTCTTCTGTTAAAATCGTATCGGGTGGAAGGACTTTTATTTTTGGCAAACCGACCTCCGGCGAATACGCTATAAGGTAAAATGACCTGCTACCACTAGAAGTAGATTTGTTTCACTAAAAATTTGCCTTTTTTTTCAACTACGGATATTTTTTCATCAATAATCTTAGACGTCTGTAATCTTGGAAAGTTGATAGCTCAATGGATAAATTTTTAACACTGTCAGACACAATAAATAAAGTAATTAGCATTTTCATATGTGAGGATATGTATTTCTTGTTTTTTTCTGATGGAAAAAATTCGAGCGCTCCTCTCCACTCCAATTTTCTGTACTACAACCCTGTTGTGCTTTTGCGAGACCGCGCACGATTCACAGTCATCAGAGAGATTCAGCCTTGCGTCTACAAGAAACGAGGACCTGGAGACTTCTGCTTGTTATGAAAATGAATTCTCTCTTAATTGCGCTCGACATTTCTAATCTTGGGTATCCTGTGCATAGGGTGCACTTTTTCAGCGCCATCTTGAATTACGTCCTACGTGCGTTGATACGTCATATGCGCAAAAGACGATCGTGCACCTGATTGTTTGTTCCAATAAGATTGTTTCTTTCCCTGCCCTTCTCTTTTGCTTCTTAAGAGGCTGTCGAACGCACTTTAATAATCCGAGATTACTTCTAGTCTAACTTGTCTCTTTTGACAAGTTGTTCGAGAGGCAAGAAATGAACTAACTTGGTTTCCCAGTCACCAGGTTAGATAACGAAGGAGACTCATTCAATATAGCCGACTGCGTTTTAACAATTTCATTCGATTGGGCGCGTATTATATCAGTTAACACAGGCGCGGAACGAGCTACTCTGACAACTTAAAACGAATCCCAAAATTATACACACATTTTATTGAATTATGATTGGCTGAGTTCTAATCTCATGGGGACCCAAACGGCCTCTTGGTGCTTGCTACAGTGTTTGGCCACAGCGACGTTCACACGTTTAACTCAAAAAACAAGGAAACCAGGGTACGCGGGAACAGACGCAGATAGAGTCAGTTTCAAAATGGCAGGCGAGACTGACATCAGCTTGGTTTCAAGACTTTACTCTGAAACCGCTGGTACCCAATCCACTCACATTAAATAGGGAGTTTAAGCAAAGACGACGGTTACGGCAACAACAACGCCACGAAGCAAGAATATTGTTTAAAAATTAAATGGAGAAATAATCGTGCAGCACGAATTTCCGTCCATTTCTTTGCTGTACTTCACAAAACAACAACGTGAAATCACTAAATTTTAGGTTTTGGCGACAACGTGAGCATATAACAATGAACCATTTATTTGCTATCTTTACTTTAAACCTTTCGTAACCTTCCAGTTACAGGATAGATCGCCCGTATTGTACAACGTGAACAAGACGGAATAATTGCGTAATACTTGCGATAGCCACCGTCTTTGCTTAAACTCAGTGTGCGACGTGAAGGAGGTGGAATTATCTCGATAGACTCACCACTATGCAAAGTTGTATTTTGGAATGACGTTTTAGTTGTCGTACACGCCGTTTTTGCTTAAACTCAATTGGGAGCTTAAGCAACGGCAGCGGCAACGAGAACGTCATCTCAAAATATAAATTCGCGTTATTTTAATCGCTTATTGACTATTTCAACCTTTTTAATATGACAAGGGTGTAGTAGTTCCTCAAAAATGACACTGGTCAGAACGGCACGTGATTTGGGGGAGAAAGACGTTCTTCTTGGCCATTTCACGTTGTTGTCTTTTCGCTGGGTATGTGCCGCTGGCCATTCAAAATCCCTTCCCCTTTATAGTCTATTTTATGGCCAATCATAGACCCCATCTTAGTCGCTTTTGGGTAAATGTAATTTAGGTACCCCAACTTGGTCACTTTCTGTTTATGAATAAACCCTACGTAAAGTATTTTAATTGTAATTTCAAAACAGAATGTAATGCTAGTAAGTATTAAATCAACAGCGCTACAGTTCTTCCTGTAACAACTTTTTTCTACCGCGAATCTTTCCATTTTTAAATTCCGCTAGCCAGAATTTTCTTACCCCCAGAATCCCGACAATTGGCGATCCCATTCTAGTAACTCTGTCGGGAACTTTGTTGAAAATTCAACTCCATTATAGTCAATTCAGTCGTGAAAATGCAACCCCATCCAGCGGCACATCCCCATTAGCCCACTAATAGGAAGTACCCACCCCCCCCCCGGGGGGGGGCGTTCTCGTTGCCGTCGCCGTTGTCGTTACTTAAGCTCCCTATTGTACAACGTGAAAGAGGTGGAATAATCTCGATGGATTCACGAGACAATGCAAAGTTGTTTTTTGAGATGACGTTTTTATCGCCGTAAGTTCCTAATATCATCTTTTGTGGGTTGAGTGTTTAACTCCGTTTTTCACATCACTTCAAATGCGGTTTGAATTAAATTTTTAATCAATACTAGATTTTTTTGCAAGGATTGATAGCCTCGACCTGTTTACACTGTGTTTACACCTATGTGCATTTAGTTGTAGGATAACTCATCAAAGAGAGGCGCTCTGACGAGCAGGTAGCAATCACACATAACGATCATTTTGACAAGTGTGTATCTCAGACTCGTTTTCCTTGGACGTTCTGTTGAACGTGAAATGAATCGCGGAAAAAACAATTATGATTATCTGACGCGCAGCCTTTTGAAATCCGCGTGAAAAGTGAACCAGAATGTTGGAGCCGAAAGAAGTCTGGATCGGGTGCTGCGCAGTCCCACGCGGTTAGCATGATTCAAATGCCAGCAGAATGTACCTGTTGCAGGCAATTTCTAACCAGCTGGCGCACAGAGTAGTCATTAATGATCAAATTAGTGGACCGTTCATTATTTTTTATCTAAGTCGAGCTCCGGACATTTTAAAGAACTAGGACGCTGAAACTAAGTTTTTTCAAGAAAACTCCGTCGTCAGGGAAAAAATTAAAAGAAGAAAGTATAACAATTAAAAATTGAAGCGCAGCCAGGATTAGGCATATTAAAATACAATAAAAACGTTCTCTGGCTAAAAATTTTGAAAAAGAATATAAGCTTTCGGCTGTCAATCTACAGCCTTCCACGGATAAAACGTTGAATGTAAATTAGTGAAATATATACGGAAAAGGCGAGATAAAAATGATAAAAAGAACAGAGTAAAGGTATGAAAAATGGTGGCTATTGTTTAAAAAGAATTTTGTACTGATTAGGAATCGGCTTAAAGTTATTGTCAGCATGCTTGGTAGAAGAGGTGTGCCAGGCCTCTAGAGTTTTCCTAACACGAAAAGAGCCTTTGTCGATAACTCGGGAATGACTGAAATCAATGCGATGACCGAAAGACCACGCATGTTTCGCAATGTTTGACCCATTGGCACATGTTTTTACATTCCTAACGTGTTCTTTCTTGCGGGTTTCAAAGCAACGGCCAGTTTCATCTATATAACACCAATCACAATCGGCACAGGGTATTTTATAAAATACCAGACAGTAATGAAATCATTTCTCTGTTGAAATTTATCTTATCGAACAATTACTTTATTTATGATGATAAGATATACAAACAGATCCATGGTTGCGCGATGGGTATCCCCGTCAGCCCTGTGGTGGCGAACTTGTGCATGGAAGCGATCGAAGAAATGGCCATTAACACGTCTGAAGTACAACCTAAAGTATGGAAACGCTACGTGGATGATAGCTTCTGCATCATCAAAAGAGATGCTGTTAACTCTTTTCATAGTACACTTAATTCTATCGATCCACACATCTCATTCACTATTGAAGAGGAATCTGACCAACAGATCGCCTTCTTGGATACTTTGGTTTCTCGCAAGGATAACACGATCACTATTGATGTTTACCGCAAAGCAACTCACACGGACAGATATTTAGACTTTTCTTCTCACCACGACAAACGCCACAAGATCAGCACAGCTGAGACCCTCCTACACCGCGCAATTAAACTCCCAAGTACACCGCAAGGGAAAAATACCGAAATCAATCACGTCTTTGATGCTCTACGAGCCAACAACTATCCCTCCTTTGTTATTTCCAATATCTTAAAGCAGAAATTTTCCAAACCACCCACACATGCCATCCCTTCACCTGAAGAATTGGTTGGCATGTTTTTTAAATGGTTTGCGCCTCAAGAGAACCCTAACGGTTTTGCTGTCCTTCCTTTTATCAATGGTGTTACGCAACCCCTAACAAGAATTCTTCGAAGACACGATATCCGAGTTGTAAATAAGCCCCTCAAGACTTTACAACAAGAATTCCTTTCTCCTAAATTCAGACCAGCTATTGAACACCAACCCAACGTGGTTTATAAAATACCCTGTGCCGATTGTGATTGGTCTTATATAGGTGAAACTGGCCGTTGCTTTGAAACCCGCAAGAAAGAACACGTTAGGAATGTAAAAACATGTGCCAATGGGTCAAACATTGCGAAACATGCGTGGTCTTTCGGTCATCGCATTGATTTCAGTCATTCCCGAGTTATCGACAAAGGCTCTTTTCGTGTTAGGAAAACTCTAGAGGCCTGGCACACCTCTTCTACCAAGCATGCTGACAATAACTTTAAGCCGATTCCTAATCAGTACAAAATTCTTTTTAAACAATAGCCACCATTTTTCATACCTTACTCTGTTCTTTTTATCATTTTTATCTCGCCTTTTCCGTATATATTTCACTAATTTACATTCAACGTTTTATCCGTGGAAGGCTGTAGATTGACAGCCGAAAGCTTATATTCTTTTTCAAAATTTTTAGCCAGAGAACGTTTTTATTGTATTTTAAAAAGTATAACAAGTTTGGAACCGATTTAAATTTTTTTTTCTAACTTGCGGTACAAGCGAATTGTTTGACTGCTAATTGTTGATGTTGATTTTTTTTTTCAAGTGAAAGAAAGACATTCCCCTCTCTCCAAAATTCAACATGGCGGCTTGGAAATCGATCATTACAGGGGCCCATTACTTTATTGTACGCTTGAGTCAACCATTTCTCGTATCGTTCTATTTTTTAAAACTACTATATTTTGACGTATGTGACGTATGTGACGTATGTAACTGAGAACATACGTGAAGTGGTTCAAATACGTCACATACCTATGTGACGTAATAAATGGCTGACCATAGGTCGCTATTGTGAAAACACCCAGTAAAGCCCCCCTGCGAGGTGCTTTTAAAAATAGAAAGATGCGGGAAAGTGTTGACTCACAGGGTTAATATGGAAGATGGAGGCTCCGGCTAATGGGCTTCTGATCATTATCATATAAAGGTAACAAATCTCATGCTAGGGGCGCTTTCCGTTCGACCAAAAGTTCGAAAAACCGGCTAATGAATCGAATGAAACATTCTTGGAAAGTTGGGTATAAGTTATGAAGTGGTCCTGAAATTCGGGAATTCTGGAACAACTAGAAATCCCTTCCCATTGGTTCATTCCACCTCGGGCGCAATTGATGTTTCCATTTTGGGGCAGTACTCGTTGCTGTGGTCGGTTTCGAGCGGCCAACTGGAAAATACAAGAAATTATTGAAATTTTTTACCAGACCTTTTGGTCGAATGGAAAGCGCCTTAGGTCTATGTCGTCATTTTCACAAACCAAGCTTTCTTTAGACGAGTTCTTAAATACGTTTCAGATCGTACGAGCGAGCCTTTTCAAACCAAAGGGTACTAATAAATTATGTAAGACATCTGATTGGCTGGAAAGGTCACGATTCGTGGAAAAATCAATCTGAACATAACTCAGTCTGAAAAACGCCGTGACACTAATATACCGAAGACGCACGCTTCAGGTCACGTGCTCCTGCTGTAGGCAACTGTTTTTTTTTAATTATGGCACTGAATCACGTGATCAGTTATGATTCATTTGCAGTGCCTTGAATACGTTCGATACTATGAATCTTGGGTAACAGTCCTGGTACATGACGTAGTAGACATGCTGTTGTGCGTGGTCGTAAACTGTCTGGTCCGGTTCCTCCATGACCTCCTCGATCATTTGGCGAGTTCTGTGGTCTATGCTGACCTGTTACAAGAAGTAAATATTCACTATTTTAAGCATTAGAGGACTTTTTCCGTGTTTGCATAGACTAATCTAAACACGAGGGGCGTTGGGAGAAATCGAGACTGTTATGTTTCTTTACGTGGCGTATTTAAAATGTTGCGAGCAGACTTCCGTTAACTCTATTGGCCTTGGTGAGTCTCCCGTGGATCCGATGGACTTCGTTGGACTATTAGTCTCCCATCTGCTAATTTCAAGTGTTTAGACTTCCGGTAACTCCATTGGACTCAATGCGACGCCAGTGGACTCCGATAGACTTCACGTGAAACAGATACGAGTTCCGGTTCTAGTTGATAGTAGATCTAGTTGAGTGTATTGGACATGTGTGTAAATTTTGAGAATGATGCTAATAAATCAGGCTATGCAAATACGGAAAGAGCCTTTATAAAATAACGTCCTCTGGAAAAAGCAGAGGGAGTGACGTGACAACCAATGTTTGCATACCGGCGCTCTCATGCAAACACATCTACAGGTGGTTTTCACATGACGTCATTACGTCATAGCCACCATGTTGGTGGACGAAAACAAAAGACCTCTCATTGGCTCCTTTTGTTCGCCCACCAGGAATTGTACATTGCAGCATTGTTATTTGCGTCTCTAGAGATTGATTGCAAGCCACCTATACCAAGCAATTGCCAGCTTACGATAGATATTACAAAACCTATGACAACTGCTTCATTTAACAGCAAAACTAGTTGTTTGCAACGAAACTATTGGGATAATGCAACAATAGTGAAATGAACAAATGCTGAATGACGGACAGAAGAAGCTCACGAGAGAAAAACTGTTTGCGTCATCCAACATGGCGGTTATGACGTAACATGCAAAACACCACAAACCGGACGCACCGCTCGGAACGCGCTCTGGCAGGAAAACATCTTGGAGCGCCAATCTTTACCATTCACGTTTGCAGAATGTCCAAATCCAAACGCAAGACATCGGTCCACCAAAAATGGAATACCCTCAGTTCAGAAATTTGAACGTGACTTTTTGTGGTAACAGAACAATGTTGAATTTGATTTTTTTGCATCAAAGCATCTCTTTCCTCCTCAGGCCTGCTTAAGGCATTGATAAAGGAGACGTGGAAACGTTTTGTTTTAATTCAGTACAAAATAACTTTTATCAACCTCTGCTTACCTCTTTCGGCGATTCTGACGATAAGTAATCGCGGTAAATGGTTTGCGCAAGCTCTTTGACCGCTGCCTGATCTGTTTCTTTCTTGAGTTTCTCCACCGCCAACCAAAATAACAAGTTTTCTTCAGAATATTGAGACTTCAAAAAGTCGTGAAAGATTTTTACGCCAGCTGTCAAAGTAAAAAAATCATAAAAATGAAAGCGACTCTTTGTAAGGTTGAATTACTGGTTCTGGGCAACCAAAAGAATTTATCCATTTTCAACAGAACGTGAAAATGGCTGCTTCCATAAGGTGGAGTGTTGAGAATTGATCCCAATTTGGATCCAGTTGATCCAACACTGTTTTTTAATTGGATGAATGTTGAATGAGATTGTTGGTGCATTACCTGGCCGGTTAACGAATGTTACCCAAATATGCATCAATGTTTGGAGAAGGGTTTATGCACCGATCAACTCGAAACTTCAACATCCCCCCCCCCTTCCCAGGCAAACCACGGTCATTTGAACATTTGAAGATTGGATCGTTCAAAGTCCCGCCAAAATAGCTTTCAAATGCCCTACCCTGTCATTGGATTTGTCTGTCTGTGTCCAACTTTTGGAGACCTTTTTTGTAAGCCAATCACTCATAAATGCTATATCTCTTCCTTTAAACTCTTCCCTCTCGTCCAAACACGTGTTTTATGGCTGTTAGCGACTTCGGCGCCCGAAAAAAAAATCATTTGAAACCTGACTCTTCCGGTTCAATTCTCCCCACCCCACACAGGCAAAGGTCAAATTCCCTACTTCCCAGGCACAGAAGATAGTCAAATGCCCGGGGTTTCCCCGGGGGGGGGGGGGGGGGGGATGTTGAAGTTTCGATTTGATCGGCGCATTACAAGTCAATGGCACTTTTAGATGCAATCTCGTTCTAATAGAAGGAGAGGTGGGGTTTGAAGACGAGTCGGTATCTTGTTAATATGACAGGAGGCCAATTTAATAAATAATCTCAAAGTCATCACAAGTTTTGTAATTTGGCTCTTCTTTCTATATCTGAGCAATCTGAGGATATAATTACGCGATTCGAAGTGTTTCCCATAGGCAGCTAAATCCTAGTTCTTAACAGAAAAAAAAACACGTTTTGTCCAACAAATATCGAATGGTATATTATTGGAGTGATATTCCTATTTCTATATGCTAGAAGTCACTAAACAAAAGAGCACTTTACTAATATTATTTTGCCCGGTATTAATTCTTAACCCATCAATTTCAGCAAATCGTTTTTCACTTGTTCTTTTTCGTCTCTCTTTGTACTTAAGGTGATTCGTTAGTAATAGAAGTTGTCGTAAGATTTTCTTTAAACTTTCTCGATTGTTCCCTACATTATGGTGACTCGAAATGTGCAATTAAAAAAATAGGTCACCAAGCTCGTTTGGGAGACATAACTTGCTCAAGTTGATTAGTGAATCATTGCGATTTCATCTATCAATGACAAGTTTGTTCCACCGCTTCATGCTACGTTTCCCAGGAACAGGAAGCACAGCTTTAAGGTGATTCTTAAGTAACAAAACAGGTGTATTATGGCACAGGCGCACGTTATGAAAAGGCACTGACTACAAATATTCCTCCGGTGCGTGATCTCGAGGAGACAATTTTGTGTCTTCGAGTGATGGCTACGAATACTTTTTTCCCTGTAACTTTTTTTTCTGATGTAAATTTTTAATTTTTTTTAAACAGCACAAAGAGGAGGAGTAAGAGAATAAAATGATACCAAAAAAAAGATAGGTCACTAACCTCGTTTGGGAGAAAAAAAGTAAGCGCACCAAGCTCGACCTCTCGACAAAACGTCTCCCCGATAGCGCGATTTTACTTTCACTCTTGGACTGAAATGACTCTTTAAGTTTCAGCAAGGCTATCAATCGCCCTATTTTTTGCGAGAATCTAAAAGAGTTTTCCGTTTTTCTCTTTACTGCTGTGTTCTGAAAACGGCCATTCTTCTTTCTGGCGAGCTTTCCCGCACAAAAGGTCGCCATTTTGAAATGTTTTTTGGCCACGTTCGATACTGTATATCAATATTCACACATGGTTACGAGTCTTTATGGTTAAATTTAAACATTGTTTTGTTTAGAAATCCCCGGTTGAGACTTGTGAGACAAAGATAACAGAACTGAGCCGTGAAATTTGATCATAAAGCCTCTTAGCCATGCCTCAATACGAACATGGCCTATGTTGTGTTATGACCAGAACAGGATGCGCAGGGCAATACTAGGGAATCACCTTATTGCTATTATCTATTAACGATCGAAATGTTCATTCGAGGGAGTCGAAGGGTGAAAAAACCTATTTTCTTTCGAGGGCATATAACGGGCTTACCAATATTTTGTCGTTTTCTATAATTTTTGTAATTTCCATTGCACATCCTAATTTACACGAAACGTGGAGTAAGATAAATGAATAAAAAAAACAAGCAAAAACAAGTCGCGTTACGTTTTACAAGACAACAATGAAATTTAAATTTAGAAAAGTAATCTTTACATTTTGGATTAGAATTAATCTTGTTGTACGGGCCCGGTTGTGCAAATATTGTTTTCCAGAAAAAAGGCAGAGACGTTTTTTTTTGTGGGGTCGTGTATGCAAAAAAATAGAAAAATAAATAAATAACTAAACAAACCCGACAGTGCGAAAAAAGAAACCTGTGAATTGGTTAGTTTCGAAGAAGCTATGGTGTTGCATCGATGGAGACTGAAACAAGAAAATTTAGTTTTATTGGTTTCGTAGAGATTGAGAGTGCCTTGTTGAAATATTCGAGATTGTTTTCGGTATTCTGTGTTACCTTGGTGTAGTGATATGATAGGCCAGAAAATGTCATTTTATGGGAGGAGAGCATGGTTAGGAATATTGAAACAGGGTTGCGACACGCCTTTGCACTTCTCAGCTGTAAACACAACTGGAAGGAGGCGACCGGTTCACTATTTTCAAAATGTGCGTGGTGTTGAGATCATCGAAAACAAATTCAGATGAAGGCGTATAAAGGCCTTAGCGGAACGAATTCCCGCGCTCCAACCTCTGGGAAAAGTGGCCTGTCTTAATTTGAGTGGTACTTACTTTTGCTTGTAAGTAGTTTTTCAAAGCTTAATCCCCATTCTTCGACTTCCTCTCTGCTCGGTCTTAAATCAAACAAGAAAATGAAAGAAGATTCGCTCAACAGTGAATTTCTATATCAATTTGCGGTCTTTCCCCAGCACAGTCACAAATGGACTTATTTTTAGATAAACTTTACGCCCGAAAACAAACAAAGGCTCGCCATTTTAACCAATCAGGAGAAGCCATGTCACGCGTGACTGCTTCTGCCATGTTTTTTTCAGGGCATAACAAGTAACAACCAATTTTCGCGGGAACGGGTATTCTAAAAATAGACTCATTTGTGACTGTGCAGGGAAGCCCTCCCATGCCATAAACGCACTCTTATCTAATTCACTCTTGATTCGTTTTGATAGCAGACATGTCGGTGAGGATAATAATCGGGCCATTTGTTAGCAATTTGCTAGTTCGGCTGTCGTGTTAATTAAACAAAACATGTACAACGCGTTTGAATCGTAAGGGCAAAGATACAAGCCTCACGTACACTACTTATATTTGCCCTACGATTTTTCGCCGGTGACCTGTCACAGAAACGTGCATTTCGTTGCGATCTCCATACTGTTTCCAAGATCGCAGTTCTCATGTTTAGCACCCAGAATATCAATAACGTCCCTTGGCAACATGCACAGTTATTAAAGCGAAGGTTCCTTTTGTAAATATTATGCATCCCTTGTTATAACGGGATCGTATCCATGTGACGTCATAAACTAATCAGCCGCCATGTTGGTGCACCTGCGCTCACGTATAGTTTTATGCAAATTAGGTAACTTGACATAGTGGTGTTTTGGAAAAGAATGGCTTGTGATCAAGATCCTTCAATTTCCTCAGCTGATATCAGTTAAGAATTATCAATTCATTTGTCTCAATACGAAAAAAAGAGAAAGCGCTATATGGAGAAAATAGCGGATCCTGTTTAGATGGAGGGGAAACGCTGTGAGCCCGACTGTTTACCACCCGTGGAACCAATTGATTTACTGTGCTATCTAGTTCTTGAAACTAGCTTCTACACTCAGCAGCAATTGAAAGGTTTTAAAAGTCTTGAGGCATACAACAAGTGGTCTTAGGATTTGTAGAAAGCGTACAGTGCCACTTTATTTTCAACAAGTTTGTTGCCTTGGCCAAGATGAGACGAACTCAGCGTATGGATGAACGATGCTTTGATTGCCGTCTGGATCATCACTGAGAAGTATGGCGTTACCAATTGTGCACACTGTTTGGGATGATTAGCGGAATCTTTCTCCCACATCGCAAGCGTTCGTCCGTCCATTTTCCCATCTCTTCGCCATGGTTTGTGATTATGGAAGGGATTCTAGACATACACACTCCTTAATCGCTCCCAATTTTTTTCCACGACCGAAAATCGCACACAATTAGCTTCCTTAATGTAACCCGCAGTACATTTTGTTTTCTCAACAAATTCTGCATAAACTATTGTCAACTATTTCAAGTGCATTTGAAAACAATAGCTTATGCAAAATTTGTGGGGAAAACAAAATGCATTGAGGAATGATATGAAGGTTGCTAATACCACCTTGTTGTAAACGGTGTTGGAAGGTGCACCAACATGGAAGCCAATTTGTGTGAGTTGATCACGTGACTGATTTGACCCTTTGTGTATTCAGTGCTTTTATCTATCAGTATTGGTGCTGAGCATAAGTATCGCTGCCTCTGGGGACTTCCAAAGAGTATGCGACTGCACGCATATGCACAAATTTATTGCGTGACTTCTACAGAACGCAACGAGAACTTGACTGGTTTTTTCTCCAGTAAGTCTTTCGCAACGCATTTCCGGCCGTTGAACAATACCCGGAAATTCAAACATTTGACCTTCGATGCACTGTTTATCTTAATTAATATGAGATTTAAAATAAAAAGTCTAATCTTTTAAAAGTAATCTACAGTTAACTAATGTCACCGCAGAGTCTGCTCGCAATATTTTTTATATTGAACAAAAGGCAAAATATTGGCCATTTCGATGCAAGGCAGAGAACAGTGCTAAAAATAATGAAACACTGTGCTAATTTGCATAGACTAAGCTTTGTAAAAAACACAATGATGCCTCTTTAATTGCTGAAAAGATGTTTCCCATCATCGGAGATTAACTAAGACAAAAGCATCTAAGACGAAACAAGCCATATCATCTTAGGTTATTCTCGAGTCAGTCCAGACATATTTTTAATGTCAAAAACTGTCGAAAACATTCCTAAATTGTCTATTTCTGTCACTTACTATAAAAATCGTATGTCGATATGATTAAATTGCCTGATATTTAGGAAATGAAAAAAAATTTACGATTAAATATATTTATTTAGTTCTAATTGTCCTCCCGAATCCCCCAAGATTCTCGAAGAAATACACACGAGTGGTGCGATACAAGTTTTCTCAAATTTAGTTTCAATGGGGATGAAACGAGTTTAATCGACGCAAAAAAATAAACTACACCACAAGCATAGAAATGCTCTGTTGAACCTTAAGAACATACGTTCTACTACAAAAGACGAGAATTTCCGCTTCGGGTAAAGAAATAATAACGTTCTATTCTTTACCTCGAGTTTTATCTAAAGAAGGTCGATATTTTTAATTTCCGGCAGATTGCCCTCGTCAAATTCTGGAAGATTAGAAAAGAATGGAATACGGTGACTAATTGTCCCTTGAAACTCGATAGGATGCAAGTTTTGTTAGCCCTTTTCAACGTACATGGAAAATATTTTATTCTCGATCGAAAGAAGCTTCATCTTTTGCATAGAATTTCCGAATCTACTTCGGAACGAAGCTCTCTCAAACAGACCATTCAATTGCCGATATAAATTTAGTTTTACTAGAATGTTCTGATCATCGAGATTCTATTTTTCGACATATTTTCGTCGAGTAGATTGAAATTTGCATGGTCTTGCTTCGTTTCTTTCAATGGGTTACTGAATTATACAGCAATTTAGCAAGCGCAAACGTACTACAATAACTACGCCATAAGTGGGAACTGCCGCATCCGGCAACAACACAACCAGAAAAATGCGAATCATTATTGTCCATTTAAGCTTATCACTTACTTGGGACTGTAGTTTTTGCTCGAAGAAGGATCCATGCTGCCCACACGGAATCTCCTGGCTGGGCTGTTGGTGTTGAGGAAGCAGAATAAAGATTCGAAATCCATAAGTAATATTGGTTGACCAGCACTGATCGCAATCAATTGACGAAAGCAAATAAAACAAACCAGTATCTATTTTACACCCTACGGAAACTCCTTTGCGGTCATAAGGAAATAATTCAAATTTTTGACAGTTTAATTACTGGCACAAAACACGAATCACGAGCTTGACCCCGATATGCCCACCCAGTTGAATCAATTTGGGAGCGTTCCAGATCTTATTTCTTGAGCTTTGGGGACAAATTCCTTTTCTCCAAGAAACTGGAAAATGAAAGTTCAATTTTTTTTTCTTGGGGAAATCGGAGATACGTGGCAGGGCGTTCCACATTTAAGCTGAAATCGCCTTTGTGAATATTGAAGGATTAGCTTCAGAGATTTCGGTTTTAAATTCCTTTTAATTAATCGTCTTAAAAGGACGAAAAAAAAAAATTTTGGAGATTTAAAATTCCCTTGCCTTGACGGGAAGATTAACTGCGCACACAAAAAAAGCCATCAATGCAAAGAGGGTTTAGTACTTTTTTTAGTGACAACTCGTATTTTTTATTGCCTTTGTAAGTTCTGTAGTTTGGCTTCATGTACGCGAACTTTGGTGATCGTGCTGATATTAACCATGCATAAAGCTCACTGTGGATTGCATTAAAATTTTAACGAAGATATTTTCTAACAGTATAAATGTTTGTGCAATATGACATGTCTCGTGCACATCATATTGACTCAAAATGCTAAGAAGGGCTACCCGTCTGCACGAATTCCAGAAAAAATGAGGTAGAGATTATCAGGCTCGGTCTTTTCGCTTTCCTCAGTGTTGTTTGAAATGTGTTTAGGTCACATGATGAAGGATATATGAAAATTCAGTTGATGGGACTGTGGGTGTGTAAAGTGAAGCCCGGCACATGGCTTCAACATCTGCTTACACATCCGTTCGATTTTGTTGAACGATGTTAAACTATTTTCAACACTGCTGTTCAACAAATTCGAACGGATGTTGAAGCAGTTTGCCAGGGCCTTAATTAACGGTTTTTCAGAGCGAAAGACCATTGCATGTAAAAAACATATGCATATTCTTTGACAACGCACTCGGAAGTCCAGTAACTTGATGCTCAGGTTAGCGGTAACGCTTATGAAAGAGATTACTGATAAGTAATGCAGCAAATAGAGCGATACTTCCCTCGCCTTTTATCGTCTTATACTGTAACCTTTTCAAAAACTGTAAGCTCGCACAATAATTATTAGAAATCACCTATCATCTGTAACATTGTAATTAAGTGCTGGCAGGGCTTTCTCTTGACAGCACCTTTCTTCGTGTAAATTAATATTTATTGGAAAAAAAAGTACCTTCTCTTTCTAATAAAAATTTAAAGATATTCAGAATATACGATGACCCAATAGAATTCAGTAAAATTTGAGTCCCACTCTATGGTAAGCAATCGTACATTCGTCAACCATTATCGGGTTTCAAATCCCATCTGGGTTTTTCTTTAGTTCTTATTGGTCATCAAATATTCTTTGTATCTTTAACTGATGTTTCTTGTATTTCTCGAAGTTTGATGAAAAGTTGTCTCTTCGGTGATTGGCAGTTTCCTCCAGCTGAAGTGTTCTTTGAAGTTTGACCCCATTAACTGATTCACCTTTGGAGCGATTTCTTTAGTCATGCCCCTCTCGTACCATGAAGCAATGCTACGCCCATGCACACAGTTTTGACGCTGTCTGCGTTAACAATCTGCTCTTTTTCATGCAGACTTAAATATTTTCGCAGTGCCGGGAATAATCGTACGGCTCTTCTGAGCGATCTAATCCGAACATCTTATCGGGGCTTCCAGCGCAGACATTACAGCGTAAGCCAAAGATCAAATCCCTCAGTGTTCATTTCGCACGCACTTAAAAGAAACCGTAAAGGAAAATCACGCACTTAATACCAGCTGGCGGTTGAAAGTAAATGAGAATGCATTTAAACCCCGACAACTTCGCCTTCCATTCTTTTGGTGGTTTGCAATCCTCCAGGGACAAGTGACAGTTAAAATGGCGAAAGGTAGAAATTACTGCACGACGAACAAAGCTCTATTGTCTGTGTCATCAAACATGCTGGTGATCACGCTCAACGTGCGAACCAGCTACGATATGTAGCTGATGATTAGTCTTTGAAATACTGATATAAAGAAAAACTCGATCGGATTAAAGAACACATGATACGAAGAATCGCATTTAGCGATAGTTATTTTTCTTCGGCTTTCAGAATGTAGAGACCAGTGAACTTTTAGTTTAAGGTTGACGCACAATTTTTCAGAATTGTTTTCAAAAATCGTTCGAAACCTTGAAAAAGATTACTCAGCTTTTGGCATAGTCGCACACTCATAGTATGACACTCCGTATATTTTATAAAGTTATATGACCCGTGGCTCGCTTTTTAGAGACAACCCTTTCGCTCACCGTTTCCGCAAAACTTGTGAGCAAGAGGACGGCAACAGCCACCGCGGCAATCATGAACGCAAGCCACTGAATCGTGCTGATATCCGAATCAGTGACCGGGTCAATTCTGAAATTTGGTCTCGTGCTGCGCGTGCTTCATGCATCTTAGTCTATTTCTTTGACGCACGTGCCTTTGGCAGAATGAAGTAAAACGTGCTCGGGACAAATCGATGGTTTGCTGGGTTGAAATATTTGGATATCCAGGTCAAACCTGATCAAATATTATTCCCCGTTACTGTGACAATTTCGCGATTTCTCCTGGAAGGTGTGTATTAACATTCCAGGGATAAAATTTGTGTGAACGGTGTGGACGTTTGAAGAAAAAGGTGAACTTCAAGTTATGCCGTATGTGCTCTTGTCCTCCACATTACCAAATTTGGTCATGTCAGATCATTTTTCGGAGGAAAACCGGTTCGACTCCCGTTGAAGTTATATGAATTGTTCAGAGACAATCTCTTACATTGTCCAGATAAGTCCGATAAATTCACGGGAACACATCGGAGCCCAACAAACTGACTTTCTCCCTGCTTCCTCTTGAGTGGCTTCATAGCTCATTTGGTTTAGGATTGTACCACTATCGCAGAGGTCATGGGTTCGAGTCTCCCTGGAGCCACCTGATTTTTTCTTGTATCTATAAAGTGCGAACGAGGATCACTTCTCCATTTCGTAAAAAGTAAACCGCACCTACGGGGCGTGCATAACTTTTCCTTTCTCGTTAATTAAACCTATTATATTGTTTTTTGGCGTTCTTGTAGCCGTCACAGTCCTTGCTTAGCTGCGCCCCTATTGGCTAAAAAGTTTACTCTTTTAACTACTTCCTTAGATTTCTGCGATAGCCGGTCATGAGAATTTCCTGTTATATCAGGATCATATCCTTTAAGCTGATAATAATCTTCATTCTCAATACTTGTCTACCTGTCAGTGTATTGAAAATTGAGAGGTGAATTTACATACTGATCAAAAAAAGACCACCGTGACCGTGATAATAATGTTTAAAAAAGATAGAGCGGATCTATTTCAATTGAGTGTCGTAAAACAAATACCAAAGTATTTACAACAGGTGCAAACAGCCCAATGAACCACTCCACATTCGTGGCAATTCCGCCTAACTTGCTCAAAGCGCGGGAAAAATCGGGCGTGCTAGTCGTGATTGGTGGTCATTAGTTGATAAACTGGCGTGAGATTTTTAAACCAATCACTGAGGGTAGCAATTGCAATCGTGTTATCTTTTTCGACAGTCATTTGAAAACTGCGCTAAAAGAAATTCCACATACCAATACCAATCACAGGAGCAACAGAAGCACGAACATAAGCAGCAATAGTCTTTTCGTCTGCTGTCGTATATCGGTTCACGCGCGACTTCCTCGAATTCAAGAGTGGCTTTCTTGATGTTAGTCTCCTTCAAGTATATTTCCAGCTGTGTGTTTTGAGTCTGAAAAAAAAAAGAGAAAATTACTGGTGTCTATTTCCGGAAGCTCTCCAACTGAAGAAACTGAAACATCCGGCGGGAAAGAGCAAGAAAAATCAGTACATTGCGTCATTGTTTAATTAATCAAGGAAAACCGGATATGAAAACATAACTTTATTCAAAGAGGGAGACTCAATCTTCTAACTTACGGCAAAAGAGGATGAATGAGGTAAGAGAACGAATCACTATGCCTCATCATAGTTTTAAAAAAAATCTATTTTGAGCCTCGCAAAGCTATTTTAAGTTCTCGTTCCCAATGCCGGGCATATTTAAAATTTCATTACGTCATTACAACTGGCCAATCAGATGCCTCTCTAAAATTAGCTGCGTAGCCTATCATTGGAAGAAGCCAATGTATGGGGGATCCATTTTCTTTCATCATCCTCTCTTGCTTACGGGTCTGTAGGTATGCCAGAGTGGACAGACCACAACACTGGGAACTCCATGCCGTACTCTTTACGAATAGTGTGCGGGTTCCGTTATTAACATTGAAGATTTGTGACACGGAGACTACGGTTTATCGTACCTTATCCGAGTCTAAGCATTTGCATATGTCATTATAAAGGCAGCACTTTCTCCCGGTTATTTAAGGACCCAGAGTATTGGGTCCTTAATTCCGGAGTTGTCCGATATTAAAATGTAGGCTCAATTCATGGAAACTTGGCGATTACCCAAAAACTATTTCCATTTAACTTGTTGAAAGCTCGGCCCTGGGTAATCAATACGCAAATATTGCAAAATGCTGTCTGGCGACGGCGACCGCATCGAGAAAACAACGAAACCATTGGTTAATGAACGAAAACAATGGGTTTATACGCGCAAAATGTAGTCTTTACATTTTGTATAAGTAGCTAATTGTTTGTGAACGTGGAAAATCACTTTTATTTAAGATTTTGTAGACTGTAAAGGAGAAGATGAGAAGCAAAGTCAACTGGAGGGACATTTCAGAGATATTTTTGGAGACAAATGATGTGGAACTGTGTCAAGTTGCGGGATAAGTGGACAATAGACCTTCTCATAAATGGCGGTCAATTTATTATTCTTTTGTCCAAGTGCAAATTAGCCTACCAAGTGTCGATACCATACAGTGAATTGAAGAGAATTCTTGCTCTAAAATGAGGCTTGGTAGGCCAATTTTCGGGTCGTGTCGTACCTCATTGAACGGGCTTTAGGATTGGCCAAAAGAACAATTGAACGAACAAAGATAACAATGGATTTAGCACAGAAAACAAGAGGATGTTCGACACTATACAGCCAACGAAATATAGTATTCAACAAGAGGTACGACCCCGGCAGGTGGGACAATCTTCACATTAACAAAAAACAATAAAAGAGACGCCACTCAGGAATAAGTATATTCGTGACAAGTTAGGGGCATACATTTTCAAGTTTGCGGCGTGGGAAGGGCTGGTAATAATTATAAGGGGAGGAAGGAGCGTATGCTTGCCTTTCATTGCATGCTTACCCTTGACCAGTCCTGTTCAATCGGTTGACTGAAGTCGTAATACCATGACGTATCGTGGTTTCGACTATGGACTGATTCGGTCTACAAAAGAGAAAAGAAAACTTGTATTGTCCACGGAGGCTTGCTTATAACTTTAGAAACGTTCAATGAAAAGAGGTTCGCGATTTTTTAAAGAAAAGATTAAGACAGGTTTCGATGCATCTAACATCTTCGATAGTTATGACGAATATTTGAAAAACTGTTGAATTTGTAACAGTCTAGGAATGCATAATTAAAAACAAATTGGACTTAAAATTCTTTTAGAAAAGAACACAAATAGCAAGTGAACATAGCCTAAGGACATACATCGAAACATGTCTTACAAACTAAAGAGCATCGTTATTTTTTTTTAACTGAATCGTGATTAGATCGGATGAACTGCTTTCTGGACTAGTAAGAGAGCAAAATAAGTTTCAATATGGATTATACCAGTTAGAAATTTTACAAAAGAAAATACAATTGAAATACAAAAGAAAGACAAAACGAGAAAGTACTGTTTAGTCTGAACAAAGACGGTCTTTTTTCTGAAATCTAAGGGGGTGGAAATTCCAAGCCTGTATGCTTTTAGCTCAGCGATATATTTATTAGACAAAAGATATCATTTCGTCCCGAAACCATGCATTAAGCATTTCGTCACGGTTTCATGTATACGGCTATGCAAATTTCATACCGGCACATGTTCATACCGGTCTGAGTTTGTCCCGGTCTCATGTAAATACCCCCAACTAGCGATAGTTCAAACAGTGATGAGCTTTGATATCCCTGAAGTAATTAGCGATTGCGGAACCTTAGGGCCTCCACAGGCGAGGCAAATTGTTTTGGATGACTATTTCCAGATGACTTTAAAAATAATACCCGGCAACAAATGAAGAACCGCCGACTTTAAATTTCGTTTGCGTCTACCGTAATTAGACTCAGTCTGTAGTCGAACCTACCTATCCTATACGACACATGCAACTTTAATTCAGAAGATGTCAAGAACGTTTTCAGACTCAAATCTCCAAAAAAAGAAAAAAAATAAACAGAGCGTTCGGCCTCAGCCCAAAAATTAGTCCTTCTCATAAAAAAGAGTGTATGTACTGATTTTTCAGGGTAAATGGCTCCAGTTCATGTCGAAATGTCTTAACGTGGGATTCCGGTAAATGTCTGCCACTCTGAAATTCTTTTGCCTTCATTAAATCCAATTAATAGTATCATTGTTAAACTCAATGATACTAACATAAATTACAATCTTAGGAATATCGAGACTGATCTAGCACTTCCAAGGTCATACACAAATTTTTTGAAGCGCAGCTTTAAGTATATTGGTGCAATACTCTGGAACAATCTTTCCTATGAGGCAAAGACCGCACAATCGCTTTCGGATTTCAAACACAAACTTGCCTTCTCGCCTTCCATGCCTTCTACTGCGGGATCGCACTGATTCCATGTAATATACTTTTTCTTTTAAATACATATATATATGTTTTATTGTAACGTGTTTACCTACGCCCCACCTGGAAACCAGCTTTTGTTGTTAAGAATCCCAACTGGCCGGAGGCAAACCAGTTGGCTATTTACAAGTGCAGCTGGGAAGTTGAACCAGGGACTACCAAGATCAAATTCAACGAGTGATCAGTGCGGGTCTTGAACCCGGGATCCCCGGATCTCAAGGCAAGCGCTCTAACCAGCGGTTTTAAGGGGAGTACGTCGTTGTTAATCATTCAATGGATAGACAAGTATTAGGGGGAAGAATTTTTATCTAAATTGAATTTTTTGTGGATTTATTTCAATTCCAATGGGGCTGTGGACAAAAAAACATCTGCCTCAGCCAAAAACAAACCCCGGAACCCAGATATGAATAAATTCAAATCTTACGGAGGATAATTAGTTACAAAAGAAAAACACCATTATTATAAAGATAATCCCTAATATAAAGAGATGTGTCACCTTCATTAAAATAACGTGCTTTGCTTATTCACGTTCATTAAGGAAAAAGTACTTTGCCTATTTTAATAATTAAGAAAATTAGACGGACAACTCAGTGACATGATCGATTCATTTGTCAGTTTTTCGAAACAGGTTTCGAAAAAGAGTTCACCTTTCCGTGAACAGTCATCAAATTAAAATACAGAAACCTGAGGAGGTTTGAACGCGCAAAAATCAATGCCTTAACCCTCATTTATAATTATCTGTCCTCCAGGCTTAAAATAGAAGACTGTTTATTTCTTAAAATTCGCTTCCGTTTACAGCACTGAAATTCTGCACACACAGTTTGTCAGACAGACAGCAAAAACGTGTTTGTCTTTGAATTGCGAAACTTGTGATTCTCAACCCACAAATAATATTTCTTTAAGATTGAAGTTTTTTTAATGAAATTTTTGGTCGAAAAGTGAATTTCTATCACCATGGTGTAGGCCCTAACAATGATAGCAGAAAGTTTTCTCTATCTTTTCCGCGGTTTTCTTCAAATGCCGGGTTCACAATGTTTCACTCCCGTTTTTGCATAATGAAAACAATTAATACATGAGATATAGAAAGGAAAAAAAAAGAATTTACCTCTGTGCTATCAGGGCGATCAGTAGAATACATTTTAAAAGCTAGTAAAATGGGTTTTACCTCTTTTTAACTTGCAAACGGTCGACAATATAAAGATTCTAGGGATTTTTGCTGGCAATTCACTAAACGTATTTCCTCTTGATTAAGTCAAGAACAAAGAAAATTCGAAAGATATTGGGCGCAGACAGGAAATAATGGGGTTACAAACCAATCACCTTGGTTGTAAGGCTACATGTTTGTTTTAAGTTTTAAATAAAATTTCATGATTTAATCTGTGAAATTGCCTGAGCAATCGAACAAAGCAGTTCAGAAATGATCACATTAAAGAAACAAGGAGTTTGGCCGGAACAAAGGACTGTAAATGTCTCTTACATGTAAATCTACGTACGTGTTAAATTATAATGTGCGTTTTTCCATTGTATGTAGCTTCCTACCTCGCGAGCAGTTGGTTTCTCCCACGCATACCGAGAGAGAAACCACTGCGAGCAACCGTTTGTTTCTTTGAGTGAGCCGCCGTCCAAAATCAGGGACAAATAAATTGAATTTGAACCGGTAAAACGAGTTAGTAAACTCGTTTTGGCACTTTCTCGTGCGTTCAGCTGCGTAACTGCTGCGGCGATCTTTTCATATTTCTCCCGCGAAATAAGACGAAGAAATGCATGACGCCATTCACGTGGGGTGTGACGTATTTAAATCAAAAGGTTGCTCGCAGTGGTTTCTCTCAGTGGATGCGCAGGAGAAACCAATTACTCACAGGGTAGTAACTTCCTTCCTCCCTTGAGACAATTACGTGTTGCGACAGCCTCCTTAATTACATATCATAACTTAGTACCATATAGTAACTATGCTCAAACCTAAACACAACTTTTGCAGTAATCTTTGGCGGAGACCTTTGGAGGCACGCATTTCGTGTGAACTTTCAAGGTTCAACAGCTATGACCAATCGCAAGAAACTAACTTGACGTCATAGCGTCACCGATCCGGAACCGCCTTTGTTTTTTTTTGCGGAGAAGGTAGTCTAAAAATAGATCGATCTGAAAAAATTCCGTGACGTTGGGTTAGCATGGGATCGAGTTGTTCGCTCCAAGTCATGGGCTCCTGTCACTTGCTTAGTTGTATGAAACGTTTTGATTTGACTTGATTTGCGTTAATTTCAGTTTACTGTGTCCGCAATTAGTGTTCCAGGGCTAGAACGACTAAACATTTAAATAAAGTTCCTTTTCTTTGATTCCAGGTAGCCAGACATTTCTTGTGTTTGTGCATAGATACTATCAGCACTCGAAGACACAATTCGTATGGGTAATCAAAAGGTGACGAGTGAAATTAGGGAATAATTTCACGCACATTTCGTCCAAAATCAAATAATTTTCCAGCCTTTAGGCGAGGGCAATTTGTTTGATTTTGGACAAAAGTCAAGTGAAATTATTCCCTGATTTGACGAGTATACAAACATTCATAAGACGCCATTTTGGCAATGCAGGAACAGTTGCCATGGCAACATTGTGTTATTATAAAATAACGCTGAAATTTCGCTTTAAAATTAAAGAGTGATTTGTTACCCGTCTTATTGCCCCCGCAATAACAAGGGCCAGAGGCCAGGACCCGAGGAGGTAACCTAGAAGTCCCCGCGTAAAAAGGGTAAATGTCTAAATTGGTAGATATTGTAGTGGGAATCATTCTCGATTTGCTCAACCGGGCGCGCAAAGTGGTATCGGTATTGCTTAGACGGGCGCGCAAGTGGTATTGGTATTGTTCTACACGACCGAGGTGTTTTAGGAATGACGAAGTAGAAACTCGCACGCAGAACCAAAGTGCTGTTCGGCTTAGCGATTGAAAAATCAAACATATTAAAGCAGATCTGATGCAAATCGAGTTACCTGGCTCAGAAATTGGTTTTGTCCGGACACAAATCAGAAACAGGGGCGAGCGACGATTTGCCAGACTCAAATCGGAAACAGGGGCGTCATGTTCATACTATCTTACTAATTAACAATTAGCCCCGTCGCCCTCAAGGGCCATGGGTCAATAGCCCAGCCCTTGCGGGCTACGGGTCTAATTGTTAATTAGTGATAGTAATAGGACTGAGTTGCTCCTGGTGGAGTACAATACACCTTATTCCAAAATGGCCGCCACTTTAGTATTCTTTAGTTTCCATGCAAATTGGCCCTTTTGGCCTCATTCAAGGTTAAATATTCTTTTGAATTTTATGTTTTAAAGCGAGACCACAAGGGCCAATTTGCATGGAAACAAAAGAATACTAAAATGGCGGCCATTTTGGAATAAGGAGAATTCAGGGAATAATCGACCGAGTAATTTCAAAATTGGCCGAGCGTCCAGCGCGAAGCCGATTTTGAATTACGCCCACGATTACTCCCTGACGACACGAATTCCTTTTACCAAATACGAGACAAATAGGCGAGCAAAGTACCAATCAGATTCGAGAATTTTGTAATAGTTACCCTCTATATAGAACTCGATCGAGTCTACATAAATCGACTTGAAGCAGAAAAGTTAAGGCTTTACTGTTTTTGAGCCAATTTATAATCCGTGTAAAAATGAGAATATTTGGACACTAATCCGGCTCCCACACCGTGAAATGGAAAAGAAAATCAACAGGAAAATTCACTGTCAACTAAGTGATAAGAAATGAACTTTGCACGCATTCAATAATAAGTTTTCGGAAACTGTTCTTATTGCGCCTATTATGAGTTTATTGCTGAAGTATTCCAATTCGATGCTTAGGAAAGATATAAACAAAGGAGCATGTTCCTTTACATAACACTTAAAGGTCTCTGTTTTTAAACATGTCTTTGTATAATCCCGTTAGTCATTTAAAGGGCAAAATATAAGATCACCGAGAAAATTACGTAGGTCACAAAGAAGGACAAATATGTCGTTCTCTACTGTGTTCTCCTTCTAGTTGGCCTGCATGCAGCGCGAAGAACACGGCAGTAGCGCTCGGTCAGTTTATTTTTCGGAGACGGATGCAAGCTAACGTGTATCTCATGTTGAACAGCTGTTTTTAAATTCTCTACTTGCACAAATGCCATAATACACCTCTTTATCCCCCCATATGTGCATACAGGCACATAGGCATTGTTTTCGATTTCTCTTGGGACATCGTCATGTCCCACGAGAAATTGCAAACAATTATTATTCAAAATCTTGGGGGGTAAAAGAGGTTTATTATGGGATTTGTGCAAGTAGAGAATATCATCTTGAGAAATTAAACGAAATTCTGCGCTTGCAATAATGGGGCAACGAGCCTGTGGCGACAAAATGCTTCCAATTTACGCAAGAGCTGCAGCAGCTGCAACAATACAACCTTGGGACATATCTGTTTCTTTTAGTTTTTCCGTTGTTCTTGGCCTTACAAACGTTGTCACAAAGAATTAAATATACTGGAACTCGAAAAAAATCCCTTTAAAGTTCAAGCCAACATAATTTTATCATATTTCGAACCAAGCTAGGTAAGAAGAACAAACACCATATTTCAATTTCCAAAAGGAAATCTCTAATGACTTTGTTTAGAAATGTCAGTTTTGATCAGACTGTCAGTTTCTACAAGATTTTTTTTCATTTTTCGTACAGAGTTTCGTTGCTGTCTACCAGGACTGAATGAAATTTTTTGCAAATTTTGGAGTTCCGTTAACAGCAAATTGCACTTCTACGTCACTGAGCTACGATTTTGCACGATATACAAATTTTGGGTTTTGGTGAAGCTATCGAAAATGCTGCATGCAAATTTATAAAACCTTGCAACCTTAAAGATGTTTGTACCGAATCACGATGTTATCAAGAAACACTATCGTCTCTCGTAATCGATCTGCTCCAATTTGATGAAAAATTTGAAGCCCAAACGAAATACTGAAAAACGTTATCATGTATTCCTTCCACAAAGTAGAGTAATGTTTGTTTTTCCTTGGTTAAAGGAAATTTTTTAAAACTTGTTAATCATAAAGTAAATGAAATATCTACAGTATTAAAAATAAAACTTTACTCTGTAACATATGTATGATTTCTCTGTTGCAAAATAGATACTTTTCGCACTTGTGTATAAAATTAAAATAATCCTGTAAACATAAATGGATTCCAGGATGGAACAAAACGGATTCTTCTGTTTAAAAATTCGGAAGATGCTGCATAGCAAGGCCTTTCGATATAAAGCCTGTCGGATTACTTCCTCTATAAGTCCTATAGTTTCTTTTAAGTTTTTTAAGCGCGATTTCGTAACTGTGCGACATTCAGACGATATGTCTCTCAGAGAGTTAAATATTCTTTTGGAGAGATTAACAAAAGACAAGAAAAAAATACGTAAAATAAACAGTTGGCAAGGTTAAAAGGCCACAAGCAATCTTCTTTGCTATGAAGAAAATATTCTAACGCGGCGCTATCTTATATATAAACTGACCTTCCAAGTTTTTGCGCTCATCGGCCTGGCGAATCAAGAAGCTTTTTCGTCTCAATTTACCAGTTTTCACTGGAGGGAAGGGGTTCCTCCAGAAATCAACAAAAAAACAATCTGGATATGGAAAACAAGCAAAAACGGGTTAAGGGCTCGTCTGACTTTTCATTCAATACCGTATTCGCGTAGGATAAAATAATTAAAACATCGCGAAAATGGCCCATTTCAAAATGGCAGCCAAGAACTTTCTCCTCTTTCTCTCAGTCCGCAGAAGCGTAATGAAATATAGAACTAGATGGTGGCGTCAAAGACAGCACACAAAAACACAAACCTGAGGTGCTTGTTCATTCAATCGATTGCTTCACCCGACTGGAGGTAAAATAATATCGCTGTAGTCTTGTCGCTAATTCACATATGCCAATAAAATTGACACCGAAGACAGAAGTCATTGAAAGGACAAGGAAATTTGCATAACTTATTTTGGGATTAAATATGAGTAATGTCGAACTTCCTTGGAAGACAAGTCGAAATTTCGACCACGGTTCGAACCAAGTTGACCTGCAAGAGCTCTTCCCAATTTTATTTGCTGTATTTTAGTCCAGACTTGTGCTCAGAAAAGAGAAATGATTCGAAATAATATCGGAGGCAACATACGGAAGTTATTTCATAATGAGCTCAAATAAATAGGATTTTGTGTGTTATTTGTTTGCGCGGCTTAAAAAGGAAAGCAGCAATGATAATTTTTTTTGGCTGGTAAAATTCACCAAAGGAGGTAATCAATGTAAAAACCTTTTGCCAAACATGACGATTATCAGGCCGCTATATACGAGAATATCTCCGAGTCACTTTTCGATATTTCTGCTACCATTGTCTTCACTGGGAATATTGATTAGTTTGTCTGATGCAATCGAAAAATGAGGACCAAAACACCTGGCTTAGAAGTATGTGTTGACGACGGAATAAACAGTGACTTTCGTCATTGAGCGTCCAGTCGAAGCCGCACTGAGGTGGCGTTGTATGCTCAAACACCGAGCTCAAACATCACTTGGACCAAAAATTAGATTTTTCTCCTCTTGTTTCGAATTCAAATTCATTACGCCATCTATTCAATTCTCATCTGGTCGCTATTCAACACAGTTATGTTACTTGTTTATGAACTTGGCCTTGCGAGCTCGAAACTGTATTTTAACTCAACTGTGACGTTCTTTACTTGATATTACGATTCTTATTTTCTTTGCTTGAGACCCAGGAAAAAAGGCCGTACTCATATTTGTTGCTCGAGGAGACATTCAAAGGACTTCTTTTTTGTCACGTCTTTAATTAAAGTGGGGTCTAGTAAGAGCTCGAGGCCAATCAAAAGCAAGAACACGAGCGCACTTTAAGGCTCGCTCGCTATTCATTTCAATTGATTAGAAGCTAGTCTGGTGAAAGTTTTAGAGGGAGCAGTTGATTATTTGTAATTAGCACCGTATTAAAGTATATTGAGATAACAAACAAAATTTTAAGTTGTAAACTATCCATCAATAGACCATTTTACAGTTGTAGCCAAGTTACCTGGCCAAAGAATGGAAGCGAGGCTGCCGGTGGCCCAGCTTTATGCAAACCTTTGTGCTTTTTTAATGTTAATGTAGGCTAATTAGAATTACAATAACACAATTTAAGACGAGGTCACTGGCAGCCTCGCAGCCATTCATAGGCTAGGTCACTGAGCAAACAACTGTAAAATGGCCTATTTTTCTTCGGTCTGGAGCGCATGGTTAGGAGAATACAACTTCACTTGTGGAACGGTGTCAGTACGAAATTCAATTATTTATTCATTCATATTCACTCGAAACCAGACCGTTCCAACGAATCACAAGCCTTGTATGAGAAATTGTTACCCGTGGGATTGAGAATGATCAATAGTACAAGCCAAACTCGTCTAATTAAACCACATTCACACCAACAAGACATGTTTGAATTAATAAACCTGTGGGGGAGTAACAAAACAAAAATCAGTCACGGAAAAATGTGGGACTGGCTTTTACACGAGATCAGGAGTATTTCAATACAAGTATTCTTTGATCTGTGCTAAATTTGTAGAGGACAAAAACCAGTACACATGAAGACAACTCGAAACTATGTTTAACTAAACAGCTTTTAAACATGTTTAAGCTTTGGGGTGAATCAGGCATAAAGAATAGCATGATCTGTGAAAATGCCGTTACGTAGACCTAGTATTGGCATTGTAGTAGTTTCCTAGTTATGGGCTCCTGATCTTACCGGTTACTTCTGTGACCAACTTGGAGAAGAAGAGAAATGCTTTCAAAAGGAGTTTGAAATTCCCATTTCTATTTTAACGTGGAATTATTCAAGCCGGGCTGAGTCACATTATTGAGTAAAACACTGTTAGGTAAAACAGCTGTCTCGACAAACAACCGTCTCTGCACACCAGCAATTGCAAAACTATGTGTCGGTTCTGGAGCGCTGGGTATGTTGCTTCAACGTCCCAGTTCACTGGGACGGTGACCTCCAGTGGTTAGGGTCTTGCCTTGAAATCCGGAGATGCGGGGTTCAAGACACGTTCTGACCACTCGTTAAATCCAGGTAGTCCCTAATTTAATTTCCTGGCTGCACTTCTAAATAGCCAACTGGTTTGTCTCCGGCCAGTTGGGATTCTTAAATTTGTTCTGTTTAATGCTCGGAGATATTAGCTACTAGCTACTCGAAAAATCCGAGGGTAAATAATGATACGTACCAACTTACTTACTTACCCACAGAAGGATGAAAGCAATGGGTTAGCTTTGAATTCCTTAGTTTGTACTAGAACAAGCTCGTTCGCCTTACAACTATTGCTAATTGAGGGTCGAGAGTCATTACGCGATTAATTCAGCTTTGGTTTTGCCACTTGACCTTTGATGATCGGCTTGAAGGGCCTTTGTCACGACCCATCCTTAGTTCAACTTTGTTGCACACCCGGCGAATACGTGTCATTCTGGACTCGAAACGTTTACCGTCACTTGGACCAAGAGCCTGTCTCCCACCAAGGGTGTGCAACAAATTTGAACTTAAGCCAGGTCAACTTTCTCGTTTTAAACTGATTTTACCTATCCAAAATAATTTTTTTACCTCTCCAAAATAAAATTTATATTTATTCTGAACCACTACATATTTATTAGAAATTCCTCTCAGTTCCTCTGCAAAGCTTGTTGACAGATGTATCCACCTCTTGTCACATTCAGCGAGTAAACTTAAAAAAAAAACATAAGACAAATCTATAAATTTGTTTGCTCATTCTCTAAACACAAATTAAACTAAATGAAAAGTTGTTAATAATAAATTTATTTTCGTCACAGAATGACTTGTCTGCAAATAGCAATAAATTTAACACGCAAAAAGACAAAGGCTTAAAACTTTTCACCCAATGAAAATCCATGTTGGATATTCCTTTGCAAGGCTTGTTGACGAATGTGTCTGCCTCTTGTCACTTTCCGTGGGTAAACTTTTAAAAAACCTAAAACAAACCTATAAATGTGTTTGCACGTTCTCTAAACGCAAATTAAACAAACTGAAAAGTTGTTAATAAATTCTTTTCGTTACAGCATGACTCAGTTGTCTGCAACTTGCAATATATTAAGCACACTGACAGACGCTTAGGGAAAATCTGAGTCAGTGCTTAAAATTAAAATTCATATGCACGACTATATTTTGCATTTACACCCACATGTGACATCGGCACACTGTTGTGACTTGTTTAAAGGCAGGTTCGTCTTAAATGAACCTCCACTCCGACTAAAGAATATTTTAAAACCGAAGAAAATAATGTTTGCAATCAAATTTGATCGACAGTTTTCTTTAAAAAAGTGTTTGTATCGAAAAAAGTAAATTTTAGGGCGCTTTCTTTTTGTCAGGACTGGCTGTCCTGACCCGTCAGTTTGCAAAGAAAATGCAGCAATTTGAAGGAACACTTGCATGATAATCCCTCGCATTCTGCTGGAGAAGTATATATCATCCTCGATGAGTGTTTAGTTGAAAGCTTTGTAGAGTTAGTCCTTCCAATTGCAAATACAAGGACTGGCCGGTCAGTTCTGTGAAAAGGAAAGCGTCCTTAATAGCTTAGAATCGCTTATTTTCACTTTCAAATTTCCCGGGCGCCGCCATCTTGAATAATTGTGACGTATCGTGGTTTGCCCTATTGTTTCAACAATTGGCCAACCACGGCACGTCACAATTATTCAAGATGGCGGCGCCCGGGAAATTTGAAAACCAAAACAAGCGTTTTTAAAATTTATTTATTTCAGATACAAAAGCGTACATTAGAAAAATTGAGAACAACATTTATTGTAAACATTATGTCATGTGATTTTAAGTCATTTTCTTGTTTTAGTGGATGTTCTCTTAAAGTGCTACTATGACCAAAAAAGACAATCCTTCTTTTTCAGTTTGGATTTCAAAACAATGTTGACTTAACACAAAGTGACCCAAATCTTAAATCAAGCCTTATTTAAAAAAAAGACACCTGATTATCTTAACTGGAATTTTCCTATTTAATGGTCCTCCATTACTAATTCGAGGAGAAAATGAAGTCAAAGAATCAATAGTTTAAGAACGCAATGCTTCTGTACACGGCTGGATTACTTTGCAACACGGGAGCTATTTTCGGGCTTTCAGGCTTTTAAACTCGTGTTTGCAAATATAATAACTTGAGCTGCATTTTGCGCAATTGTGTAAATAACGTCACTTTCCCTAGTTCCAACCCTCTGACGTCCAGTCTTTCGATTTTGAAAGTGAATAATGGCGGACCGTGAAATCCAAAACTTACACTCAAAGTAAACAGCCTTTGGATGAAAATCAAAGATCAGAATTAGTTACCAGTCAGGTGTTAAGCAAACACACCTTCAAACTATGAAGAAAAAATGAAGTGATTTTTTTCATCATAGTAGCACTTTGAAGACTCAATCGCAACATTTCGCCTATTTAAGGAAATTCGATTGAATGGAACCAGGGGCTCCAGATGGAACCTGTAACGAGAAACTATAGAGTCTTGCGAGCATGCGCTTGTTCTTCTAACCGCTAAGCTGAGTGTTTAACACCAATCAGCATTTTCGCGAACGGCGTTAGACGATTTAAGGAGCCTATGATTGATTCAACACGCTATCAATGTAGAGCGCCCAGTTCAAACGCCTACGAATTTTACTTCAACAAAGTGTTGAATGCATATTTAAAATGGCCTTTAGAAATAATTACTTGTTACCATAAATATATTGATGCAAAACCTACCCTAAACACCCAACGGAAGCTCGTATAGACTTTCACAATGTTGTTATCGACCTCTGAAGAACAATGACAAGCTGGTTATTATGTTTTTATAACAACTAACGACAGTTATATCTCCTTTTCCTTCATCTTACAGCCATTGAGGTTGCTTGTTTTACTTCGTAACACCGAACGAAACAACAAAAACAATTCTAAATTTAGTCTGTGGCTCAGAGAGATTGCGTTGCGCCTCCGATACTTCAGCGATTGGCAAAGAGAACACTTGTAATGCATAAACACCAAGGAAAACATGTTCATAATTGACGGAATAACGTATAAAAGACTACAACATTTTATCGACGACTGTTCACTTTAGTTTTTTTTTGTACACTGAGAGTCGAAGTAGACCAAATCGGTTGGTCGATTTGGTCTATTAAGAGGTGAAACAAGAAAAAAACTGAAATTAACATTTTAGGGTCTCTGTACTCTATGAATTAGACTCCAGTCCCTCTTTAGAATAAACTGAAAGACTAAGAATTATGGGCCTGTATTTGTAGCTAACGGTCCTTGATACAGGATTTATCTCATGGTTGGAACATATCATCACCATATTGTGCTTTGTCGCTTACTGAGAGTCATGATAGGCTTGACTTCAGCTACACGAAAATCAGAATATCTCCGAGCTGGTTGCGCCGGAAGTATGACATCACTTTCGCTGTATTCCCATACATTACCAAATGAAACACGTCTCGGGTCCCCTGATCCCAACTTTGCCTTTTTTTGTCTTAGGCCGGATTTAAGGTTTATGGAGCTTTCATGCCCGCTGTCACTACTTGCGACGTCACTTCCGCTAAGAGAAGGATTGCTCCCGGTTGTCATGGAGGACCGATTTGATGCGCTGTGATAATCACTTCCGTCTGAGTCTCGGCTAAAACCACCGAGCCCGCGCCTCGAACACAGCGGTTGTTCCATGGACATCTCTGAAAGATCGGAATCATCTGAGCCCAGGCTTCCTCGGCTACTCCACCGCCATTTTACCATGTCTTGCTTGGGATGATCAGAGAGGAGGCTACCTTGACTCCGCCAACGCTTCGGTTTCAGTGATAATTCTTTGGTTTGGTCATTACTCTCGCTAAAGACATAGTTTTGGCCCACGTTTCCTCGGCTGCTCCTGCGTTTTGGTTTCAGTGGTTTTTCCATAACTTCCTCCGTTTGGCCAGATCGATCAAAACGCAAGCTTCCTTGGCTGTGCCAGCGTTTCGGTGTCAGCGGCTTTTCCATGAGGGTCTCTGGATCATCTGATTCATCTGATGAGCCGTCGAGCAAAACAGCGCACTGTGATAGCTTGAAATCTTGAATCTTGTTGTTCAGGGTTAGGAGCTGCTCCATTAGCGCCATGTCTTGCCTTCGTAACGAGTTCTAAGAGAAAATCAAACGAGAAAACCCTGACTTGCTATCCTTGACCATGGTTCACTACTTCGTCCTCAGAGCTTTTTATTGCCGCGAGTAGAGCGGGCGAAAAAGCCCTGGAAACGAGGTTTGTTTGCGTACTCGAGGGCAAAAAAACTCGCATACATTTCGCTGAAATTAGAAAGGAAAGCAAGCCAATTGACTGATAAATAATACTGCAAACTTTTTCTTCCATAAACTCTTCATTGTACTTTAGCATTGTTGAAGAAGCAAATATTGGAAACGAACGTGTTAAAGACTAGCTTGTGGAGCACTTCTCTGACATTCGATAGCACTGGAAGCACTTGATAGTGAACAGGCAACAAATGCGTAAAAAATTATCGAAAAAGGACTGCCAATGTACTCTGGAATCGACAAGTGTCGAAAATATTCTCTTTTTCACGGGGAGCCTTCGTTTGGGTTCCGTGCTTACGGAAAGGAAATGGCTCCTACACACCGATTGCCAGCAAGGGCGAGCGCAATGATATTTTTAGTCAGGGAGACAAACCCCTTTTTGAGCCACAAGACAACCATCTGATATTCAACACAATTCCAAATCGCCACGCCTTGTAAATGGCCATTTTAAGGCCTCCTTGCTGAGTTGAGTATAAGTTTGTGGGTCAATCCCTCTATTTCAGTTCATATTTTGTTCACTTTTGCAAAGATCAGTTTTTCTCAATTGAAACTCTTGACTTACTTCAACGCTATTGACAGGAATTTGCGAAGTTCCACCTCAAATTATCTCATTTTTTGAAAAAAAAAATTTCTTAAGCGTATTTCGTTGACGACAGTCATAGCTATCACGCAAGTTTTCAAAAGAGAAAATAGAACTAGAAAGAGATAATTTTCACGGGCATTTGATTTGGTTGTTGGCCGAAATCGCGAATCTTAATCCTGCTTTTCATAATTGCCTTTGTGCAACATGCGTCAA
Source organism: Montipora capitata (assembly GCA_949126865.1). Lineage (NCBI taxonomy): Eukaryota > Metazoa > Cnidaria > Anthozoa > Scleractinia > Acroporidae > Montipora > Montipora capitata. The sequence continues at coordinate 44,070,447 of OX421449.1, read as the reverse complement.
ACATTCCTTTTTGAGCAAGAACGTGCTCAAATTCATAAGTTTTAATTCGAAAAATATGCCGTTTGTTTACCGCGAGATTAAAAGGCCAAGATTCTTAGGAAGCCAGAATTAACTAGTTGTTTGCCTTGACTTAGCGGAAAACAGCCGAGAATATTCTTGGAATCCTCTTGTTCTAAGTTTGGAACAAAAACTAAACTATCTCTGCAAACAAAAGCTCATTCTTTTGACGTAACAAAAATTGACACACAGGATTTTACTCAATCTTAGAGGACTTTTGCAATAGTTCAGCACGTTTTACTAACACAAAGAATGATCCACGACACCTGGCTTTTGTTTGTTGAAGATTTGTGCTGACTTAACAGTTAGGTTATTCAACGCTTAGCCCTATATCATTTGGGATGGAAATTTATGGGATCTTGAGAGACCCTTGTGATAAACCTATTACATTAGTGAAAAGAAACAGCAATGGAGAGACTAGTCTTTAACTATTCTGAAAGACTATACGACCCTTTGGTGTTTGGCTACTTGGTCAGTAGAGAAAATATTTCCTTTCCTTTTCTTGCTTCGTCTTTTTGGCGAACCCGATTGATATAAACTTCGCGTTTAATCTCTTCTATAGCGCCGATGTGCACTCTCCAAAACGATTGCAAAGGAAAGACTTTCTCTTTTGTTTAAAAAGTTCAAAAATGACTAATGTTACCACTGCCATCCAATGGAATCGAGTCATTTCCCACCGTTATGCTTGGAAACCCATGAGTCGTTTCGCTCCCTATCGAGTTCGACCCGCTCTAGTTTGCCCCTTCGCACTTGAAGATTAAAAAAAAAAACGTTTCTCGAAAAATAAATGGCCCTTGAAATTAGTGCGACAAAAAGGCTGACTACTAGAAGTAAATAATGCGTTCAAAAAGGTAAAGATAAAACCACTTTATTTTCCGTCGGTAGTTCCATCAGCTCTGCGGCTAGTATCAATGGAAGCCGACGGTGCGCACTTTACCTCCTTCCTTCTGTCGGTGCTCTATTTTACGGGTATTTAAAGCTATAGCTACATGAATCAGAGGAAAGTCGGAATAGAGGTTGAGGTCACCAAGGATCGAACTGCGGACTTCCTACTCTGAAAGCTGCGCACTCACCAACTAAGCTACACCTGCTCCTAACAGTAACATAACAGCTCCTTGCAGTAACCAGGTTTAATCAATGCATGAGAGTACTTCAATTTGAGAACTATGATTTATTAATAACCCTTTGATGTCCAAACCGGCCTAAACCGGCCAGACTTAGTATTTTACTCTGTCTAACGCCAGACGATGTTACTCGTCAATGGGGAACCCCTGGGAGTCAATGGGTTAAAAGCCGTTTGGTTGTTACTGAATTTACTTTAAGTTTGAAAATAAAAAGACAAAACAAATGTTGACCAGGGCTTCTCCAAACGAATTGGCATTTGAAAACAGCTAAAGAATACTTCTTTCTTAACATTATGACCTTTGAAAAGTACAGTTTATGCTTTCGGTTCTACCCTGTTGAGCTGCGTCTACCACTAGCGAGACAATTATTAGTTATTAAAACGACAGGAGAAACCTTAGAACTCGAAATGCATTTGGGGCGAACCTAAACGGGTGGAACTTACCATGAGGCGAAACGTGCTATAACAGTACATAGAACACGTCGACGAATCGACTTGGGACGTTAGCGACTCCAGTCGGCAATACAACCGCAAATCTACGTAACGTCGTTATTTCAAAATCAGCTGGTAACTTTGTCCTATTTGTAGATGGGTGAACTCTTTCTAGTCAGGAAAGCTTTGAATTTTTGTCAAACTTAAGGGCTATGACCATCTGTCTATCTATCTGCCATTAATTTGCCTACATAAGTTTGAGGATTCTCATTTCCCACTTTGTACCTTGGTGTCTTTGCCGAATATTTTTTTGGATCGTCTCGATATTGGAACGTTCACACTTTGAACAATTTTTTTGCTACACAGAGAAGGATTAAGTCATTTTGTACAAAACAAACACCTAATGCAAGTTAAATAGAAAAAGGGTCCGATTTTTTCGTGAACTAAAAATCGTGGATCACAATCACATTAAAAAGTATCCACGCGTGCTGTCCCAATCTGACATATCTCATATTAATGTCGATTTTTATCAAGAACTATCTTATGCCTTAACGCTTTGAATACAACGTTCTGAGACGGCGAACGGGCTCTACTGGATTATTCGGCGGTATTTACTTCGCGCTTGCTTTGAAATTAGTTCGTTTCCCGAGTGCACTCCTCTTCCAGGAGATCTGTTTCAAAGTATCAAGAGTGGCACCTGTGTGCTGGTTACAACGGCGGGTTATGGAAAGCTCCTCGCGTGCTCCCCATGTAAAGTGTTATAATACGAAAATGAACTAAAAGAAATTTTCTTTTGTCGGATCTACAAGCAGAAAAACAATGAAATGCAAATTCAACATAATTTTATGGCTATTGTGTCAGGTTGCTTGCCTGACGCGACAAGAACAAATTTATGTCAAATTTATACCCGTCCTTATGCAAAAAAACAATTTTGTTACTGAAGCCAAAAAGACAACGCAAAACGAATACGATGACAGAAACCTCGCGCGCCACAAAAAAAAAAAAAAAAAAAAAAAATTAGCCAGCGGGCTAATGGATTCTCGAAGAAGCGAGTATGCATTTATGGTAAGATTGAATATAAGATATCTATGACCATTAGGGTTCAGTTATCTGACTTACCATTTCGTGACGAAGCTTTGCAAGCGAGGTATCGAGTGCTCCTTTGCTTCGCTTTTTAATCCTACTGCTTTCCGGGACATTTTCACGAGGTGAGTTACTTTTCTTTTTCCCAGTCACATTTGCAACGGTCGGCGGTGCTCCTGCAAACCTTAGCATTTCTTTTGTCTCGTTGGGTGCAAGACTTACGTTTAAAACACTTCTCTTTTCTTCGTAAGCATGCGCATTTCCTGGAATTTCTGTCTCTACGAACTCTGTGATTTCGTTCTCTCTATCTGAGTCTTCCATGCGATCAAGCGTTAATTCGTAACTTCCACAGACATACCCAATTTTGCTTTGACGATCTTCTCTTTCAAAGAACTCGGCGTCTAAACAAGTCTCATTTGTAAATTGATCATTTGTTCCGTTTGAAACTTGTTGCCAGTCTAACACAGTCATTATTTCACCCCTTGGTCGAACAAAAATTTGCCTTCGCGTTATCGACGCCATATCTGTATGCCTTAGGGGATGGAAAGGTAACGCGACGTTGTTCTAGGCGAGTTGGAGCCCGTCGTCAATAAAAGAATTGCTTTTGATACTTACATCAAGCCAAAATCAGAAAGCCGGCGGAAATTAAAACAAATAGGTGTGACGTTTTCTATATATGGAAAACAATCGACTTGATTAATTTAAGCGCGATCTTTTGTTTAGCAAAAAAACCAGAAATATGAATCATGAGTCAAGTACTTAATCAGCACTTACCGGTGTTGTGTAAAGCATCTTCAAATTGAGAAAAACAGACTTCCTTAAAAAGTCACTGAAAAACATTCCATATCAGATACGACTTAAAGCTTTGAATTTATTCTTTTCTTAAAACTGTTTTGTGTTTTGGAAATCTGCTTTTCGCACGTCTTTGTGAAGTCTTTTCAAAGACAGGATCCCGGCATTCTTCAAATTTCTCTTTCATTACAAAAAGCAAACGTGGATTTGGATTGTTGGAATAATAGTGCTGTGGTTAAGGCCGGTATTTTAATTTTACATATCAATCCCCTTGTCGTGACAAAGCACTTTTTATCGCTTTGAGGGGAAATTAAGACGAGATCGTCAACCTTGCATTTTAGAAGCGTGATATCCACATTGAGTTAGGTTTGATTATTTTTTGCTGGGAAGCTAGCCATCGGCCGGACGCAGCTCGTCGTAATGGCCAAAGGCCATCTAACTACCTCGGTTTGTGCCGAGGGATAAAAGAATCTTCGTTTCGGACAGGAAAGAAGAACGTTACTGACCCATGAAAACGATTTAAATGAAATGAAAGCAAAATCCCGCTTGAGGTGGATTAAAAGTATTGTTAAAACACCGACTTCGCTGCCTAAAAAATTTCATTTTCGAACTGGTTAACAAGGCTTTAGATTATTTTCAAGAATACGTTGAATAATTGATTCAAAGATTAAAATACCTTCCAATTAAGAATCACGAGAGCTTATGTCAGAGTAAAATCGGGCCTTTCTGCAAGTACCGGAAGCATTGTATTTTTAGTCACTTGAGATTAGTATTTATTTGGAGTTGTTTTGTTTTCTGTCTTTTGTTTCTTTGTTTTACGTAATCTCTGCTCCGGTACCTGCAGAAGCAACAGTAAAAATCGCAGCATTTGATTTTTTCTAGAGTTTGATTTAATATCAACAAAAAGAAGATTTAGTGGATCGTTTTAGCTACAGGATATTGGAAAATGCTGAAATGATACAAAATGTTACTATAAAAAGAAGGGAAGTATGTACAAGCTATGCAAAATAAGAATGTGTAGAGGAAATGTTATTTTAGCAACGCATCGATTTAGAAAAGCGCGTTATCAGTATAGGTTAGCGTGATTAAATGAGCACGAGTAAATATTTTCAAAGACGTACAAAAATTACAACATTCCCAGGTTGGAGTCCTATGTCCATACACTTGGGTTGTCTTAAAAAGATATTTGACCATTTCCCATAATCCATATGAAGCTTTCAGTCTAACGATAATAGTGAATTCAAAGCAAATTAAGAATTCACGATAAGAGTGAATTCAAGGTAGAAAATGGGTTGATTTACGACGCAGTCGTCAACGAGAACGTTACAAAACAAGAATAGGGAGCTTAAGGTGGCTCAAACCAGTTTCAACTCTTGAAAGAAACGTTCTTATTAGAAGGATTGACACTACAACACTTTATGACTTAACAGCAATGTTATGGTACCATACCAAACACCAACTATTGCTGAAAAAGATTCGGTCTTTTTTGTGAAGTAAAAAGTTACCGTGGCAACAGGAAAGCCCTGCAAAAACCCCCCACGTTATGGCTTTAACTGCTCATATCTCAAAAAAGAACTGGCGACCCCCATTTTTAATTTCTGAAATGTAATTAGCATGCGAGAATGAAACTTTCTGCAAAGTTTAGAAAAATTCTGTGAAGCGAATTCAGAGCCACCTTAAATAATTGAAAATTTTGGGTAGCTCTTGGCCTGCTAATTACTTTTGTGCAATAAAAAAATTGGGGTCACCGAGTTCGTTTTTCAGATATGAGCAACTAAAGGCAAAATACATGGTGTTTTTGCAAGGCTTTCCTGTTTCCATGGTAACTTGTTACGTCACAAAAATGACTGCATCTTGTTCAGCAATAAGTGATGTTTCCGATGGTACCATAACATTGCTGTTACGTGATTAAGTGTTGTAGTGTCAATGCTTCTAATAACAAGGTCTCTTGAAAGTGTTGCAACTGGTTTGACCCACCTTAAGCAGCGACAACGGTGACGACAACAAGAACGTCACAAATTTGCATATTTAGTGGACAAAACAATAGCTTTGCACGCCCTGCACGTGCCTTTTTCACTTTTGTCCATTTCTTTGACGTCGTCTGCAAATAGCCACTTGAGGATAAAGTTTCATTTTCTACCCTAAAATAAACAAAGTTACGACCAGTGTCATTATTGAGGAACTACCACACCCTTGTCACATTAAAAAGGTTGAAATAGTCACGAAATGATTACAATAACGTGAAGTTATATTTTGAGATGATGTCCTCGTTGGCGCCGCCGTCTTCGTTACTTAAGCTACGGTGGCTCAGTACCGCACCGGTAGCTCAGTTGGTCGAGCATCGGGCTGCCGTGCAGGAGGTCGTGAGTTCGACTCCGGCCGGACCAACACTCAGGGTCTTTAAATAACTGAGGAGAAAACCTCTAAATATGCAAATTTGTGACGTTCTCGTTGCCGTCGCCGTTGTCGTTGCTTAAGCTCCCTGTTGTCAGGACGAGGATGGCGCATGGCCATAAATCTCGGACATCATTGGGAGGTACTAAAATTCAACCTGTCAATGTGAAAGCTGCCTTTTTGTACTCCCGTTGGTCGAGAGAAATCATGCGATTCACGCGATTCGCACGGCACCGTGACAACATAACCAAAGGTTCGGGGTACTAATTGGGAGAGATCGATCGGCTTTTTCGTGAATTTAAACTATAGGTCTGTGGCAGATTTTTGCTGAAAATCGAAGCCACGGAGACGCACGGTAGATAATAAACGCTTGACGTACAAAAGGAGAAGATAATTGAAAATAGGGCACGAAAGCAGGGAAGTTTCTGTTCGGAAAGGCGAAAAACACCCAAAATGCTATTAAAATTATCAAAAAAATGGTCTGGAAACTATAAATCAGGGATACCAAGCTAAATAAGAAAACAACATGGCTGATCGAAGGAACGAGGTGAAGAAATATAGATATGACTTCGTGGATGATTTCGAGCAGAATTTTGCAGAAATATGTTTCATTGGCCAGAAAACATGGAAATTTGCTACGAAACAAGGCTTAAAACCGCATCGTCTTCTAAGTTCCGAAAAATGTTGTTTACAGAAATCTGAAAGTGTGTCTTCTATAGATTAAAACTCTCATTGAACAAAGTTGATACACTCTGAAGGTTTCGGCAGAAACGTGTTTAGCGAGAGCGGGTAAAGCTATATTCGTTCCGCCGCCATACCGTGTTGCTTTTAACAGTATTCTTTATTGCACTCACGTGATAAGATGGCCATGTTGTAGTCAAGTTTTGCATAATAATAGAGTCAAATTCCCAAAAGACTTTTTCGCTATTCTTCCTTCCACCAACATGGCCGCCGTGACATCAGGGGCAATCAAAGAATTATCGCCATGAATAAACTTGAAAACCACAACGACGACATCTTCGAAACCCACGATATTCTATGGATGTTATAGATTTCGTTTTCGTCTAATGGATTGACAGTGAAGAATTTGTGTTTTGCATTGGATTAAGGAGGTAAGCGCAATTTTAAATTTGTTTTCGAAGTGAAGTCTCTGCGGCTTGAAGTGTTGTTTGACACGTTTTTAGTCTCGTTGGCTGTATCAACTGAGCGTGCGTGTCAGAGATTTCTGGCCATGGCAAAGAAATTTATCATAATGTAAAACGCACGTGCAGAGCCTTTGTTTTAGTTCATTAAGCCCATTGTTTTGTGACGTTCTCGTAACTGTCCTTGCGTAAGCTCCCTCGAGTCCTTAATGGGGAGTTTGACAAATGACGCCGGCGCCGGTTAAGACAACGTCAGAAAGAAAGAATATTTTTTGCTTTAAAGAGAAAAAAATGGATTGTGCTGCACGTGCGGTACGATTTTATGTACATTTTTTTGCCATCTGCGGGCAAGCTCCTTTCTCTCCAGTTATTTTTGAATAAAGTTTGTTGTTGAACGAGAGAAATGATCCTCGATTTTTAATTAAGCAATTTTTTCTTACAGACACCTGAGAAATTTAGGTGGCATTGCCTGTGCAATGCTCTACCAACTGCACATATGTCCGAAACACTCAACTAGATTCCAGTCGTCAAATCTACATTCCATTGGAGTTAATAGAATTCTAGTCGTGAAATGGAACCGGAAGTCATATCTGTTTCACGTTGGGGAGGGTGAAGTCCACCGGAGTCCAATGGAGTTACCGGAAGTCTACTCGCAACATTTCAAATAAGCCACGCAAAGAAACAAGCGCATAACAGATAGTGAAAACCTCGTTCTGAAAGCCGATATTTCAAATAAACTCCGTTACGGCTTACCGTAATTAACTGCAGAATACCCCGCCACTCGAACTATATTCCACGTAGCCGGCTACGCGGTACGCGGTACCCAGAAATAGGAATGCACAATACTGTAGAATACCCCGCCACTTGGACTAAATTCCAAATGAACTAAATTTCAAAATGGCGCAGCGATGTTATATGTGCTGGCTACGCGGTACGTGGTACGCCGTGACATTCCTCGTTCTTAAAGCGTCAAAGCCTAAGTAATTCCACAGGCAAGAGACTGTGGAACTGTGGACTCGGAAGAGCGCGCGTCACCAGTATTAACAACGTGAAAACCTGACAACAGAGATCTTGTGCTGAATGTAGCACTCGTTTACTGATTAAGCCTAAGCACTCGTTTCAGTATTAGGCCTAAGCACTCTTTTAAAATTTTAGCTTTCATTTTACAGTTCGGGTAACTAGAATTTTTAACGAGATCGTGTGAAGAATATAGCACTCGTTTACTGATTAAGCCTAAGCACTCGTTTCAGTGATTAGGCCTACGCACTCGTTTAAATTTTTAGCTTTCATTTTACGATTCGGTTCACTACTCTTTTCACCGAGACCGTGTGAAGAATATAGCACTCTTTTAAAATTTTAGCTTTCATTTTACGGTTCGGTTAGGGTTAGGGTTATGGTACACTAGAATTTAAATTTTCCACGTACCGCGTACTGCGTAGCCAGCTACTTAAGATACTTTGCCATCTTGACTTTAATTCTTTCCGCCTACCGCGTAGCCAGCTACTTAAGATACTTCGCCATCTTGACTTCAATTCTTTCCGCGTACCGCGTACCGCGTAACCAGCTACTTAAGATACTTCGCCATCTTGACTTTAATTCTTTCCGCGTACCGCGTACCGCGTACCGCGTAGCCAGCTACTTAAGATACTTTGCCATCTTGACTTTAATTCTTTCCGCGTACCGCGTACCGCGTACCGCGTAACCAGCTACTTAAGATACTTCGCCATCTTGACTTTAATTCTTTCCGCGTACCGCGTACCGCGTAACCAGCTACTTAAGATACTTCGCCATCTTGACTTTAATTCTTTCCGCGTACCGCGTACCTTGTAGCCAGCTACTTAAGATACTTCGCCATCTTGACTTTAATTCTTTCCGCGTACCGCGTACCGCGTAGCCAGCTACTTAAGATACTTTGCCATCTTGACTTTAATTCTTTCCGCCTACCGCGTAGCCAGCTACTTAAGATACTTCGCCATCTTGACTTCAATTCTTTCCGCGTACCGCGTACCGCGTAACCAGCTACTTAAGATACTTTGCCATCTTGACTTCAATTCTTTCCGCGTACCGCGTACCGCGTATAGCGTACCTTGTAGCCAGCTACTTAAGATACTTCGCCGTCTTGACTTTAATTCTTTCCGCGTACCGCGTACCGCGTAGCCAGCTACTTAAGATACTTTGCCATCTTGACTTCAATTTTTTCCGCGTACCGCGTACCGCGTAATGTACACATTTGCATCAAAATGTCAATCAAACGGAGATTTGAAATAAGTTACGTTAAAAACAAGCGCACAACACATTGTGTATACCTCGTCCTTAAAGCCGAGATTTATAATAAGCCACGTAACCCTACCCCTAACCCTAACTAGAGTCTCTGTCGAATAGAAAACTTGTCGCTCTAATGGAAACTATTCGTTACCAATGGATCCATTGGAGTCCAATGGAGCATTTTCTAGGGCCACCGTGGACGACTATAGACTATATTCTCAAATGAATCCACTGGAATCCAATGAATGGAAAACTTGTCCCTCCAGTGGAATCTATTTGTTACCAATGGATCCCTTACTATTTTCACACTAGACGTCTGTTTTTTCAATAGAACTTGGGTATAAACGATTGGATTCTAGTCGATTGTATTGGACAACCCCAAATCTCCGCTTTAAGAACGAGGTATACACATCGTGTCGCGCGCTTTAAGAAACAAGCCCGCAATACATTATGTTTACCTCGTTCTTAAAGCCGAGATTTCAAATAAGTTACGTTAAAAACATGCGCGCAAAATATTGTGTATTCTCGGTTTTCACATGACGTCACGGCCGCCATATTGGAGCCCCTAAACAAAGAAACGACGGCCATGTTGGAGCCCTGACCAAATCCTCCGGGAATTTAACTCTATTATTATGCAAACGCTTTCTTTTGCTTTCGTTGAAAAACATAGCTGTTGATCACGTGAGTGAAAACCAACAATGCCGAGATTTGAAACAAGCCGCGTAAAGAAACAAGCACGCAACACATTGCCTCACCAACTGAACTATGAAGCCACTCAGTTGGGACCAGGTCAATTTGTTGGGCTCACTCATTTTCTCCCGTGAAATGACTTGACGAAAGAAATGTTTACATTAAGTGTATTGTGGGGCTACAGGCAAATAGAGAGAAGTGATCCTCGCGCGTATCTGAGCAATTTAAGCAATTGTCTCTCAATGGAATCTAGCTTTTCATAGTACACTGAGGGAAGCGAGAGTCTTTACCGAGTTGACGACCGCTTATAAAGACCACCTTGAAATGTCAACGCCATACAAAGCTCAGTTGCATAGTTTTTTTCTCAGGGACTTAATGATATTGCTGGTTTGCACGTGACGTCATGATGGCAATGTTGGATGGCAAGAAAAATAACCGTTCTCTCCGCTAGGAACTAAACTTTATTAGTATCACCCAACTAGTGGACTAATGCAAATCCTACATTTTGATTGGCTACGCTACTAGAGGACTATAACTAATAGTCCTCGAGTAGCGAAAAGCGTGACGGGTTCTTTCGTTTTATTCCCAAATAAATATTTCTTCAACTTGCATTTGTTAACTTTATTATTGCATTTTCTGCCCGACTAGTTGGGTGATACTAAAACAACTAGACCCTTCGCCCTCAAGGGCCACGGGTCAATAGCCCATTCGGCTTCGCCTCATGGGCTATTGACCCGTAGCCCTTGCGGGCTACGGGTCTAATTGTTAATTATTATGCAAATTCTGCGAAAAGAAATTCTATTGAATTGCCATCCAACATGGCCGCCTTGTCGCGTCGGTGAAAACATATAATACAACGGTAAGGTCGACGAAAACGTCATCTCAAAGAAGATAACAGCCGACCATTTTTCAGTTGTAGCTAAGTTACCTGGCCTACGAATGGAAGCTAGCCTGCCGGTGACCCTGCTTTGATACAAACCTCCGTGCTTTTCTAATGTTAATACGGACTAATTAGAATCACAACAACACAATTTACATGATAAAAGCAGTGAGGTTTGTATCAATGCAAGGTCACCGGCAGCCTCGCAGCCATTCATTGGCTAGGTCGCTGAGCAAACAACTGTAAAATGGCCTATTTTGCAATATTGTAAGGTTTTTGCGAGGTTAGTCCATCTCGTTTGCGTCGTACAACGTGGTCGAAGTATCCTAAAAGTAAAATTGGTGCGAACGGTTTCAGAGTACAAACAGAGAATGAAAGATTCCATTTATCGTGCAGAGACCGCAAAAATATGAATTACAATGCGTGCCGCACGTGCAACACGATAAGTTTTCTTCTTTTAACTTTGCTTTGCTGTTTTGTGGCGTTCTCGTTGACGACCGCGTCTTAGATCTTAATAAAGTGCCTAGTATTGTGTTTTATGGCCTTGTCAATCTGCACACCCTGCACGTGCTTTTTACATTTTTGGGACATTTCCTTGCCGTTCTCGAAATGACAAAATTTGAGCTGTTGCGCCTCCGACCATAGATCATAGACTTTCAACTTTTTCTAAATATTACACCGTCATACCGATTTTACTCTTCAAAAATTGGTACTCACTTTGGAAGCCAAGCGATTTGGAATGATGAGTTACGTAAACGAAACTTAATTTCTCGCGCGCTCAGTCTGTAGGGACGCGACGGTAACGAAAACGTCATTTAAAATTGCAAGCTCAGGTTTATTAAATTAATCTTTTCCGTCGTTATGTCGGCTTGTATAACTTCTAAAAACTAGTGTAACCCTCCAGGAACTGAATTAGGAGGTGCGGCATTGAATCTATGACAAAAAATTCAAATTCGCTGCCTTTTGTTCACGTTCTCCGTAAAACTTGAGAATTGGTCATTTCACGTCGTAGATTTGCCGAAAACGTGAAAGAAATGTACAAAAATGAAAAATGCACGTGTAAAGCGTGCAAAGCTATTGTTTTTGCTCATTAAATATGCAAAATTTGTGACGTTTTCGTTGCCGTCGCGTCGTAGATCTTAAACTCCCTTGTGTTCGACGCGGCAACACAACTAAAGCTCTTGTGAAAAACGGTTTGGAAAATAATTTTTTTCTTGCATAATTCGCCGATTTCAACACAGGTTTGACATATATAGCTGTGGTCAGGACCACACTGGTGGCTACGCAGCTATTCAAGTTAAGCATTGGAGGGATATAGACTCAATTTGAGTGTTTTTAAAAATTTGTTTAGAGCTGCTTTTTGCTCTGTATATAGTAAGTTACATTTTTAGAAGACAATCTCGTGGCCGTCGTCGTTTTCCTTGCGTAAGCTCCTAAACTCCTAGTTAGGCAGTTGGTCAGGTTGACGTACTTAAGAAACATAATATAGCTTGAACTTGTATCTTTTGGTTTTCCTCTTAGTGGCGTTGCTAATTGCTTTTACAAAGGCTCCCTGGAATGGTTCAGAGAACAATGGATAACAATCACACATCATCGACAATGGAGCCTAACCCTTAGCACAATTTAAGCGCCACGTTCAGTACCGATCCGATGAAAGGGAAAGCCTGTGTGCGTGTATTTGAATTTGAACGCTCATAGTACACAGGAAAAGACAGGTATCACGCAGAAATATTGGAGAGGGATTGTAAAGTTATTCTAGTGATTTAACAACAATTTAACAACTAAAGAAGACAAAACAGTGTATTGGAACTTTATTTGTCAAATGAAGATACATGCTTCAGCAAATAATGACAACATTTTATCAAAGCAGAAGTATATAGTAGTCCAGAAGTCTCGATCTGAGATGAAAAGCCCCCCATCAGTTTACGGTATTATCTGCCGGCGGTGACTACTACTGGAAAAGACATCGCGACTTCTTGTTCCGAGCCCTGATCCATAATTTTGCTGTTATCACGAGTGATCCCCTTCTTCACGGACCAACGTCATCAGTTCCAATTTGATCGGCCATTACTTCGCGGGACCAGCACTCGTAAACTGATGGGTACGGGGCCTGGCGCCCGTTTCTCGAAAGTCTCGAAAACTTTTCGGGCCCGAAAAGTCTTTTGTGAAACCGTCAACAACTTGTTTTGGAAAGACGATCTTTTAACATGTTTTTAAGGTAACCAAAAAAAAAAAAGCCTGTGAAGTTTGACGACTTAAATTCTTTCCGTTCTTGAGATACAAATGGAATTGTGACACACGAAAACGGCCCGTAAAGTTTCGGGACTTTCGAGAAACGGGCCCCAGGACAGAGATCGATGATCCAGGCTAATTTTGATGAAGAAATCTTAATGATATACCCTATTGGTAGTCAAAGCGTGAATCGTCACGCGACAATGCTTCGCTTAAATCCCTTCACTATCTCTATACTTTAAAGCTTGGAGTGTTTTGGGCACAACACTAACAGACCTGTCAACTTAAAAAACGCCCGGGGCAATAACTGTCACAACCAGGGAGGGAAATTCTCTCCATAGGTACTTAACTCTGGGAATATTGTGGACAGATTCAAGTCCGCTGCCCGACCTCACAGCATGGATACAGTACCACGATTGGCTGCCAAACTTGCGTGCTATACTCTCCACAGCATGCTCGGCGTGATTTCCATTCTCCGTTCCCACTATACTTGCCAGTGACGCCGTCAGTCGAATGACAGGGCGGTCTCTACGGTGTCGTGGATATCGCACGACAACCAAGTTATGGTTATAATATCTAAATAAGTGATAGTAATGTCCAGATACAGTGTGCTTATCATATCCTCCGATCGGATTGTAAATGTTTACCATCCACGTGGACTCAGGGTACGAGGAACTTAGATGAATGAAAAGGAGCTCGGCCAAAACTCTATTACTTAAGCTTTCTCCTCGCATGGCGATTCGGTTGACATCGGCCTTGAACAGATCCTCTGTAACAAAAAAAATATCTTTAACTGATAATGAATTCCTAAATCTCATCTAGGAAACAACTGCTGTCGTCTCCGAGAAATACCGACCAAGGTCAGAACGAAGTTGATTCCATTTTCCCTGTGGTGTTATGATGTTTTCTACTTTACAGTTATTTAATATCAAGATGAATAATATATCGACCCTGATGGTATAGTTTACTAAAATTGACTGATCTAATACGCACCCACACTGAGGCATCTCGCTGAGGCCGGTCGACTGCCTCGAAGGCGGGTCTGGTTTCTCCAAACTCCAGCATTGCAGTAAACTATAGCATCTCCTCGGCGTCTTAAATCTCGGGGATTACATATAACTCTACAGGAGTCGCCCTCGAACTGTCCCTCAGATCCTCCAGTACATTGCGTCTCACCGCCACCAGGCACAGGGAATTCATCTGTACACTTCTGTCTACATCGCACTTTTGTACCACATTCTTGCCTGTTGGACTCCAAAGTGCACCTGATCAAGCCAAATAGTTCAATAAGGAAACTCCGTACCTCTATATTATGGAACTCTTAAGCACGAGACATTTTTGAGCTACGGACGGCAAGCGGAAGTGAGTTGTTTTTTTTTTTAACTTCAATGTCTTGGCGCTACGCCATTTCTATTGTTAAATATCATTCAGCCTGACAGATGATTAGTTTAAAAATCTGGGAGAGACTACCGTCGTGGCGTACGAAATGTTCGCTTCCATTTTTCGTCCGTGGCTCAAAAACGCCTCTTGAAGTTAAGGGAGCTTTTCATTTTGGGGATCATGAGTGGATTGGGAATCTAGCGCGATATTTTGCCTTCCACGACCCTCAGAATGGAGAATTTGCTTGGGAAATAAGTATATATCTTCCCTTGTTGTGTTTAAACTACTGCGTTGTCAGATTAGATAAAAAATTGTCTTGACTCCTGAACCGCCCCTTTTTTTCCTTCCTCCCCCCCCTCCTTTTACGGGTAAAATTGTCTGACGTAGACAAAAAAATCAGAATCGCATAACCAGGAGCCTATGCAACAGCATTTTCACAGATCAAGCTATTTTTGGACGATTTCTTTAAAATGCAACTATGACCAAAAAAATCAATTCTTTCCCTTTGGATTTTAGAACTATGTTAACTAAGCACTGAGTGATCCAAGTTTCAAACCTTGACTTAAGGACGGTGCCCACTATTGCTATTGCGCATACGTTTTGCGCATCTCGAGATACTCGGGTTTTCTATCGGTGATGCTTACTAATACAAAGATACTTTGGCACGGTTTAAAACTATCCGGAGAAAGTAGATCTTAGACGGCACTCTTGGTATCCAAAAAGAAAATTGGGGGTAACCATGCATTTTTGAGAGATAATTAAGCTTCAATTTGAATATAAATTGCTTTGTATTTTATAGCCTTTTAAAAAATATTATTCATCAATTATCTTTTAATTATCTTGGATTTCAATAACATTTGCTAAGATCTACTTATCCTGCATAATCATAAAACGGGGCAAAATACCTTTGAATTAGTAGGCATCATCCTTAAAATCCCGCATGGATTTGACTCGAGGCAAAATCCCGAGGAATTGTCATTGTACACATTGTAGCTTTCGCGTATGAAGAGTTACAGTGATGTAGTATTACATATCTGACATGCGAGTAAAAATCTCGATTTGCCAGAACTAGGCGCGCACGGAATAAATGGGTACTGATGACGTTGAGCAGAAAACGGCTGAGAGCGTGGTACATTGGAACGTAACGTCACAATCAAGAATGTATCGGTAATCGAAATCTTCTTACGGGATTCAACATTATTTTTAAGAATATCTTGCAATCTGTAACGGAGTGTCACAAGTTACATGCCGTGCAATCTAGCGTTGGAGCAGCAATTCGAAAAGTAAGAGGAAGCTTTTGTCCGGTTTTGTCTTAAGTCCTTTTTTTCACAAAGGGGTAATAATCCTTTGATTTAGAGTCGCGGGACGATTTCATTTGAAAAACAATTTGTCAATTGACGAACATTGTGCAAGGAAGCACGAAGTTTTTTCGGGAAAACGATTTGTCAGACGCAAATCACTGTTGAGAGATTGAAAGACCCAGTCTATAGCCAGTGTTGTTAGAAAACGATTGAAGATAAACATGGATGATTCTTAAAGTATTTACAAGGCAAACGATCGGTGTTGTTCCAAACGTACATTAACGTATTAAAGCCTCTCGACAATATTCTGTCCTGAAGAGGTTGTTGTTTAGAAAGAACCAATCTTGAACACGCCTTGAAGAATTGAAGGATTGAAGAAGGAGGCCAAAAGTTATTACCATATTTTTGCTGGATTTTTGAGACCATCAGTTAGTTCTTTTTGAAATCTGGTTAGTAAACTTTCGAATAAATTATATCAACATAGGAAACTCTTTAACATGCAAAACCATGTGATGGGTATCTGCATTGTTGGGGATACTCTCAATATTTCCGAATTCTGTACGCGGCTGAGTTAATATGCAGCACGGAAGTTTCGGGCTGTCAGACTTTTAAGCTCGAGTTTTGCACATAATAATAATAATAATAACTTTATTTCTATAGCGCTCTTATCCTATGTTCAAGGCGCTTTACAATCATGTATATAAACAACATTATCAATAAATATTTACAAATTTACAATCATATTCTATTATATTTACAATGATTAAAAAAAGGAAAAATTAAAATAAAGCAATATATGCAAATCAATAGAAACAATGATCTGTTATTACTAAATTTACTAAACAAGTACGTCTTAGGTTATCTTATTAAAACTCGAGATTACAATGATTAAAAAGGGAAAAATTAAAACTAAAGGAATATATACAAATCTATAGAAACAATGATCTGTTATTACTAAATTTGCTAAACAAGTACGTCTTAAGTGATCTTTTAAAACTCGAAATGTTGTTAGACTTCCGAATTTCATAGGGTATTAGGTTCCATTCTCTTGGTGCATGAACAGCAAATGCTCTGTCTCCATAAGTCTTGGTATACGATCTAGGTTGCATTAAGAGTTCATTACTAACAGACCTCATTGATCTAGTATGAGAACAATAATGCAGTTTCTGAGCTAAATAGCTAGGCGATATCCCATTCAGTGCTTTATACACTAAAAGCAGAATCTTGAAAATAATACGGTATTGAATCGGCAGCCAGTGAAGCTCGCACAAAACAGGTGTGATATGCTGAAACCTACTCATTTGCAACACAACTCTAGCCGCCGTGTTTTGTACATATTGCAATCTTTGTAACTGATATTTAGGCAGGCCATATAATAATGCATTACAATAATCTAGTTTCGATGTAACAAATGCGTGAACAACAACTGCTGCAGATTCTTTAGTGAGATACTTCCTAATTCTAGATAAGTTCCTGAGATGATAAAATGATGAACTACAGATGCTAGACACATGTGCATGAAAAGACATGTGCTCATCAAAGATAACACCAAGACTCCTTGCCGACTGAGAAGCAGCCACGCTCTCATCACCAACAGGGACTGAAAGGATGGAGAGGGACGATACTTTGAGTGGATGAGCATGACCTCCGTTTTGTCGTGGTTTAGCTTCAATTCATTAAGATCCATCCAACGACAAATAGCAGAAATGCAGTTCTCGACCCTCGATTTAGTAGCATCCACATCCGCCGATTTGAATGCAAAATATAACTGAGTATCGTCGGCGTATAGATGATAATCCAAGCCATAAGATCTTATCACTTTTGCAAGTGGCGCGGTATATAGAAGGTAGAGTACAGGTCCCAGAACTGAACCTTGGGGAACTCCCACGGGAAGATCTCGTACCGTAGAATTCGTCTCATTGATGTGAACAAACTGAGTTCTTTGAGAAAGATAAGCATTAAACCATCGTAGTACAGTTCCTCTGATGCCAAATGATTTCTGCATTCGTGCCAGCAACAAGGTATGGTTAACGGTATCAAATGCCGCCGACAAATCCAATAAAACGAGGAAAACATTCTCGCCGTTGTCCAATGACAGCATAATGTCATTTGTAACGGTGAGAAGCGCAGTTTCGGTGCTGTGGAAAATCTTGTATGCCGATTGAAGAGGCTCATGTAGATCATTTTCGCAAAGGTAGTTATTCAATTGCACAAACACTGTTTTCTCTATCAATTTAGATAGGAACTTTAAATTCGACACAGGGCGAAAGTTACTAAACTGCTCAAAATCTGCATTTAATTTCTTAAGAAGAGGTAATAGCAGCGCAACCTTAAGTTCCTTGGGCAACAATCCAGATGATAATGACAAATTAATGACCCTTCTGAATACAGGAACAAGACTAGAATAGCATTGCCGCATGATACTTACTGGAAGTGGATCCAGTGCGCATGCCTTAATAGTTGAACCTCTAGTCAACCTTAAGACGTCTTCATCTGTTATCATTTCGAACTCGCTAAAGCATGACGTACACTCAAAATCCTCCATAGTGCGCTCCCCCAGATATTCTTTCCTAATCAGCAACTCATCACGAATTCGCACAATCTTAGCACTAAAGAAATCAGCAAAGGCATTCGCGAGTTCTTCTTCACATACAAGAAGCTGCATTTCTAGGCTGAAGCGAGAGAATACATTCCGTCACTTTTCCCTATTTCCAACCCCCTGAGGTCCATTCGGTAAGTTTTGAACATGATTGATGGCGGATAGTGAAATCCAAAACTTTACTCAACGTAACAGCCTTTGGACAAAAATCAAAGCTCAAAATGTTTCCAGTCAGAAGTGTTAAGCAAATACACTTTCAAAATCTGGAAATGATTTTCCGATCATAGTAGCACTTTAAATAAGATCTGGCTTCCACGAGTGACCATCACAATCCCATGGGTAATAATTCCTCATGCAAAACTTGTGATTAGCTGGAGAGATCTGGTTTCGGGGGAAAATCAATCGAAAAGTAACTCGGTCTGTAAAAATGCCTTTCCACAAATACAATGAAGTTGTACACTGTTGTAATAATCCCTGTGCCCCATGATAATTAATTTCAATCTCTTTTTAAATCTTGCAGCACGTGAGGAGACTATTTTTAACGTTAGTCCCGTCGGAGGAAAGGGTGCAAAACATGGCGTGATTCAGGATGGACCAATCGGCATAATTAATAAATAACTGAGATGAAAACATCAATTTACTGAAGTCAATGAAATCTTTCATTATAGGAACCGTACGTCCCCCAGTGCGAATTTATTCTAAAACTGTTAAGAAAATCGTCGTATGAAGAGCAGGGCTCAAAAGGTCCCTTGATGGGGGCTGAGAAAGAAGTCATACCTTTGTCTGTGACCTGTCACTTGGCTGAAAGAAAGAAAGAAAAAACAAAAGAGCAAAAGAACTGAAACAAGAGGCTACACGAATCGTATCCTTTTCCTCTTTTCCGGTTCAAAGCCCCAAATTTGATGGCGTGGTCGATCAAGTTACGAAAAAAATGGTTAGCAAATCCACGGAAAACTCTATTAATAGCTATCTGTGACATGGAGATAGCCTACCCAAAATGAAGTACGCTTTACAACTATTAATTTCCCTTTTTTTACCAACCAGACCGTGGAATAAAATAGCAATAAATAAAAGACGAGAAATGTAAGGAAAGAAATTTTTCAAAGATAGAGTCCGTGCGTACATTTTTCTGGTTTGTATGGAGCAAACGGTGCCAGTTTTTTTCTAAGTGTACACTTGACAACCAACTTTACAATTGTTTCTTTGGATTAGGGAACCTTCAATATCTTGAGCGATTTCTACTGAATCTAGATCTAAGCAACGCTTTTTACTATTTACAACTTTAAATTCAAGAATAACTTCCATACCGAGAACAGGAAATACTATGGTCTGTCTGTCCAGAAGGTAAGGAAACCACGGCAGTAGGATAGCCAGTGAAACCAAGTGATGCACATATCTCCCTGGTGAGATGCGATAAAAAGTGTCCTTCTTGTGGAACGCACACTCCTTCCCACATCCCGTTGGTATTTACTACTTCCAATCTACCTTCATATGGAGTAGGTTGCTGTCTCAAGCGCAGCTTACTGCACTTCACTCGAACTTCTGAAACTCTGATCACGTAATGTGACTTATGGGTCGAGTTTGGTAAACCAACAGATTCGCAAACGAGACGCAAAATCCTTTCATTTGGTGTCGCTCTTGCCCTTTCCCATGCTGTATTTCTCCAGTGCTCAAGTATACCAACTTTCTTATTCCAGTGATCAGTTACATCGGTTAGACGTAGAGTCAAGTCACACTTGTCGTCCACATAACCGATCCAATGTCCATCGCTGCAGACTCGTCCTCCTTGTGGTATCTTCCAATCACTTTCCCATCTTGGACGATGAGTTCGTCCGTGAAATCTGTGGCTTGGTAGATAATGGCGATGACAATGCAGTTTTACGCAATATCCTTGGAAGGGATTATTAATTGTGCCAAACGTTGTCGTGTGACTCATGTAATCGCAAGGACGGAGCTGACCATTATCAACCGGTGGAGGTCTTGGACAATGGAGAGCTTGACAGCTAGGGTTTGAACCATCCCAGGATTCATCTACACAAGTGCGTTCCATAGGTCCTTGTAGCCGGAAGCCTTTGTTGCAGACATACAAAGCTTTTGAGCCTTCCTCACGTCCAGTGGTTGAAACTTTTCCGTTCAACGGTTTTGTGAGCCTCGGACATAGTTTTAGTCTTGAACAAGTTGGTAAGTATGGGATCCAATCTCTGTCCAAACAGTTTGTGGTCAATGCTCTGTCACTTTCCTGAGTTATTGTGTAACCTACATCACATCTAAAATAAGCACTTGTTCCATGATCCACTGTTGAACCGGACGAAGTTGGAGAATACTGCACCGTTGAATGAGGGACATTCACTACAGCGCAGCTTCTTCTCCGTCCATACGTGATCAAGGTGTGCGACACAGCTATCGTCGCATTGCACTTCTTCAAGGCCAGTGCGAAGACGTAGTGAGAATTACGGTTGAGAGATGAAACAGTTATTGATGTCTGTCCGTTGACCTGTGTTTCAATAATATTTCTTGGATTTGTTGTAGGAAACCTAACTAAAACAAGTTGAGAGTTCGGTTGTGGTAGAACCCCCTGATCCGCCTGGTGCCAAGACAGTTCGACATTATTACCGCTTGCAGAGACAACCCTGAAACGTGAATCTTCTTCAATGAATCCGACACTTTGGGTCATCGCGTTGATTATTGACGCTATGTCTGACAAAGCACTCGCTGGCCACACGGTATTATTGAACACTATCGAAAGATGCTTGTACGTTGAATTCACGTTCCAATTTTGAATTATCACCGTCAGAAGTTGACTATGGAAAAGTTCCGCCGTCAAGTCAAGGTCGACAACTTGAACGTGTAAGTCATTTTCTACCAAGAATAAGCACACCTCAGTAGAGTTCAAGTGGACCAGGGAGAGAACGTCTTCGACCTCGTCATCTGCATAGTTGTCGATTATTTTTATTCCCCAAGCTTGATAAAGTAAGTACAAGTCGTCGCCCTCACCTCCAACAAGTTTATCATTACCACCCTGAGGAATAAGGGTATCGTTTCCCTCAAGACCGAACAGTGAGTTGTCGAAATCAGAGCCAGTTAGAGTGTCATTGTGAATGGTTCCGTACACATTTTCAATACTTATATACCTGTCCTCTTCTGCATCGACTCCTTTTCCAAATCCAAATGAGAGATCGACTTTGACACCATTGCGAAGAAACCCGTCACCTCTGAATGAAATAGTATCGCTGCCGTTACCACCATCAATAACATCACGGCCATTTCCGGCGTAAATGAAATCGTCTCCAGCGCCAGCAAAAATATGGTCATCGCCATCACCGCCAAAAATAATATCAATTCCAGGTCCACCATAAATAATATCGTCTCCATCTTTTCCCTCGAAGGTGGTTCCAATTGTTCCTGCTCGTAGCACATCGGCCATATTACCACCTTCTATGATCCTTGTGGTGTTACTACCTGTTAGGTAGTTTGTCGAGGTAAGCGAGCCCTTTAAATCTTGTGCCGAAGAAAGTATTCTGTCGTTTTGTGGATTAATGTTTTGTGGGGTTCCAAGGTCGGTGCGATCAATGGAGATAATTGGTTTAAATGGCACTTTTTGCGAAATTGTAAAGGTTATCTTATCAGTCGTAATCACCTGAAGATGCTGGTAACTTGCGTTGCGAAAATAGCTCTGGATACGAATGCCGAGGGAGGTGGGTCGTGACATTGATTCCAGTATGACATCATTTTCCCCATGAAAATATACACGGATGTCGTTAAATTCTAAACCAATATGAAGAGCATCTGTCTTGTTGTCGACAGCAAAGTTGTTTATTTCGTTAAACTCACCATACCCGTGGTTCAGCACGTAAGTGTCAGAACCATTTCTCCCCTCCAAATATTGATAATTGTAACCATTGCCTGGGCCGGGGTCAATGTAGTTGTTGAGTTCATTACCATAGATTTTGTAACTGCATAGACTTGAATTTAATTGGAAACGGACCAAATGCTTCCAAGGAGCTGTGTTCAGGTCATAGGGTACTAACGATTCCTGGCAGGCGGCGGTTGTACATGTGCACTCCGTGGGATCCTTTGATATTTCGGTTGGATCGAGCTTTGCGGTCTCCTCTCCCACTCGCAACGTTATTCCGTCTCTAGTCCTAATCCAAAGATGCCGGTAATTAACTGATTCAAACCATTTTTCAAGAGTTACAGCTGGTGTCCTCTCTGATGAAGTGATCCTAAAATCTGTGCTTAGTCTTCTCGCACGTAGGTTTACAAACGTTTCGTCTAAGTACAATACATCATCTTTTGTGCGGGTGTCAAAATTGTTTATGACTGCGTGTGTGCACGTTCTCTTAACAACATAATTGTCACTACCCTCCCCTCCTTCAAGGCGGTCATCTCCTCCGCTACAACTCAAAAAATTGGTTTGTTTATTGCCGATAATTTGGTCATTGTGAGGAGAATCTGAAACCGTAGCGACATTAGCTGAACCTGGTGGATGGATCGACGCCGCATGACGAGGCCTATCAGATAGATCAACATTGACTCCAGTCGATGAAGTACTATAATCCAGCATTATGGGTTCTATGGCTACGGTAACTGAGTGTCCACTTAGCGTTCTCCCAAAAGTGCTCTTCGTGACACTACTAGGAGTTGGAGTAATGTGTGTGGTAACATTAAAGACAACATGATCAGAAGAAGTAAAAAGCATGTGTCTGTATTGATATCCTCTCGCCCAGTTGGTTATTCTGAAACAGGAGGTACTTGGGTTGCTTCTGTCAGTCACTGACAAATCATTTCCTGACACTTGAATGCTGATTCTATCCAATGGTACAGCAAATATTACAATATCAGTAGTGTTCGCAAAATCCTCTGCATTGTTGTTAATTGTGTCACAGCCTTCTGTTGCTCGAATGACGTAGGTATCTTCGCCTTTTCCTCCGGTCAAGACATCAGCTCCCCGACCACCGTCTATCACGTTGCCGAGATCATTACCTACAATAGAGTCAGAACTATTAGAACCGGAAACTTGTTTAACTTTCGCGTAGACCCGATCACTGAGGGAAACCGTTTGAAAGTTTTTTGCTCCACTAAAATCTACTGCTACTGCCACACAGTTAATCTGGGGATCAGAGGCACTGCTAGAGGTTTGCTCTGCGACGAATATCACTCCATCTTTGCTACGAAATGACACGTGGCGATAGTAAGTTGCATCTCCTTGCGTGAACCAGTTCTTAATGCGAATGTGATGGCTCCTGGAGTAAGTGATGTCGACGTCATTTCCGGTCTTGTGACACTGTATATTTGCGTAATCAACGTTAATGACCACAATATCACGCTTATCATCCTCAGCAAAGTTATCGATTATTGCTTTACCGCCGTCAGATTGGATAATGTAGACGTCACTTCCACCTCCTCCAGTTATGGACGAGAGCTCAGGACCGAGGTAAAAGGTGTCGCTCCCACCCCTCCCGTACAAATTGTAATGGTAATTTCCAGTAAGCATCATAAGATCTAGTTTACCAAAGTTACACTCTTGGTCCTCTCTCCCGGGTGGTTTTGTTGTCGGTTTGGGTCTCTGTACTGCATAAAATGTGTTATTATCTGAGTTACCATAATAAGTGCCATAAGCAGAATTTTCGTGTAAGTTAGCCCCGCAAATAACATCGAACGATTTAATAGGAATGACGAACCAGAGTTTAGCGGTCTCGTGCTTGTATGTGAAATCCCTGGACTCTCCTATACCAAGTACGATGTCTTTCAGGTTAGAATCGACCTGAAATGTCCTTCTTATTGGGTCACGCGCTCCGCTCACATCCCCAATTTCGACGGTTGCTAAATTGTTATCTTGAAGCCTAAAGGTGATGTAGCCACCAAAACTAGACAATGCTCCTTGGGTAAAATCTATTCTCTCTTCTTCGCCCTCTCTTTGCCCAACAATTTTGAAATAGTTGTCGGGGTTCGTTAAGTTCCGAAGAAGTTGTTTATCATTGTCTTCTTGTCTTTGATAGGATTCCAGCTGTCTTCGCAAACCTCCAGTCAAGAAATCAGCCACTCCATCTAAAATCCCTTTCACTAGTGCGCCAAGAAATTGTAGACCAGCCCATGGACTATTCCAATTTACTTTCTGTATTTCAGACATTATATCAATATAGAAGTCGTCTATGGCCATTCGGATTATGGAGATAATGATGACTACCGGTTCTGTGATGACTTCCGCTTCTGGACAAAATGTCCCAACTAAGTTCAGAGCTGTAGTACTTACATCCAGAGCTAAATCGATTACACGTAATGGAAGCACTTTGAGATCGTCTGGGTCACTGAAATCCAAATCTGCCAGTTGTTCTATATCTTGTTCAATGAAATACACGTCGAATGCAAGTCCTACACCAGGAATGTCTCCCAGAAGCTTTCCAGCTCCTTTTTCCATGAACCGTTCCACCTTTCTAGAGAATCGTCCTAAGCCTTCTTCAAAATTCAGGCCTTTTGCTAATGATGTAGCAGCGCTACTTAATACATGTTTACCAAGCTTTGACACAATCTCATTTAAGCCGGTTAAACCACCAAATGTGTGTGCTGCCTGAGTCAACGATATGCTTCCACGAACGTAGTCACCTTTGTTGAAGTAGTCTGCCGCTCCAAGGACGGAAAATATCAAGCCATGCACGGCTAAGCCTTTATTTATCTTGGCGTATGTTCTACTAGCTCCAGCTCTTCGAGACTTTTCTATATGTTCCTTGATCAGCTTCGGAGTGGCAAGTTCGTCAGAGCTTAATGGGAATTCCACATGGTCCCGCAATTCCGAATCACGACGATCCACGACGTCAAGCTCCACCATGTTATCCGTTACTTCAATCGACTCTTCATCAACATAGACGGAGTCCCTGTCAGTTAATTTACAGACAGAGCGTCTTTTCCTTCGGCGCTTGTCTGTGCAAATTCTGGCAACTTTTTTAAAGAGAAGTTCTCCATCGTGGTCATCAGCAGCCCGTTTGCGGATCATGTAAGCTGGAACATCCCTGTTTCCTTCCTCATGTATAAATCTGCGTCCTTCTTGCGTTCCTCCTGTTCCTCTTGCGGGGAATTCAGCTACGGAAAAAATTGCATCGATGTTTCTTCTGGTGTTGACATTTTCAAGCATACCCCGAACGACTTGGTCCATTGCAGGGCTCCGTCCGGCTTTTTCTTCTCCTCTATAGTTCGCCACTGTGGGAATGTCTCTGGCTTCGGGAAACCTATTTTCAGTTCTAATTTTTGTTAACAGATCGGTTAGGAATCTTGCTCTGCTCGTTTGGGAAGGCTGTGCTGCCTCTGCAATCATCGTAATAAGCATGAACTCTACAGCAGCTCTAACAGTATCAGGAGACGCTTGGCCATTGACTGTTAGATCGGTCTCAAAGGATGGTTGGTCGTTTAGCTTTTTATCTAGAGATTTTTGCATCGCCTCAGCCAGTTCATTCTGATCGGCGTTCGCAAGATAGCGACGTATAATTGTATTGTAATCGGGTGCACTTGAAGCTCTTCGCATGGTATTTGTCCAGTCACCATTTTCAGAAGTAACAAGGATTTGGTGTCTTCCACGTATTGACCTACTTAATCGAAACCTTCTCGTCTCACCGCCAATTGGAATTTCAAAGTATGTTTGTCTTGGCCGTTGATCATATATATCATTGTAAAACTGCAGCAGTTTGAATACTTCCTTTAGGGACACTTCGTCATTTTCATGAATTGTTACAACTTTGTAACTATTTCGTTCAGTTTGAACTGTTCTCTCCTCAATTATACTCTGTTGTTGCCCATTTGCTAGATCTATTGTGATTCCTTTCAGGCGTTCCCATTCGTTTTTAGCTTGTTCAGCGCTTTGTAATATGCTCTGCGTGAATTCAAACCTTAGCTTTGTATTCTTTTCTCTCTCAACATTTACCGTCGATTCTAACGCAACACTCTTTCTTCTTTGATCGATTTTCGTTCCCACATCCGTCAGCCACGAGGCTGGATTCAAACTACTGATATCTTTTCCTAGAACGGAAGAACCAGCCAAAACATCTTTGGCTGCCTGAAATGCTTCCTCCCTCTCCTGGCTTGAAACTGTGTTTTGTGGGTCATTCCTGGTTAATGTCTGCTCAAAGTTAGGCTGGCTCGCCAATGTTGCATCTAATGCTGTTATGGTGTCCTGTTGCAGCGTTGTCCGCAGCGGGAGCTCTGTATTAGAATCCCTCAGCGCTGTAACTTGTGTTGAAAGATCAGACAAATCCACGTACTGGCCCTCGCCATGTTTAGCACTGATTGAAAACGTGCCGCGCGGTCTATTTTCAAGTCTGAACCTTTGATAATCTGATCCAATGGGGACATCAAAATACGTTGGGCTTGTTTCGTCGCCAAAAAGGAGGGGGTAGAACTGCATAAGATGGAACACGTCCTTTAATCGTAAATCGCCCGCTGTCTCAAATCTGAAGTGATTTCCTCTCTCTCCGCCTGTTCTTTGAACACTTTGAGTAATTTCTCCGTCATTGATGTGCGTTTGCCATTGTCTTTCAATGTAGTCCTTCACTATTGCTACGTCAAGTGCCCTCTGAATTTCAGCGCGATCGTCAGCGGTGATTGTTCTCTTGAATGTTTGTTGTGCGAGCTGGCCCCATTGTACACTGTGACCGAAAGCTATCGTTGTGAGGAAAACAGTACACAAGAGAAGCAAACCAGTTTGAATCCAAAAGGCAGGCAGAGCGACTGTCATGACTCAAGAATGGTTAACAGATACCAACTTTTGCAGTAAATCTAAGCCATAAAACAAAAGGAATACCTCTATTAGAAATAACACGTTAGGTCTAAGTTTATGCAACTTGCTTTACAACATTCCTATTCAATTTATATTTCATACTTTTGGTTGGGGAACTAAATTGTGGTATGGAAAAGTCTGTGGAATGGACAATATGTGAAAGTTATATTAAAACTGAGAATATGAGCCATTTCAGAAGCAATTAATTTTTCACCGGATAAGGATTAATGGAACGCATAACGCTATTCATCCCTCGAAAAGCTGGGACCACTTTCGTTATGTGACATTCATGAGTTTCTCAATTAACAAGCAACTTCTCCAGTAGATATCTTAACTCACTGGGGGACAATAGACCTCTTTAGCTTGTACGTTTTGTTTTCCCATTTCAGACCACGTGATGTTACTCTAAGGAACAGTTACTTTCAAATGTGGTCTTATACACGTGCACATGTATGCATAACTTATGAAAAAAACAAAAGGAAAATTCCCTTGGGAACATCACGTGGTCTGAAATGGGAAAACAAAACGTACAAGCAAAGAGGTCTATTGTTTAACGCTCTTTCGCGATAATGAGTTCGAGTTACTTTTCAAAGTGTTTTTTCCAACTGTGTCTGCAACGGTTTAGGTTATCCCATTAACTGTGTTGAAAGTTTGCGTAAAAACGTTGTTTAGAGCGCATGACCATTACTTTCACTAAATCCAGAAAACCTGTGAACCAACTTTTGTTTTTCAATGGCGATAAATAAAAGAGGTTCACTCGAAATTGCAATAGCTCACGGCTAACTATAAAGGAAGAATTAAAAAGAACATTGCTGGCTTTGAACCTACAGAAAGCCTACACCTTATGAAATCATGTCAGGTCTACACCGGTGATGAATTGAAGAACGATGTAAATTAACCGGCAGGGAAAAAAATTTAGGAGCAGATTAAAGAACCATCTCCCATGTGGTGTGACCAAGATTGATTTGAACCAAGGCCACATACTTCAATTGTGCTCCAGTTATTGGAAAACGAAATGTCTTGTTAAATGGGTACAATCCTCGTGACCACACCTCTCTGGTCCGCAGATTCAGTATCCAATAGAGAGGATTTGTTCAATATTCATCAATTTCATGGCGTGTAACTAGTGGGGAAAGGAATTATGAAGCTCATTTCATGCGAGGAAAGTAGTCTAGTGTTGGGTGTTCTGCATTAAATGGGTTCTGAGTTTTTTCTCCCTCTTTAACGCCATCTATTATCTTTAAAAGCAGCCGTAGGCCGGACTCAGTGAAACCAACAAAGAAGGTAAACTAGGCCTTCGCGCAAGACTCGATTCCTGAACTGAGCAGTTCAAATAAAATCGTCCATTTCTATTTGTTATCTCTTGTAGAAAAATCGTCTCTTAACGTCGCATTTATTTGTTTTCTTGTGTTGGTTGAAATGAAGACTTCTCATCCAATTACCTTTTTCAAACTGTCTCTTATTGTTCAACAACATTTAAAAATAAAAGAGATAGCTAAAGGCACCCCATAGAGAGACAACCAGCTCTCACGTGTTTCTCTAATTGCTTGTAATTAGTAGATGTTTTTTGCTGCTTTTTTGCAGCTTTTGAGTAAAAATTACTCAAATAACTGACGAGTATCTCAGACCAACAGTGAAACCATCAACATATCACTTATAAGTACAATTTTCAGGAGTATTTTTTTGGACAAAAATGAGCGGCAACGTTAGATATTGAAAAATCCACCAAATTCAACTTTCTTTACTTTAAAATTAAATGTGCAGACCAGTGATTTTTTTTCCTCTTGATTACGAAATAACTGTAAACCATTAAAAAAAGTGTAGCATTCAGCTTTGCTTTTAAGCACGGTTATGTTAAGCCCTGGTCAAACTATCGAACAAAGTTGGATCCCACATGCAACATTGTTGGATGTAAATGTTGAGGTAGTGGCAAAAGACTATCCAACAGTGCTTGACGAATTCAAGTTCAAGTTGGCGCAAAATTTGAAAATTTGGCGTACCGTTATGCTACTGGAGTTGTTTTAGGACGCAAAGGACGTATTCAAATAAGGAAAAACCAAAGAATGATTAAGAGAACTTGTAGAAAAGGGTATGTTCTTTGCAAGATACATCCCCGCTTAGAAGATGATGATTATGAGCTCGGATCAACTTGCAGGAATTTTAAACGCTATGGAACCCGACATCTCCAAAACAGCGATAATGATTAAGCCTAAAAGTGTCCAACTGACATGACATGATCAAGGTTTCTGGCCATTCATCAACAACCACAAAGTCCCCTTGGTCCTTGTTCGCAATCTCTGTTGCAAATGATGCTAGAAGCCTTGGCTTGAAAATAAGATAGCGACTCGTGAATAGGGACGTTAAGATCTATGACGCGATCGTCAACGAGAATTGCACAAAGCAATAATATTATTGGTTAAAAGAGGAAAAATAATCGTTCTGCACGTGCGGCACGCATTTGAGCTCATATTTTTGCGTTACTCTTCATAACCACGACGTGAAATCACCAAATTTGAGGTTTTAACGAAAACGCGAGCGTACAAATGTTAATCTTTTATTCTCTATTTTTACTCTGAAACCGCTCGTACCAATTTATTTTTGGGATACTTATTTCACATCCTACGACGTGAACGATATGGAATAATCGCGAAAGAGTTACGATATTACAAAGTTCTATTTTGAGGTGACTTTTTAGTCGACGTGGCCGTCATAGATCTTAAAGTCCCTATTGGCTAGCACTACGAACGTAACTCGATTTAGGACACAACTTTGTTGGAAGAGCGGCAAAACACTGCAACATTGCTGCGTCAAACAGAATTGTTGGTCGTAATGTTTGATCAAAAGCAAACTCTATCCAACATTTGATCGAACAAAAAATGTTGAACGAACATCTTCCAAAATGAGCAGTCAAACTGTCGAACAATGTTGGATGGAGCAAAGTTGGAGCCTTCAATCCAACTGTGTTCGATAGTTTGGCCAGGGCCTTAAAGATTAGAACTAAGAAGGGTAACCTTCCACAACATAATCAGTAATTGCTTTTTAAGTTGTAAAATCAACTGAAAAAATAAATTCCAGTTCTAAACAATTCATACCACTCAACCACATTCTTTGCACCCAGATCAGCACGTACTTGATTGTCAATTGTATATAAAGGCTGAAAGCCAAAGGCTTCAAGTTTATTAGCAAAGTCATCGGATGAGATAATTGTAAGAGTTGATTTCAGGGGACTCACTTTTAAATCTTAAGTGTACCACAAGTTGGATAAGACGGGTACCTTATTGCAAGTGGAAACTCGTCCATGTTGGTAAGATTACTTTAGATGACAAACAATCAACGGAACGAATCTCGCTGGGAAAAGGTAAATCATTTTTATATTGCATGACGCTGGCAAATTGGAAATTGCCTAGTTAATTACGGAGTTGAAAAATACCTCAATCCTACCTCTTTTAAAATTCTTGCTGGGGAGTATAAAGTTTTTACCGACTTTTAACCTTTAACTTTATTAATTATTGATTTCTACGGTTTGCTATCTTTCAACAGTTAGACTGTCTTCTTCTAAGACAAAGGAGCTGACAATTTCCATTGCTTTTAGAAGATATTTTAAAAATAATTAAAGCAACGTGACAATGACTGAAGAAGTCTTTTCACTTTTTCGTGATATAATATCGTGTGGCTTACATAGGCCTGTTACGGTTCCTGGGCTTAGAGCAACATCCACAAAAAAAGATTAATTCTGTGAAATCAAGTGGCCGGACAATCCTTCTTGCTTGGACAACCTCAGTCTAGTCGCAGGTGAAATTTTCAAGGTTGAAGACTCGCTGCTCAACATGCCGCTTTGGTTGAAAGACAAGAATTGAAAGCCGCTGAGAATGGCTAGCCAGAAACGTGTGTATTGTTATCCATCGAATTATAAGTGTCAAAACCAATTGAATCATCCATTAGAAAGTACATGATTGGTAAGTGGAAAGCCCAATCTACCAGTCAAGCAACTTAGGCTAGGATTCGTAGTTTGCTTTCCCCTGTTTTCTGAAAAATAATCCAGTCATCTCATGTCCTATTTGGGAGCAGGGCTTGCGCAGTGGAGAGAGCACTTAGCTTGCCGTCCACTAATGTGGCCCAGGATCGATTCCCGGATTCGAGGCCATATGTGCGTTGAATTTGTTGGTATTGTACTCTTCTTCGAGAGGTTTTTCGCCGGGTACTCCTTTTTTCCCCTTCAAAAACTGACACTTGATTTGATTTGTTCTGATTTCAGTTCATTTGCAGTCTTCTCAATTAGTAGAGCACTCGTGCTCGGCTAAATAACCCTTCCAAAAACACAAAGGACATAATTTTCCTGGTTGTGAATATTTAAGGTGATGTCTCAGTAACTTGATTGCTTTCGATAAATTCCAAAAAGTCCCGCATTTTTGGGGAGGCTTTGAAATTTTGAAGAAAGTATTATAATTCTTTAATTATGGTTGATTTTCGCTGTGCTCTTCCGTTTGGCTGCAAGGAAACTGGAATGAATTCTATTGGCAGATTATTTTTTCGTCCTAAAATTCTTTCTCTGTAAATGTAATTTCCTATAGGATGGCTTTGCAAATCTTAAAACCACATTTAAAGTCATAACATTCCAAGAATGAAAAAAAAAAAAAAACCTGAAGAACTGAGGACCAAATGCACAGTATTATTCTATTGTTCAAGTATCTTCTTGCCAAGAAATGTCAAATATGATTTAGGATTGTTTTGCTTTTAACTAAGGTCGTGAATCATTAAAATTTGTATCTAGTGGTGTTTAGTTTTCTTTCACATCATTGAAACTGAAATAAAAGGTCCAAAAATATTAGCAGTAATTTATACTTACTTGTAACAATCTTAATGAAGAGAACAAGACTTTTAAATTTGAAAAAATACATGTTTCGGCAACTCCTGTGCCATCATCAGTTTGTGGATGGAATAACAATGATGTACAATATATAGCGGAAAATTAAAATAAAATGGTGTGATACAACAACTGATTACAAAGAGAGATTAAGATTTACATGAAACAATTGATGATGGCACAGGAGTTGCCGAAACGTGTCTTTTTTCAAATTCTAAAAGTCTTGTTCTCTTCATTAAGATTGTTACAAAATTGCTGCTTTTACGTCCCTTTGAATACTTACTTGTCCGATGAAGACCAAGTTAGAATTTCAGCTTGTTCTTATTCTCGTCAAGTAATTTAATGACATCCACTGCTTTAAGACCTGCAACTGGCTCAGCCGTAGCTGAGAAGAGTATACTGGATTGGAAGGTACGGGGAACAAATTTATTGCCCAGAAGACGGATTAGGTCACTGTAAAACTCGAGATCCATTAATAAGGGTATTTTTAAACGTCAAGTGCTCCACAAGCTGCATAAGACAGGTGCTTTATTGGCGACAGAAATTTCTCCATTTTTCCTAGATCCAAGAGTCTCTATGAACCCACGCAAAATCTACAGCATTTTCTTTCCATGGTGTGAAAATGACAATGGCTGAATTACTTATTAACGGAGCGCAGCGTGTGGTGATCTTGAAAAAGACCTCATCCGTGCTTTCCTCCTCCGTCTAACAGTTTGTGGCTTGGCTTGTAAAATTCTCAGTGAAACGTTTAAATTTTTTATGCGGTTTTTAGCTTTGACTTCTTTTCCCCTAAAAAATTAATCAAATATCTGACAAGAAATCTCTCCAAAAGGTGACTAAGAAGAAGTCAGCTCGATTTCCAAGGTTTATTAGACTTTCAATACTACGGGAAATTTTACAGAAGAATTAAATGAACAGAATAAGGATGCTTTGATTTCGCTTAGAAAAAAAAAAAAAAACGGTGAGTGTGAGAGTTTGGGGCGAAGAGCAACAGTTGGAAAAACGTTATCAGTAATCCGAGGAGAATTAACCAACTGTTCCAACTACAGATACATTCGAAATCTGATCATCAATTCTCGAAATCCCATCAATAAAGATAAATTACTGCGACACCAATTATCGTAAAATCAGTTTTATTTGGGATGCAGGACTGGCGTAGTGGTGAGAGCACTCTCTCCAATGTGGTCGATGTTCAGGTCCCAGACTCGGCGTCATTTGTGGGTTGAGTTTGATGGTCCTCTACTTTGCACCGAGAGGCTTTCCCCGGGGACTCGGCTTTTCCTCTCACCTCGAAAACCAACATTTGACTTGATTTGCGTTAATTTATTGATTTCACTTTGCAATGTTCCCAATTAGTGCTCCAGCGCTAGAAGACGAGACACTCAGATAAAGTTCCTTTCCTGTCCTTTTTCAGAATTTCACACACCCCTTGCAGCTTCTTCCTCCTATCCCAATATCTTACACGTTTTTACGAAGGAAGGGAATGCCTTTCATCTCTCTATTTATGACCTCGATTTAATGACAGTTCTTTCTTAAACCCCACATCAAAGCTTCTGTGAGTAGTTCTTTTTTTTGTGGATAGGGCTTTTATCCTAGTGTACGGTGATCTTTTTCAAACCAGGGGGCGGAGTTTCGACCCCTAAGGCCCCCGCAAACGATCACATCAGTGGAAAAGTTCCCCGAAACGTCTTTTGCAGTACACAAACGAGGTAACACTAGTGGAGAGAGTAAATTTTGGTGTTGTAGGGGAGCGCAAACGGGAAGTCACAATATTTCTCCTTTGCTGAGGAATGTAGATCCCTTTTTCTCGACAGACGAACGTAAAATTATTTACGAGATTCATTAAGTCTAGCGTCAGAGTCTTACTTGATGAAACCTGTGTTTTCTGCTAAAAAAAATTGCTTCCGTAACGCCTGAGCCAGTACCCGTTTGTTTATGACCATGAAATGTACTTTACATTTAGTTACCTCAAATTTCCACTGGAAGTTTCATACACCCAATATTTTCAAAATTCTTTGTTTCTTTATACTTTCTACAGGCTTAAAACCTTTCACAATTCTCAGAAATCACTACTTTATCCAAGAGGTTCACAGAAGGAACCAGACCCAGTCTTATACCTTGCCTTTTTTTTCGCGAATACAAGATATAGGAGAAAAAAGAATGTGTGCGAAAATACGAATCCAGGATATTCAATTAAACACTTAAAATCCCTGCTGTTTCTGGAAATCAACTGAGTAAAGATCTAAGATAGAGTCAACTTTGCAAATAAGGCGAAGGTTTTTTTTAGTTCGAACCATGTTGTCGGTTTATCTTTGGTACTGAGCCTTTTTTGAATATGACCATAAGTAGGAAACCTGTGACCAAATGCATTCAACAAGCCCGTGCAGTAGATATTTAAATACTGTTTTTTGTAACAGCTTCAGAGTGAATATATTGGGTCAACCCAGGATAACGGATTTGTGGCAACTTTCTTTAATACATTTACCCACCAGCATTAAGTTAATATACGACCTTGTAACTTCGGGGCCTATTTTTACGATTCACAAGCAATAAGCTTGAGCATTGTTCAAACGTTAGAGATGGATCGACTTAAAGAATCATCGACTCACGTTTTTTCATTATTTTAAAGACATTAGACTTTTATAAAACAAACTAGACTTTAGGCTCCTCAGCGAAGATACAAGGCCTTTTAAAAAAGTTTTAGACAAGTTGTATGAGATAAATAGAATCCTTAGTGACCTCAGACTGCGTGAGAGACTTGTGGTGGCTCAGCTATGATGATTTCAGTGAGCTTCTAGCTTTTCCAACAACCGTCTTTAGGCACAAGGCTTAACGTACATCTGTCAATCACGGCATCTACCGATTTATTCCACGTCCGTGACCTGTTTTGGGTTGCGGAAGAAAGATCACTTTACTGAGTATGAAATGAGTCATCTACAACGACAAAGATTTCAAGATCTATCATATAGATTCCTTTCATAATGTGAAACGTTTGTTTAGCTTACAGCGGGGTCCGTTAAACATTCATCGAACTGAAAGTTTGGGGAGGGTGTGAAGGTTACTGAAGTAAACTTGTGAATATAGCTATATGATTTTGATACATTCAGGCAAATGTTTCATTTTAGGAGTTTGTTTACGATATTCGGCTTCTTTCGTGGCTTAAATATGGCTAAGGGGGCGCTTGCACGGTATATTTAGAAATTAAAAAAAGAGAGTGATTAAGGTCAAAACTATATCTTTATGTCGGTACCCAAATACAACAGATTGCTATAATTGAAATGGCGCAGAGTAAGTATTAGTACCACCTCATTAAAACAAACAAAACTCTTTCCACATTTTTTACCGTTTAGCCGAACTCTTGGAAACGTACAGCGGTGACAGAATGTCCGCATCGCTCAAACCTTCCTTGTCAAAAAATTGAGGCTGCCTCGGGGGCACCAAAGCGTTTTTGAGTGGACTTAACATCCTCCAAATTCCTTCCCCGGTCTGCTTCTTAGCCACGGTTCCATTTCGAGAAAGATTTAAGAAAATTCGAAAACATGACGGAGCAAAATGGACGATATCGGTTTCCTTCAAATTTCCAAGCTATCACAAGCGTGCGTGGACATTTTCAATTAAGAAGTGCGACTTTCCGTTAAGTTTCCCACGCTAATGGTCCCCACAAAAGAGTAAACGGGTGCCGCAGCAGAAAACAGAGGCGTTCGTCATTTTCCATGTAAATAGAACATATATTTTTGGTGTGTCCTGGTTACTGAATAGTGTCCGGCATTAGCAAAAACTCCTCAAAACTAGTTCTGCTTTCCGCTTGGGATTCGGTTCAGAAGAAAAACTCGAGTTAAATTTATAATATGTTTGGATGGGAGACTAAGGACGCCTTCCATTTGACAGAACTGACCGGCTAGAACAGACATTTGGGAGGACTATACAAAAATTAACGACAATAAATCTTGCTGTCCCTATAAGCAAGGAAATGATTATTACTTTGAGTGTACATGTTGCAGGTAATATCCGGTCTCAGATAAATCCTCATTTTACGGGCCTACGGTTGAATATGAACTCAGATGAATTGAAAAAGCTTTTTTGCACCCTAAATCAGTTAAAAGCTTAAGCTTTACATTTATTCTTTTATTAAAACTATTTTGTGGTTTGGAAATCTGCTTTTTGCACGTCTTTGGGAAGTAACTGTCTTTTCAAAGACAGAATCCCTCCATTTTTTAAATTTCTGTTTCATTACAAAAAGCAAACGTGGATTTGGATTGTTGGAACAAAAGTGCTGTGGTTAAGGCCGGTATTTTAATTTTACATATGAATCCCCCTGTCGTGAGAAAGCATTTTTCATCGCTTTAAGACGAAATTAAGACGAGATCGTCAAGCTTGCATTTTAGAAGCGTGATTTTCAACTTGAGTTAGGTTTGATTATTTTTTGCTGGGAAGCTAGCCATTTGAGGCAGTGTGGCCCATGCAGTGGTTGGAGAGCTTGCCTTGAGATCCGGGGATCCTATAGGTTCAAGACACGTTCTAACTATTCGTTGAATTTTTTCGTGGTAGTCCCTGGTTCAACTTCTCAGCTGCACTTGTAAATTGCCAACTGGTTTGCCTCTGGCCAGTTGCGATTCTTAACAGTTGTTGTTGAATGCTCTGTTCTATCGTGATTGTGTTTCATTGGCCCAGAAAAGCTCCTATGGGGAGTGGTTAATGTATCTGCCGGATGCAGCTCGTGGTAAAAGCCATCTAACTCTCTCAGTCTGTGCCGAGGGATAAAAGAAACTTCGTTTCGGGCAGAAAAGAAGGAATTTACTAACCCATGAAAACGCTTTAACTAAAATGAAAACAAGATCGATCCCGCGGTGGATTAAAAGTATTGTTAAAACACCGACTTCGCTGCCATAAAAAAAATTCATTTTTGAACTGTTAAAAAGGCGTTAGATTATTTCAAGAATACCTTGAATTTGAATTGACTCAAAAATTAAAATACTTTCCAGCTAAAAATCACGAGAGCTTATGTCAGAGTAAAATCGGGCCTTTCTGCAGGTACCGGGAAGCATTCTATTTTTGGTCACTTGAGATTAGCCTTTATTTGGAGTTGTTTTGTTTTCTGTCTTTTGTTTCTTTGTTTTACGTAATCTCTGCTCCGGTACCTGCAGAAGTAACCGTAGAATCATAGCGTTTGATTTAATACCAACAAAACTAGTTTTAGCTACAGGATATTGAAAAATGCTGAAATGATACAAAATGTTTCTATAAAAAGAAGGGACGTATGTACAAGCTATGTCAAGTAAAAATGTGTCGAGTAACGCATCGAGTTAGAAAACGGCGTCATCAGTATAGGTTAGCGTGTTTAAATGAGCACGAGTAAATATTTTCAAAGACGTATAAAATTACAACATTCCCAGGGAGTCCTATGTCCATACACTTGGGTTGTCGTTTAAAAAATATATGACCATTTCCCACAATCTATATCAAGCTTTCAGTCTTTTAATTAACGATAACAGTGAATTCAAAGCAAATTAAGAATTCACGATAATAATGAATTCAAGGTAGAGAATGGGTTGATTTACGACGCGGTCGTCAACGAGAACGTTACAAAACAAGAATAGGGAGCTTAAACAACGACAACGGAGACAGCAACGAGAACGTCACAAATTTGCATATTTAGTGGGCAAAAACAATAGCTTTGCCCTGCACGTGCGTCTTTCTCTTTGTCCATTTCTTTGTCGTCGTCTGCAAATTGCCAAATTTGAGGTTTTATGACGAACGTGAGCACTTGAGGATAAACTTTCATTTTCTACCGAAAATATACTTTATAAACTTTCATTTTCTACTGGCCGTTCCGACCAGTGTCATTTTTCTACCACACACCCTTGTCATATTAAAAAGGTTGAAATAGAGCGAGTTTCAATCGAGTGTCTTAAAACCAAAACCAAAGTAATTACTTTGGCCAATCGAAAAGGACAGAGACAATCCAGTAAACCAATCAAAACTGAAAGTAATTACACGTAGCCACACAAATCGCGGGAAAATGTGCACGCGCGAGCAACGATTGGTTTTAGTTTCACTTCTGATTGGTTGAAAAAGTGGCGCGAGAACTTTGAATCAATCACTGAGTGAAGTAATCATAAACCAAAGCAATTTGCTAATTACTTTCGACACTCAGTTGAAAATGGCTCTAGTCACGAAGTGATTGCAATAACGTGACTTTATATTTTGAGATGACGTTCTCGTTGCCGTCGCCGTCGTCGTTGCTTCATCTCCATAACTTAACGGGCCATTTTCGGGTGTCACAATTCCCTCTGGATCTCACGAACGGAGAGGATTTAAGGCGTCAAACTTCACAGTCACAAGGAAAGGTTACGTTTATACAAACGTTGGCCGTGTAGCACTTATATTTTAAACAGAGTTAACTGAATAAACGTAACCTTTCCTTGTACTTGTACATGTTCATTGCCGTGACTTTAACATCTTCACTTCCCACGGCCTGC
>OX421449.1:43991970-44026970 GCA_949126865.1 Montipora capitata | reverse complement strand
GAGTCTCGGTATCTTTTTTGTAGATGGGAGCGACAATGGAAATTTTCCAATCTGTAGGCCAGGAGCTACTAATGATGCACCGATTGATAAATTTTGTGAGAGAACTGCGAATTCCTGGCTCAGCATGTTTCAGCAAGCAAATTAGAGCAGGCAGTTTCCTCGGAGTTGTGGAGTTTAGTGGATGTGCAGTGTTATTAGGTACACCTATCGTGCATGCATTTGGTTGCAAAATATACGATCAAGATTTGGAATTTTGTGTGGCGGAATAACAGATAAAGGTTGGTTAATCCCTTCTGCTTGAGTAAATAATGTATTCTTGTGAAGAGCATCGCCGTCTAGAACTCGACTAACTATGTAAATCGAACAAAATTGAATGAAATGCTTAGAGTAAGACTTCTCGACCATAAAATAGACATTTTCCTAGGTCTTTTTTTTCGTTAAAGTTAAGCTTCCATTAGTAGTACATCTAAAGTAAATAATTTCAATTCTTGTTACTGAGCTTGTTTGGCTATTTCATCCGTTATAGTTGTTATTTAAAGTTTCAAAAATATTTTGAGGCATCATATCACTGCTCCACACAAAGGTGAGGAATTAATACCTTAACACTGAGTTATTTTTATGGGATTTCATGTTTAATACCTGTTTTTGTAACAATCAAATGGCATAATATCTTGCCATAAAATAAAATGTGTGCAGACTAGAATCTTTGCTTGTGGTGTCTCCATTATATCTACAAAAAAAAAGGCTTGTCACAGGTATTTAATCAGGACTTACATGATTCCTGTAAACACTTACATTTATCTCTGCTGCATGTTCTCTTGTGTGTTCTGGCCTCTCCTATGTGTTACGGGAGGGGTTCGCCTGGCTCATCAGCACCTTTCGAATGGGTATCGGGAGTCAATCCCCTGCCCCACCCATTATTCATTTTTTTGGAATTCAACCAAGGGACAATTACATTAAGATACCTCTCTTGATTTGCCCCTACTTTATTGACTCATTCTCAACTGTTTTAGGCTAACTTTAAGGTGTGTTGTGTTTGTGGAATTAATGCGACTTAAGGCGACTTAAGGCGACTTAGGGCAACTTAAGGGCGACTTAAGGTGACTTAAGGTGACTTAAGGTCACAGAGTAGGCCTACCAGCAATCCCTAGAGCGGCTTCTTTATTGTGGACCAATCAGAGAAGTTGTGGTCATTAGGCCCAACTTGATTGGCAAATTATTTCGCGGGACCTGCATTCGTAAACTGACGGGTCAAGGCTAAATGACAGGGTCGGATAAAACTTTCTGGTTACTGACCAATATTCAAGGTTAGTTTTGGTGTAAAAATCTTAATGATATGTTGGTAGTCAAAGCGTGAATCATCACGCGACAATATTTCGCTTAAATCCTTTCACTATCTTTACGTTAAAACTTTGATTGTTGTGGACACAACACTAAATAACATTAGTATAAATACACAGGTGATTATACAAAATCGCGCCCACTCATTGGCTCGCTATCTCGGATTATCAGCCGATAATCACCTCGACCTACAAAATGGCTGCCAGTAGTCGTTTTGCCACTGTCAGTGAAGTTGATTTTGCGTTGAAATGTTTTTTTTTTTTCTGTTTTTTGAGATAATCACCTGTCTATTTATACTGAAACAATTATTCGCCTCAGGCTCAGTGATTGTCGGTGAATATTCACCTCGACTTCGTCTCGGTGAATATTCACCGATAATCACTTTGCCTTCGGCGAATAATTGTTAAATAGACACGTGAACACAACACTTATAGACCTTTCAACTTAAACAACGTCCGGGGCAATAACTGTCACAACCAGGGAGGAAAATTCTCTCCATAGGTAATTAACTTCGTCGGGAATATCATAGGCAGAGACAAGTCCGCTTCCCGACCTCACAGCATGGATACAGTACCACGATTGGCTGCCAAACTTGCGTATTATACTCTCCACAGCATGCTCAGCGTGATTTCCATTCTCCGTTCCCACGATGCTTGCCAGAGACCCCGTCAGTCGAAGGTCAGGGCGGTCTGTACGTTGTCCTGGATATCGCACGACGACCAAGTTATGGTTATAATACCTAAATTTGTGATAGTAAGTTCTACGGTTATGTCCAA
The DNA here is from genome assembly GCA_949126865.1 of Montipora capitata. Lineage (NCBI taxonomy): Eukaryota > Metazoa > Cnidaria > Anthozoa > Scleractinia > Acroporidae > Montipora > Montipora capitata. The sequence continues at coordinate 44,024,853 of OX421449.1, read as the reverse complement.
AAACAGCATGGTTATCCCAGCCTGCGATCGGATTGTAAACGTTTACCATCCAAAAGGATTCAGGGTACGAAGCACGTAGCTGACCGGCGAGAAACGAGGCTAAGGCTTCATTACTTAAGCTTCCATTTTGCATGCCGATTCGGTCGACGTCAGCCTTGAACAGATCATCTGCAAGAAAAAAATGAATTCGTAAACGTGTAAAGTGAAACTAAATAGTAAATTTCATCTAGGGAATTTATTGATCTTGTCTCCAAGAAATGCAGACAAAGGTCAGAATGAAGTTGATGCGATTTTCCCGGCGTGTTATAATAGATAGATGAATAAATATATCGACCTTTATTGCCGGTATCCTTACTCAAATTGACTAATCAAATACGCACCCACGCTGAGGCATCTCGCTGAGGCCGGTCGACTGCCTCGAAGACGGGCCTGGTTTATCCAAACTCCAGCATTGCAGTAAACTATAGCATCTCCTCGGCGTCTTAAATCTCGGGGATTACATATAACTCTGCAGGAATCGCCCTCGAACTGTCCCTCAGATCCCCCAGTACATTGCGTCTCACCGCCACCAGGCACAGGGAATTCCTCTGTACACTTCTGCCTACATCGCACCTTTGTACCACATTCTTGCCTGTTGGACTCCAAAGTGCACCTGATTAAGCCAAATAGTTCAATAAGGAAACTCCGTACCTCTATATTATGGAACTCTTAACCACGAGACATCTTTCAGTGAGCCACGGACATTTCTATCGCTAAATATTATTCCATATAAGAGATAATTAGTACTAAATCTGGGAGAGACTATTGTCCAGGAAGTCGAAACGTTCACTTTCTGTTTCCGTCCACATCTAAAAACGTCTCGTCCTTTAGAAATCCTTCCATTTTGGGGATCACGGGTGGATTGTGAATCCAGCGCGACATCTTGCAATCCTCTATCATTCACGCCCTTCAGAATGGAGGACTAGCTTTCAAAATAAGTATATATCTTCACTTGTTGTTTTGAAAATGCTGCGATGTCAGATTACTTAGAATTTTTTCTTCGTCAGTTTCCTAGTGGTATCCCAAATCTAATTGACATAACCGAATTTAAGGCCTCAATTTTAAGTGAATAACTAGCAACTATTCACCGAAGTGGAGGTGGCTTCCGGTGTATATTTAATTATTAAATTCTCAACCTGGGATAATGCAATTCTCGTGCTCTGATTGGTTCACTCAATCTCGGTTATCAGCTCATATACCTTGGTTTGACCTTATATGGTAAATGATTGATCTAAGTGTTGCCAAGCTAAAAGTTTTCTCGCCGGAAAGCGAAATTTCTTTCTGAAGAAAGCAAAAAAAAAGTTTTTCTGGACAGCTGCAACAAGTTGTAAAATTGTTGAGACACTTTCATTAAAAAACACCTTTTGTAGCTTCCAATGCCCGCCGTATCTAGAATTTAAATCTTTCCCACTTCCTCTCCCCACTCCCCCTTTCAATGTTGACTGCTTAAGTTCCCAACATTTTTTTGTCTTGCTAGCAACACTGATAAGGGGGGGAGGGGGGCTGCAGTGTGAGAGATAATAGGGAAATTAATTACGCCCCAAGAAGGTGAAGTGTCTCCACTATTTTTGCAACTTGTTGTGGGTTAAATTCCGGCGTTTAGAAGTGCGCGAAAAGGTAAGAAATGTTTTTGTGACGAGCCTGCGTCTGTCTGACCACAAGGTGTTACACGACATCGCATCGGTTCTCATCAAGTTTTTTTGATTTCGCTCGGATTTGCTCGCTTTTTTCGCTCGCATTTCGTACTTTCTAAACTTTTGGAGTTTAAAGGAATTTAATAAAACAATTATTCCATTCGTGCTTGTTGGATATGAGACTGGTTATAGCCAACTCGGCGCTACGCGCCTCGTTGGCTATTTACCATCTCATATCCAACGTGCGCTCATGGAATAATTGTTAAATATTCACCACTAGCCACCGACACTGAGGTAAATAGATGTTTTCTTATATGCTAAAGCAGTGAGATAATATAGCCCAAAAAGACGATTTTAATTAATTTATTTCTGCAAAGATTACCACGTTTTCGGGAGCAAATTCCCCGCGATATCCGGGGTTTGCGAAACCAATAAGCGCGCGCGTTCGACGCTATCCACTGTTTTAGTATGTACTAAAATATATTCTCACAGGAACCGTGCGGCCTCGCGTGCGCATTTACTGTAAAGGTATTGAGAAAATCCTCGTCTGAGGAGCGGGGTTCAAAGGATCCTATGATGGGGATGAGAAGCAAGCCATACCTTTGTCTGTAACCTGTCACCACACCTTGCGTTGTTGTCATCGAGGTCCCCTGGCTGAAAGAAAGAGCAAAATAACAAAAACAAGGGGCTTTTCAGGTTTGGTATCCTTTTCCTCTTTTCCAGTTCTCGCTGGAAATTTCCGGTTCAAATGTCAATAATCGATAGCGTGGTCGAGATACGAAAAAAAAAGTGTTAGTAAATGCACGGAAAACTCTATTAATAGCTCTCTGTGACATTGAGACTGCCCACCAGAAAGGAAGTACGATTTACAACTTTAGGCAATTGAAACGTAGATACATTTTTATCAATCAGACCGTCAAATAAACTAGCAATAAATAAAAGACGAGAAATGTAGGGAAAGACGTTTTGGGCAAAGTGTACACTTGACAACGAACCCTGGATTAGGAAACCGTCAATACCTTGAACAATTTTGTAATATACCTACCTACCGACACGCTTCCATGAATCTAGATCGAAGCAACGTTTTTTGCTATTTAAAATGTTCAAATAGAGGAATAACTTTCTTACAGGGAACAGGAAATGCTAAGGTCTGTCTGTCCTGAAGGTAAGGTAACCACGCCAGTAGGATAGCCAGTGAAACCAAGTGATGCACAAATCTCTCTGGTGGGATCCAATAAAACATTTTCTTCTTGTGGAACGCACAATCCTTCCCAGATGCCGTTGGTATTTACTACTTCCAGTCTCCCTTCATATGGAGTAGGTTGCTGTGTCAAGCGCAGCTTACTGCACGTCACCTGAACTTGAGAATCACTGTTCATCTCATGCGACAAATGGGTCGAGTTAGGTAACCTAACAGATTGACAAGCAAGACGCAAAATCCTTTCATGTGGTGTCTCTGTTGCTCTTTCCCACGCTGTATTTCTCCAGTGCTCAAGTACACCAACTTTCTTATTCCATTGATCATCTACACCAGTTAGACGTACAGTCAGTTCACATCTGTCGTCCACGTAACCGATCCAATCTCCATCACTGCAGACTCGTCCTCCTTGTGGTATCTTCCAATCACTTTCCCATCTTGGACGATGAGTTCGTCCGTGAAATCTGTGGCTTGGTAGATAATGGCGATGACAATGCAGTTTGACGCAATATCCCTGGAGGGGATTATTAATTGTGCCAAACGTTCTGGTGTGACTCATGTAGTCGCAAGGACGGAACTCACCATTATCAACCCGTGGAGCTCTTGGACAATGGAGAGCCTGACAGGTAGGGCTTGTACCATCCCAGGATCCATGTCTACAAGTGCGTTCCATAGGTCCTTGTAGTCGGAAGCCTTTGTTGCAGACATACAAAGCTTTTGAGCCTTCCTCACGTCCAGTGGTTGAAACTTTTCCGTTCGACGGCTTTGTGAGCCTCGGACATCGTTGTATTCTTGAACAAGTTGGTAGGGGTGGGATCCAATCTCTGTCCAAACAGGTTGTGGTCAATGCTCTGTCATTTTCCTGAGTTATTGTGTAACCAACATCACACCTAAAATTAGCACTTGTTCCATGATCCACCGTTGAACCAGACGAAGTTGGAGAATACTGTACTGTCGAATGAGGGACATTCGCTGCAACGCAGCTTCTTCTCCGTCCATACGTGATCAAGGTGTGCGACATGGCTATCGTCGCATTGCACTTCTCCAAGGCAAGTACGAAGACGTAGTGAGAATTACGGTTGAGAGGTGAGACAGTTATTGATGTCTGTCCGTTTACTTGTGTTTTAGTAATATCTCTTGGATTTGTTGTAGGAAACCTAACTAAAATTAGTTGTGAGTTTGATTGTGGTAGAACCCCCTGATCCGCCTGCTGCCAAGACAATTCGACATTATTACCACTTGCAGAGACAACCCTGAAACGGGAATGTTCTTCAATGTATCCGACACTTCGGGTCATCCTGTTAATTATTGATGCTATGTCTGACAAAGCAGTTGCTGGCCACACGGTATTATTGAATACTATCGAAAGATGCTTGTACGTTGAATTCACATTCCAATTTTGAATTATCACCGTCAGAAGTTGACTATGGAAAAGCTTCGCTGTCAAATCAAGGTCAACAACTTGAACGTGTAAGTCATTTTCTACAAAGAATAAGCACACCTCGGTGGAGTTTAAATGGACCAGCGAGAGAACATCTTCAACCTCGTCATTTGCGTAGTTGTCGATTGTTTTTATTCCCCAAGCTTGATAAAGTAGGTACAAGTCGTCGCCCTCACCTCCAACAAGTTTATCATTACCACCCTGAGGAATAAGGGTATCGTTTCCGTCAAGACCGAACAGTGAGTTGTCGAAATCAGAGCCAGTTAGAGTGTCATTGTGAATGGTTCCGTACACATTTTCAATACTTATATACTTGTCCTCTTCTGCATCGACTCCTTTTCCAAATCCAAATGAGAGATCGACTTTGACACCATTGCGAAGAAACCCGTCACCTCTGAATGAAATAGTATCGCTGCCGTTACCACCATCAATAACATCACGGCCATTTCCGGCGTAAATGAAATCGTCTCCAGCGCCAGCAAAAATATGGTCATCGCCATCACCGCCAAAAATAATATCAATTCCAGGTCCACCATAAATAATATCGTCTCCATCTTTTCCCTCGAAGGTGGTTCCAATTGTTCCTGCTCGTAGCACATCGGCCATATTACCACCTTCTATTATTCTTGTGGTATCACTGCCAGTTAGGTAGTTTGTCGAGGTAAGCGAGCCCTTTAAATCTTGTGCCGAAGAAAGTATTCTGTCGTTTTGTGGATTAATGTTTTGTGGGGTTCCAAGGTCGGTGCGATCTATGGAGATAATTTGTTCAAATCGCACTTCTTGTGTAATTTCAAAGGTTATCTCATCAGTCGTTGTCACCTGAAGATGCTGGTAACTTGCGTTGCGAAAATAGTCCTGGATACGAATGCCTAGGGAGGTGGGTCTTGACATCGATTCCAGTATGACATCATTTTGGCCATGAAAATATACACGGATGTCGCTAAATTCCAAACCAATATGAAGAGCATCTGTCTTGTTGTCCACCGCAAAGTTGTTGATCTCGTTAAACTCACCATATCCGTGATTCAGTACGTAAGTGTCAGAACCATTTCTTCCTTCCAAATATTGATAATTGTAACCATTGCCTGGGCCAGGGTCAATATAGTTGTTGAGTTCATTACCATAGATTCGGTAACTGCACAGACTAGAATTTAATTGGAAACGGACCAAGCGCTTCCAAGGATCCGTGTTCAAGTCATAGGATACCAACGATTCTTCACAGCTGGAGGTTGTGCATGTACACTCGATAGGATCCTTCGATATTTCGGTTGGATCGAGCTTTGCGGTCTCCTCTCCCACTCGCAACGTTATTCCGTCTCTAGTCCTAATCCAAAGATGCCGGTAATTAACTGACTCAAACCAATTTTCAAGAGTTACAGCTGGTGTTCTCTCTGATGAAGTGATCCTTAAATCTGAGCTGCGAGAGCGTCTCTGTGCGCGTAAGTTTCCAAACGTTTCGTCTAAGTACAATACATCATCTTTTGTGCGGGTATCAAAATTGTTTATGACTGCGTGTGTGCACGTTCTCTTAACAACATAATTGTCACTGCCTTCCCCTCCCTCAAGGCGGTCCACTCCTCCGCTACAACTTAAAAAATTGGTTTGTTTATTGCCGATAATTTGGTCATCGTTAGGAGAATCTGAAACCGTAGCGACGTTAGCTGAACCCCGTGGATGGATCGACCGCGCACGACGAGGCCTATCAGATAGATCAACATTGACTCCATTCGCTGAAGTACTATAATCCAGCATTATGGGTTCTATGGCTACTGCAATTGAGTGTCCACTTTGCGTTCTTCTTAAAGCTCTCTTCTTTGGGACCGTAGTGGAAGGTGGAATCATGTGTGTTGTAACATTAAAGACAACATGATCTGAGGATGTAAAGAGCATGTGCCTGTATTGATATCCTCTGGCCCAGTTGGTGATCCTTAAACAGGAGGTACTTGGGTTGCTGCTGTCAGTCACTGACAAATCATTTCCTGACAGTTGAATTCTGATCCTGTCCAATGGTACAGCAAATATTACAATATCAGTAGTGTTCACAAAATCCTCTGCATTGTTGTTAATAGTGTCACAGCCTTCGGTTGCTCGAATGACGTAGGTATCTTCGCCTTTCCCTCCGGTCAAGACATCAGCTCCGCGACCACCGTCTATCACGTTTCCGAGATCATTTCCTACAATAGAGTCAGAGTGATTAGAACCGGAAAGTTGTTTCACCTTCGTGTATGCCGGATCATTGAGGGAAACCGTTTGAGACGTTTTTGCTCCACTAAAATCCACTGCTACTGCCACACAGTTAATCTGGGGATCAGAGGCACTGCTAGAGGTTTGCTCTGCTACGAATATCACTCCATCCTTGCTGCGAAATGACACGTGGCGATAGTAAGTTGCATCTCCTTGTGTGAACCAGTTCTTTATGCGAATGTGATGGCTCCTGGAGTAAGTGATGTCGACGTCATTTCCGGTCTTGTGACACTGGATATTTGCGTAATCAACGTTAATGACCACAATATCACGCTTATCATCCTCAGCAAAGTTATCGATTATTGCTTTACCGCCGTCAGATTGGATAATGTAGACGTCACTTCCACCTCCTCCAGTTATGGACGAGAGCTCAGGACCGAGGTAAAAGGTGTCACTCCCACCCCTCCCGTACAAATTGTAATGGTAATTTCCAGTAAGCATCATAACATCTAGTTTACCAAAGTTGCACTCTTGATCCTCTCTCCCGGGTGGTTTTGTTGTCGGTTTGGGTCTCTGTACTGCATAAAATGTGTTATTATCTGAGTTACCATAATAAGTGCCATAAGCAGAATTTTCGTGTAAGTTAGCCCCGCAAATGACATCGAACGATTTAATAGGAATGACGAACCAGAGTTTAGCCGTCTCGTGCTTGTATGTGAAATCCCTAGACTCTCCTATACCAAGTACGATATCTTTCAGGTTAGAATCGACCTGAAATGTCCTCCTTATTGGGTCGCGCGCTCCGCTCACATCCCCAATTTCTACGGTTGCTAAATTGTTATCATGAAGCCTAAAGGTGATGTAGCCACCAAAGCTAGACAATGCTCCTTGGGTAAAGTCTATCCTCTCTTCTTCGCCCTCTCTTTGCCCAACAATTCTGAAATAGTTGTCGGGGTTCGTTAAGTTCCGAAGAAGTTGTTTATCGTTGTCCTCTTGTCTTTGATAGGATTCCAGCTGTCTTCGCAAACCTCCAGTCAAGAAATCAGCCACTCCATCTAAAATCCCTTTCACTAGTGCGCCAAGAAATTGTAGACCAGCCCATGGACTATTCCAATTTACTTTCTGTATTTCAGACATTATATCTATATAGAAGTCGTCTATGGCCATTCGGATTATGGAGATAATGATGACTACCGGTTCTGTGATGACTTCCGCTTCTGGACAAAATGTCCCAACTAAGTTCAGAGCTGTAGTACTTACATCCAGAGCTAAATCGATTACACGTAATGGAAGCACTTTGAGATCGTCTGGGTCACTGAAATCCAAATCTGCCAGTTGTTCTATATCTTGTTCAATGAAATACACGTCGAATGCAAGTCCTACACCAGGAATGTCTCCCAGAAGCTTTCCAGCTCCTTTTTCCATGAACCGTTCCACCTTTCTAGAGAATCGTCCTAAGCCTTCTTCAAAATTCAAGCCTCTTGCTAAGGATCTAGCAGCGCTACTTAATACATGTTTACCAAGCTTTGACACAATCTCATTTAAGCCGGTTAATCCACCGAATGTGTGTGCTGCCTGAGTCAACGATATACTTCCACGAACGTAGTCACCTTTGTTAAAGTAGTCTGCAGCTCCAAGGACAGAGAATATCAAGCCATGCACAGCCAAGCCTTTATTTATCTTGGCGTATGTCCTACTAGCTCCAGCTCTTCGAGACTTTTCTATATGTTCTTTTATCAGTTTGGGGGTGGCGAGTTCGTCAGAGCTTAATGGGAATTCCACATGGTCCCGCAGTTCCGAATCACGACGATCCACGACGTCAAGCTCCACCATGTTATCCGTTACTTCAATCGACTCTTCATCAACATAGACAGAGTCCTTGTCAGTTAATTTACAGACAGAGCGTCTTTTCCTTCGGCGCTTGTCTGTGCAAATTCTGGCAACTTTTTTAAGGAGAAGTTCTCCATCGTGGTCATCAGCAGCCCGTTTGCGGATCATGTAAGCTGGAACATCCCTGTTTCCTTCCTTATGTATAAATCTGCGTCCTGCTTGCGTTCCTCCTCCTCTTCGTCTTGCGGGAAATTCTGCTTCGGAAAAAATTGCATCGATGTTTCTTCTCGAATTGACATTTTCAAGCATACCCTGAACGACTTGGTCCATTGCAGGACTCCGTCCGGCTTTTTGGTCTCCTCTATAGTTTGCAATTCTGGGAATGTCTCTGGCTTCAGGAAACCTATTTTCAGTCCTGATTTTTGTTAAAAGGTCGGTTAGGAATCTTGCTCTGGTCTGTTGGGGAGGCTGCGCTGCTTCAGCAATCATCGTAATAAGCATGAATTCTACAGCAGCTCTAACTGTATCAGGAGACGCTTGGCCATTGACTGTTAGATCGGTCTCAAAGGATGGTTGGTCGTCTAGCGTTTTATCTAGAGATTTTTGCATCGCTTCAGCCAGTTCATTTTGATCGGCGTTCGCAAGATAGTCATTTATAATTGTATTGTAATCGGGTGCATTCGAAGTTCTTGCCATGGTATTTGACCAGTCACCATTTTCAGATGTAACAAGAATTTGGTGTCTGCCCCCTCGTCTCCCGCTCCTACTTAACCGAAACCTCCTCGTCTCACCGCCAATTGGAATTTCAAAGTGTGTTTGTCTAGTTGGTCGATCTTGAAATTCATAGATATCATTGTAAAACTGCAGCAGTTTGAATACCCCCTTGAGGGACACTTCGTCATTTTCATGAATTGTTACAACTTTGTGACTATTTCGTCCACTTCCAACTGTTCTCTCCTCAATTATACTCCGTTGTTGCCCATTTGGCAGATCTATTGTGATTCCTTTTAGGCGTTCCCATTCGTTTTTGGCTTGTTCAGCGCTTTGTAGTATGCTCTGCGTGAATTCAAACCTTAGTTTAGTATTCTTTTCGTTCTCCACATTTAGTGTCGATGCTAACGCAACACTCTCTCTTCTTTGATCAATTTTCGTTTTCACATCCGTGAGCCATGAGGCCGGATTCAAACTACTGATATCTTTTCCCAGTACGGAGGAACCAGCCAAAACATCTTTGGATGCCTGGAATGCTGCATCCCGCTCCTGGCTTGAAACTGTGTTTTGTGGGTCATTCCTGGTTAATGTCTGCTCAAAGTTAGGCTGGCTCGCCAATGTTGCATCCAATGCTCTTATGGTGTCCTGCTGCAGCGTTGTCCTCAGCGGGAGTTTTGTATTGGAATCCGTCAGCGCCGTAACTTGTGTTGAAAGATCCGACAAATCCACGTACTGGCCGTCGCCATGTTTAGCACTGATTGAAAACTTGCCGCGTGGTCTATTTTCAAGTCTGAACCTTTGATAATCTGATCCAATGGGGACATCAAAATATGTGGGGCTTGTTTCATCGCCAAAAAGGAGGGGATAGAACTGCATAAGATGGAACACGTCCTTTAATCGTAAATCGCCCGTTGTCTCAAATCTGAAGTGTTTTCCTATCTCTCCGCCTGTTCTTTGAACACTTTGAGTAATTTCTCCGTCATTGATGTGGGTTTGCCATCGTCTCTCCATGTGGTCCTTCACTATTGCTACGTCAAGTGCCCTCTGAATTTCTGCGCGATCGTCAGCGGTAAGTGTTCTCTTAAATGTTTGTTGTACGCCATTATGATATAGCTGGCCCCATTGTACACTGTGACGGAAAGCTATCGTTGTGGGAAAAACAGTGCAAAAGAGAAGCAAACCAGTTTGAATCCAAAAGGCAGCCAGAGCGACTGTCATGACTCAGGAATGGTTAACAGATACCAACTTTTGCAGTAAATCTAAGCCATAAAACAAAAGAAATACCTCTATTAGAAATAATACGTTAAGTCTAAGTTTATGCGACTTAACATTTGTTTTCAATTGATATTTTGTACTTTTTGTTGGGGAGCTAAATTGTGGTATGAAAACGTCTTTGGGATGGACAATATGTGAAAGTTACATTAAAACCTTTTTAATTTTTCACTGGATAAGGATTAATGCAACGAATAACGCTATTCATCCCTCGAAAAGCTGGGACCACTTTCGTTATGTGACTTTCATGACTTTCTCCATTAACAAGTAATTGCTTCAGTAGATATCTTAACTCACTGGTGGACCATTGTTTATCGCTATTTCGCGGTAATGAGTTCGAGTTACTTTTCAAAGTGTTTTTTCCAACTGTGTCTGCAACGGTTTAGGTTATCCCGTTAACTGCATTGAACGTTTGCGTAAAAAAAAAAATTTGGAGCGCATGATCTTCACGTTCAGCAAATTCAGAAAAATTGTGAACCGATTTTTGTTTTCAAGGGCGAGAAAAATCGGTTCATTCGACTTTGCAATAACTAACCGCTAACTATAAAGGAATAATTAAAAGGAACATTGTTGGCATTGAACCTAGAGAAAACCTACACCTTACGAAAGGAAACTCGGGGGCGGATTTAGCGGGAGGGTGCAGTGACAAAAAAAAAAAATCATGTCAGGTCTACACCGGGGATAAATTAAAGAACGATTTAATCGGCAAGAGCAGAGTAAAGAACCATCTCCAATATGGTGTAACTAAGGTTGGTTTGAACCAAGGCCACATCCTTCAATTGTGTTCCAGATATTGGAAAATAAAATGTTTTGCTAAATGGCTACAAGCCTCGTGACCACACCTCTCTGGCCCGCAGATTTATTACCCGATAGAGGAGATATACTCGATATTCATTAATTCAATGGGCTGTAAGTAGTGAGGAAAAGAATTATGGAGCTCATTTCATGCTATGAAAGTAGCCCAAAATTCATTTATTCTGTGTTGGGTGTTCCGCATTAAATGGGTTGTGAGTTTTTTCTTCCTCGTTTACACCATCTGTTATCTTTTAAAGAAGCCTTAAGCCGGACTCAGCGAAACCAATAAAGAAGACAAACTAGGCCTTCGCGCAAAACTCGAATCCTGAACTGAGCGGTTTAAATAAAGTCGTCAATTTGTATTTGTTACCCCTTGCAAAAAAAATCAGTCGTCTCTACACGTCGCATTTATTTGTTTTCTCAGTTGTGTTGGATGAAATTTAAACTTCTCATCTAATTATCTTTTTGAAAAATGTGTCTCTTATTGTTGAACATCGTTTAAAAATAAAAGGGATAGAACAAGGCACCCCATAGAGAGACAACCAGCTCTCACGTGTTCCTGTAATGGCTTGTATAGTTAAGCTTTTAAATGTAGTCGATTTTTCCGCTGCTTTGTGTAGCATTCAGCTTTACTTTTAAGCACCGTTATGTTAAAGATTAGACTAAGAAGGGTAACTTTTCACAACATAATCAGGAATTGCTTTTCAAATTGTTATATCCACTGAATAAAAAAATCCCAATTCTAAACAATTCATACCACTCATCCACATCCTTTGCATCCAGATCAGCGAGTACTTGATTGTCAATTGTATATAATGGCTGAAAGCCAAAGGCTTCAAGTTTATTAGCAAAAATCATCGCATTAGATAATTGTAAGAGTTGTGATTTCAGGGGAATAACTTTCAAATATTAAGTGTACCACAAGCTGGATAAGACGGGTACTTTATTAAAAGTGGAAATTCGTCCACGTCGTTTAGAGTACTTAAGATTACAGACAATCAACGGAACGAATCTCGCTGAGAAAAGGTAAATCATTTTTATAGTGCATGACGCTGTCAAATTGGCAATTGCCGAGTTAGAAAATACCTCAATCCTACCTAGATCTTTCATCTAGCATCGAACCAGTGGGGCTTTTAAAACTCTTACTGGGGCGTATAAAGTTTTTACCGACTTTTAACCTTTAACTTTATTAATTATTGATTCCTAACTGAAAATAGAGAACATTATTAACAGCAGAATATGGTTTGCTATCTTTCAATGGTTATACTGTCTTCTTCCATAACAAAGGAGCTGACAATTTCCATTGCTTTTATAAGATATTTAAAAATAATTAAAGCAACGTAACAATGACTGAAGAAGTCGCTTCACCTTTTCGTGACATAATAATGCGTGGCTTACTTGTTACGGTTCCTGGGCTTAGAGCAACATCCACAAAAAAAGATTAATTCTGTTAAAGCAAGTGGCCGGACAATCCTTCTTGCTTGGACAACCTCAATCTAGTCGAAGGTGAATTTTTCAAGGTTCAAGACCCGCGGCTTAACAGGCCGGGCTTTGGTTGAAAGACAAGAATTGAAAGCCGCTGAGAATGGCTAGCCAGAAACGTGTGTATTGCTATCCAGCGAATTATAAGTGTCAAAACCAGTTGACTCATCCATTAGAAAGTACATGATTGGTAAGTGGAAAGCGCAGTCTACCATTCAAACAACTTAGGCTAGGATTCGTAGTTTGCTTTCCCCTGTTTTCTGAAAAATAATCCAGTCACCTCATGTCCTATTTAGGAGCAGGGCTTGCGCAGTGGTGAGAGCACTCGCCGTCCATTGATGTGACCCAGGATTAATTCCCGGATTCGAGGCCATATGTGCGTCGAATTTGTTGGTGTTCTACTCTGCTCCGAGAGGTTTTTCGCCGGGTACTTCTGTTTTCCCCTTTCCTCAAAAACTGACATTTGATTTCATTGATTTGATTTGTTCAAATTTCAGTTCATTTATAGTCTCCCCAATTAGTAGAGCACTCGTGCTCGGCTACTGAAATAACCCATCCAAAAACGCAAAGGACAACATTTTCCTGGTTGCGAATATTTAAGGCGATGTCTTAGTAACTTGATTGCTTTCGACAAATTCGAAAAAGTCTAGAGGATCGTCTGCCGAAGTTTTGAAGTTGGTCGTCAAAATTTCATCCAAAGAGATATTGCCCCCGCAAAGCGAATTCCCAGGGTATTACGCTACCTAAGTACAATAGCCTCAGGGTTTAAGCATTGGCTAGGATAGATAGTGCCCAAAGTTCTCGATAACCAAATCTGGTCAACAAGCTCACTGTGAAGCTTGTAAACTAGATGGAAGAATCGTAAAGGACCAGGTAATGTAAGAATAAAGTTCTTAACGTGATTCATAGTTACTGGATCTGTACCGACGTTCTGTATGACCGCATACCTCATAAGCTCTGGAACTTTTCTCGTACTGAAAGAGATGTTAAGGCCTGGCCAAACGAGACAGAGAGTTGACGAGAGTTTGTCGAGAGTTCACGCGCAAACACAAGACAGAACCTGGGAACCACCCTGGGAAAGCCATTGTTGACGTAAATATGGCGACTAGCCAGACCCAGAATCCGATACCATATTATTTTTTCCTTTTTTATCTGAGCCCGCTGGAAAAAAAAAAGTAACTGCTGATCGCATAATTTATCTCTTTCTCAAACTCTCGTATGCTGCCAAGCGAAACAAAACTCTCGCTAACTCCCATGAAAAATTTGAGCAGGTTCAAATTCGATGAGAGCTCTGGAGAGTCGATGTGAGTAGCCGAGAGTGGATGAGAGTTCCAAGGACTTTACATGCTAAGAGATTTATTTTCGATGTTGACTTGGGGATAATCGGAAAAATCCTAGTGCTCCTTAGCTTGCAGGAGTCCAACTTACGACCTTCCGATGACTAGTTCGGATACATTCGTAGTAGTAATCGGAAGATGGTAAGTTCGACTCTTGAAAACTAAGGAGCATTCGGATTTTTTCAGAGTATTCCCGGATCAACATTGAAAAATAAATTTCTTCATATTAACTACTATTTGTAAAGAAACATCCTCTCTTGATCATGATCAAAAAAGTCTTCGTTCTTACCGCAAAAATGAAAACTGCTGCATCGGTTCCGTTGGGTCCTTTTTTGTGAGTATCGTGACAATAGAGAAGTACATCCGAATTTTATTGAAAGGGGCACTTCTCGAACACGCCCCCGCAGTTTTTGGGGAAGCCTTGAATTTTGACGAAAGTATGATAATTCTTTAAATATGGTCGATTTTCGCAGTGCCCTTCCGTTTGGCTGCAAGGAAACCGGAATGAATTCTAGAATGGCTTTGCAAATCTTGAAACCACATTTAAAGTCATAACAATCCGAGAATGAAAACAAAAAACAAAAACAAAAAAAAGGAAGAACTGAAGACCAAATGCACAATATCAATCTATTGTTCAAGTATCTTTTTGCCAAGAAATGTCGAATATGATTTAGAATTGTTTTGCTTTTAACTATGGCCGTGAATCATAAAAATTTGTATCTACAGTGGGGGTGTTTAGTTTTCTTTCACATCATTGAAACTGAAATAAAAGGCACAAGGTTTCAAAAAATATTAGCAGTAATTTCTACTTCCTTGTCCGATGAAGACCAACTTACAATTTCAGCTTTTTCTTATTTTCTTCAAGTAATTCACTGACATCCACTGCTTTAAAACCTGCAACTGGCTCAGCCGTAGCTGAGAAGAGTATAGTGGATTGGAAGGTACGGGACACAAATTTATTGCCCAGAAGACGGATTAGGTCACTGTAAAACTTGAGATCCATTAATAAGGGTATTTTTAAACGTCAAGTGTTCCACAAGCTGCATAAGACAGGTGCTTTATTGGCGACAGAAATTTCTCCATGTTTCCTAGATTACAAATCCAAGAGTCTCTATGAACCAACGCAAAATCTACAGCATTTTCTTTCCATGATGTGAAAATGACAATGGCTGAATTACTTATTAACGGAGCGCAGCGTGTGGTGATCTTGAAAAAGACCTCATTCGTGGTTTCCTCCTCCGTCTAACAGTTTTTGGCTTGGCTTGTAAAATTCTCAGTGAAACGGTTAAATTTTTTATGCAGTGGTCAGTTTTGACTTTTCTTTTCCCCTAAAAAATTAAACACCAACAATAAATATCTGACAAGAAATCTTTCCAAACGTGACTAAGAAGACGACATCTTGATTTCCCATGTTAATTAGACTTTCAATACTGTGGGAAATGGAAAGAAACCGTGAAAGTGTTCGAGGATGGGGCGAAGAGCAACAATCAGAAAAAAGTTATCAGTAATCCGAGAAGAATTAGTCAACTGTTCCAACTGCAGATACATTCTCAATCTGATGATCAATTTTCGAAATTCCATTAATAAACCCTTTTCACTAATTTTGTGGAAAGACAAATTCCTGTGACACCAATCATCATAAAATTTTATTTGGGACGCAGGACTGGCGTAGTGGTGAAAGCACTCTCTCCAATGTGGACGAGGTTCAGGTCCCAGACTCGGCGTCATATGTGGGTTGAATTTGGTGATTCTCTACCTTTCACCGAGACTCTTTCTCCGGGTACTCCGCTTTTCCCCTCACCTCAAAACCAACGTTTGACTTGATTTGCGTTAATTTATTGATTTCACTTTACAATGTCCCCAATTAGTGCTCCAGCGCTAGAAGACAAAACACTCAAATAAAGTTCCTTTCCTGTCCTTTTTCAGAATTTCACACGCCCCTTGCAGCTTCTTCCTCCTATCCCAATATCTTACACGTTTTTACCATGGAAAGGAACGCCTTTCATCTCTCTATTATGATCTCGATTTAATGATAGTTCTTCCTTAAATCCCACATCAGAGCTTCTGCGATTAGTTTCTTTGATGTGGAGAGGGTCTTTATCTTTACTTTACTTTATTCGCCACAATTCATGGAGTGGCAGGGGAGAGGAACAGAACTTTTCGTCCCAATTGACACCTAACCCCTATATCCATAGATCAGACCACAACACCTTGAAGTCCATGGCCCTACTCTTCTCGAATAGTGTGTGGGTTCTTTAACGTCTCACAGATTTTATATATACCCAAGGGTTGTCAGACGGGACCTCCGGCTTATAGTCCTTATCCGAGAAGACTTGAAAGTCTAACCATTTGCAGATGTCGTTACAAAGGCAGCACTTTCTCCTCAGTTATTTAAAGACCCTGAGTGTTGGTCCGGCCGGACTTGAACTCACGACCTCCCGCGAGACAGCCCGGTTCTCAACTAACTGAGCCACCGGTGCACGGTGATCATTTTCAAACGGGAAGGCGGAGTTTCGAGCTCTAAAGTCCCCGCAAACGAGGGTGATCACATCAGTGGAAACGTTCCCCGAAATGTCTGTTGCAGTGCACAAACGAGGTAACACTAGTTGAGAAAGCTAATTTAAGTGTTGTAGGGAAGCGCAAACGGGAAACCACGATATTAACAAACCATCACAATAACTTTTAACGTTTAGCGTCTAACGTTTGCTGGGGAATGTAAATCCCTTTGTATCAACAGACGAACGTAAAATTGCTTACGATATTCATAAAGTCTATTGTCAGAGTCGTACTTGATGAAACCTATGTTTTCTGCTAAAAAAGTGCTTCCGTAACGCGTGAGCCAGCACCAGTTTGTCTGAGACCATAAATTAGGTACCTCAAATTTCGACTGGACGTTTCACACACCCAATATTTTCACAATTTCGTTGTTTCTTTATACTTCCTACAGGCTTAAAACTAACTTTCCATAATTCTCAGAAATCACTACTTTATCCAAGAGGTTCTCTGAAGGATTAACCAGGCCCTGCCTTATACCTTGCCTTTTTTGCGAATGCAAGATATAGAAGAAAAAGAATGCGTGGGAAAATAAGAATCCACGATATTCAATTAAACACTTAAAATCCCTGCTGTTTCTGGAAATCAACTAAGTAAAGAGCTGGATAGAGTCGACCTTGTAAAAAGGCGAAGGGGTTTATTTCGAAACCGTGTTGTCGGTGTGTCTTTCGTAATGAGCCTTCTTTGAATTAGACAATAAGTAGGAAAGCTAAGACCAAACTCATTCAACAAGCCCGTCCAGTAGCTATTTGAATACTGTTTTTTGAAACAGCTCCAGAGTGAATACATTGGGTCAATCCAGGATTACGGACTTGTGGCAACTTTCTTTAAGACATTTACCCACCAGCAGCGTTAATATACGACCTTTTAACTTCGGGGCCTATTTTTAAGATTCACAAGCCTTAAGCTTGAAGCATTGTTGACACTTTAGACATGGATCGACCTACAGTGCAACGCGCCTTACCATGGCCACCCAACAAACTTTCACATTTGACAATTACGTGTAAATACGTCAACTCAACAACCCACGCAACGGGTTTCAACTTACAACTGTGCGAACTTTGCGAGGAGGCGTGACTGTCAATCAAATTCACACATCCTGATTGGCGGACAAACTTTAGAGATGGATCGACTTAGAGAATCACTGACTGTGGTTTTCATGATTTTGAAGACATTTGACTTTAATCATAACACAAACTAGACTTCAAGGTTTAGGCTCCTCAGCGAAAATACAAGGATTTTTAGACAAGTTGTATGAGATAAATAGAATCCTCAGTGACCTCAGAATGCGTGAGAGACTTGTGATAACTCAGCTGCCATTACGGTTTCATGGAGCTTCTAGCCTTTCCAACAACCTTCTTTAGGCACAAGGCTTAACGTACATCTGTCAATCACGGCATCCACCGATTTATTCCACGTCCTTGACCTGTTTTTGTGCAGAAGAAAGATTACTTTAGTATGAAATGAGTATAACGATAAGGATCTAAAAATATGCTCCTTTTATAATGTGAAAACGTGTGTTTAGCCTACAGTGGAACCCGTTAAACATTTATCGAAGCGAAAGCTTGGGAAGCATGGGAAGGTTAATGAAGTAAACTTGGGAATATAGCTATATGATGTTGATTCATTCTGACAAATGCCTCATTTCAGGAGTTTGTTTACAATATTCGGCTTCTTTCTTGGCATAAATATGACTCAATCTGTGATCCAAAAAGGGGCGCTTGCAAGTTATATTTAGACATTCAAAAAAGAGAATGATTAAGATCAAAACTATAGCTTTATATATGTCAGTACCCAAATATCCAACAGATTTCTATACTTGAAATGGCGCAGAGTAAGTATTAGTACCACCTCATTAAAAAAAAATTGCTTTCCACTTTTTTACCGGTTAGCCGAACTCTTGCAAACTTGCAGCGGTTACAGAATGTCAGAATCGGCCCAACCTTCCTGGAAGTTATATTATACTATCGATTACTGTTACCTGTGACAAAATCGAGGCTGGCTCGAGAGCACCAAAGAGTTTTTGAATGGACTTGACACCTTCCAAATTTCTTCCCGTATACCTTATTTTGTATAGCCTCGGTTTGATTTTGAGAAAGATTTAAGAAAATTCGATATCGGTTTTCTTCAAATTTCCAAGCCATCACAGGCGTGTGTGGACGTTTTCAATTAAGAAGTGCGACCTTCCCGTAAAGTTTCCTACGCTAATGGCTCCCACAAAAGAGGAAACGGGTGCCGCAACAGAAAGCAGAGGCGTTCGTCATTTTGCATGTAAAATAGAACATTTATTTTTTGGTGTGTCCTGTTTACTGAATAGTGTCCAGCATTAGCAGAAACTCCTCATAACTAGTCCTGCTTTCCGCTTGGAATTCGGACACTACTGAGGATGCTTTCAATTTGACAGAACTAACTGCTAAGGCCGGACATTTAGAAGAACTAACTCTACAACGCCTTCAAATTAACACACTTCGGCGATAATGTATACCATAGAAAAATGCGAGGGACTATCACGCAAGTGTCCCTCCAAATTGTTGCATTTTCTTTGGAAACTTACGCGTTTGTCGGGCCAGTTCTGACAAAGGCAAAGCGCGTTTGGTTCCGAAAATTATAATTAAAAACAAGGATGTTATAAGCATGAAACCTCTTCATAACCTTCATAAGTTATAAGTTTAGTATAAACTAACAAATATTCACGAAGAACGCTCAGAATGAAGCTCTTCACTCCGTATTTCTTCGAAAATGATTGTTGCGCAATAGAGTATGCAAAAATTACCGACAATAAATCTTGCTAGTCCCGGCATAAGCAAGAAAACGATTATTGCTTTGAGCGCAAATGTTGCAGGTATAATCCGGTAAATCAGTTTTTGCCTAGGTTAAATTGTAATGGTGGTCCTGGGTTGAATATAAAATCAGATGAATAGATAAAACTTTCATTGAAGCCTAAAGAAATATTAAGGTCAGATTAGGATAAGTTTTGATTTTTATACATGGATATAAATTGCGACTCATTTTAGAAAAGCAAATAATGAGCATCATTGCCCGCCTTTGTATTGTGGTAATAAAGACTCTTGACTGTAGACCTCGAGGGTCCAATTGCGAATACTGTACCGGTAAGTGCATAGTACGGTTCTTTGTTCCCTTATTATGTTTTAATTTTGAGGCTGCATGAATGAATATGGGTGTAGGACTACAGTAACCGATAAGATGATAAGAAACATTAAGAAGATGTGTTGAGATGCGTAAGAAGGAAAGTATAGGTTAATTTAACGGCTGATTTAACCACTGGTATAGAGTGCATATTTCAGCCTAGGTAAAATGAGGATCACCAATTTGACGTAGGTAAAAAACGGATTCAACCGCAGACCGGATTTGACCGACAACATAAATACATACTTTAGGGAAAGAAAAGTGTAAAGTAAAATAAAATAAAATAAAATAAAATAAAATAAAATAAAATAAAATAAAATAAAATAATGTGCAGGAAAGGGACCATGAAGGGCCTTGAGGACTCGGAGTTGATTCTTTTCTTCCTATCTTTGTCTTTCCAAATGCTGAGAATCTTGTGCAGTTGTTATGTTAGAACTATTGAAAACATTGAGTTTCGCAGTTTTTTTCGCTCTGACGAAGGGCTAACGCTCGAGTTCGAAACGGCAGCTCACGAATTAGTCATTTTTACTTTATCAACCGGGCACGTTTTGGTACTTTTTTTTGCAGATTTCGCCGCCCATACGCAAGCACTACACAGACTATATCACAACAAACAAAAAGCAACTTCTTTTAAATTATTATTTTAAAAATCTCCTGTCTCACAAATAATGGAAATCCACTGGTAAAACAAAATTTCATCGACGGTCTGCTATTTTGAAACTTTTGCAACCTTTGAGAGATGCTTTAACTTGCGGATGTTCTTTTGCTGCTGGTAAGAATTTTAAAAAGAGGGTGAAAAATAAAAGCTTGGATCTGGTTTGTTTCAGTGCAACACTGCTGTTTCCGCTTCCCAACTGAGATTCGATATCGTTCTGTACCAGCCAAAAAGAGAATGGGTAGATTTCCTGCCAGCTCACTTATTAATATTTCTTCCAGCAATGGATTCTCAGCTTCAGTGACATTGCGGAATTTTCATTTAGAACATATTTTTTGGAACTCCTTAACGCGGCAATTACAGAGGCAGCGTCATGCACGATAACAAAATACCTTATCCTTTCTGCCAGATTTCCAGTAAGGGTTTGTAATTGAAATGGAATGGGACAAATTTCTATTTTCAATAAGATACCCGTTTTACGCAGCTTATGGAACACTTGAGATCTAAAAGTAAGTCCAGTGAAATCATGATGACTCGTACAATTATCTAAGGCGATCATTTTTGCTACTAAACTTGAAGCTCTTGGTTTTCAGCCATTATATGCCATCGACAGCTTCTCGCTGATCTGGATGCAAAAGATGTCATTGAGAGGTAAGAACTGGGATTTCTTATTCAGTGGATATGAGAATTCAAAAAGCAATTATTGATCCTGTTGTGAAAACTTACCTTCTTTTTTAATCTTTAACATAACGGTTCTTAAAAGTAAAGCTGAATTCTACCCTTTTTAAATAGTTTAAAGCTATTTCGTAATCAGGAGGCAAAACTGAAGAAAATCATTAGTCTTCGCATCTAATTTTAAAGCAAAGAAAGTTGAATTTAATCAGGATTTTTCAATATCTAAACTGCCGCCCATTTTTGTCCAAGAAATAAGCCCGACGGTTCTTCTCATAACTGATATGCCAATAGTTTCATTCATTACTGCTCTAAGATACTCGTCAGTTATTTGTGCAACGTTTAGTGCTCAAAATCTGAAAAAGCAACGAAAAAATCGACTTAAAGTTAAAAGCTTAATTACAAGCAATTACAGGAACACGTGAGAGCTGATTACCTATCTCTCTCTATGGGGTGCCATCATGTATCCCCTTTATTTGTACTTAAGAGTTCTTAAGCGATGTTGAACAATAAGAGACACATTAAAAAGGTAATTGTGTGAGAAGTCTTAATTTCACCCACCGCAAGAAAATAAAAATAAACAAATACGATTTGTAGAGAAGATTGCTTTGCTAGAGGTAACAAATACAAATTGACGACTCTATTTGAACTACTTACAGGAATCGAATTTTGCACGAAGGCCTGGGTGTTCAATGCTATGGCTTCCTCAAAAGACTCGTAACCCATTTAATGAGGAACCACCGACATACTATACTATACATACGAACCTTGGCTTACTTCAATAGTAGGACATGATCTCTGTCCTTCTTCTAACAAATTACACAGACCATGCATGGAATCGAATTAATGAATATCGAATCAATCTTCTCTATCAGATACTAAATCTGTGGGCCAGAGAGGTGTTTTCTAAATTTTGAAATCGTGGACCCCTCGACGAAAGATGAGTTTCGATACATCGCAAGTTAAGTAATAGTTAATAGAGGGGAATGGTTATGAAACCTGTCAAATTTCTTTGTTCTTTTTTTGTTCTCACAAAACACAATAGTTGTTTACTCGGTACTGAGGAACAAACCAATAGAAACGTCTTGGTTACGTAAGCCATGCATGGTGTATGAGCGCTAAAACAAAAGATATTGTGCACGGTCGTGGACTTTCCTACCTAAATCGTGACATCTTTGTTTGCTCCTTTGATGTTTGCCGAGCTTCAAAACCAGTCCCCTCTATTCACTATGGTTAAAGTAACTCGGAACTCATTACCGTAAGATAGAGCGCTAAACAATAATCCACCAGTGAGTTAAGATATCGAGGAGCAGAGGTAAACAATTGCTTGTTAATGGAGAATCATGAAAGTCAACATAACGAATTTTCAAAGTGGTCCCAGCTTTTCGAGGGATGGAAAACGTTATTAATTTATTCATTACATAAATCCTTATCCCGTGAAAAATTAATTGGTTTTGCATAAAAAAGGACTCTATTCTCAGTTTTAATATAACTTTCACATATTCTCCATCCCACAGACTTTTTCATCCCACAATTTAGCTCCCCAACCAAAAATACAAAATATAAATTGAAAATGGATGTTATGAAGAAAGTCGCATAAACCTAGAGGCTAAAGTGATATTTCTAATAAAGACATTCCTTTTGTTTTATAGCTTAGATTTGCTGTGAAAGTTAGTCACGGTGAGTGTCAACCCTTTTTGAGTCATGACAATCGCTCTGGCTGCCTTGTGGATTCAAACTGGTTTGCTTCTTTTGTGTCCTGTATTTCACACAACGATAGCTTTGGGCCACAGTATACAACGGGGCCATGTATATCCCAATGACACAGAACAAACCGGGGGAATCAAGAGAACACCCAATGCTGCCAATCGCGCCGAAATTCAGAGGGCCCTTGACGCAGCGGTAGTGAAGGACTACATCCAGAGAAAATTTGAAACGTATATCGATGAGGGGAAAATCACTAAAAGAGTTCAAAGAGCAGGCGGAGAGAGAGGAAAACATTTCAAGTTTGAGACAACAAACGATTTACGATTAAAGGAAGTGTTCCATCTTATGCAGTTCTATCCCCTCCTTTTTGGCGGCGAAACAAGGCCCACGTATTTTGATGTCCCCATTGGAGCAGATTTTCAAAGGTTCAGGCTTGAGAATAGACCGCGCGGCAAGTTTTCAATCAGTGCTAAACATGGTGACGACCAGTACGTGGATTTGTCTGATCTTTCAACACAAGTTACAGAGCTGAGGGATTCCAATACAGAACTCCCGCTGCGGACAACGCTGCAACAGGACACCGTAAGAGCATTAGATGCAACATTGGCGAGCCAGCCTAACTTTGAGCAGACATTAACCAGGAATGACCCACAAAACACAGTTTCAAGCCAGACGCGAGATGACGCATTTCAGGCAGCCAAAGATATTTTAGCTGGTTCTTCCGTCCTGGGTAAAGATATCAGTAGTTTGAATCCGGCCTCATGGCTCACGGATGTGAAAACGGAAATTGATCAAAGAAGGGAGAGTGTTGCCACAGCATCGACCCAAAATCTGGAGAACGAAAAAAATACTAAACTAAGGTTTGAATTCACGCAGAGCATGCTGCAAAGCGCTGAACAAGCTAAAAACGAATGGGAACGCCTCAGAGGAATTACCAGAGATCTGGGAAATGGGCAACAACAAAACATCATTGAGGAGAGAACAGTTGGAAGTGGACGAAATAGTCACAAAGTTGTAACAATTCATGAAAATGACGAAGTGTCCCTCAAGGAGGTATTCAAACTACTGCAGTTTTACAATGATATATATGAATTTCAAGACCGACCAACTAGACAGACACACTTTGAAATTCCAATTGGCGGTGAGACGAGGAGGTTTCGGTTAAGTAGAAGTGGGGAAGGTGGTGGCAAACACCAAATCCTTGTTACATCTAAAAATGATGACTGGACAAATACCATGGCAAGAGATTCGAGTGCACCTGCTTACAATACAATTATAAATGATTATCTTGTGAACGCCGATCAGAATGAACTGGCTGAAGCGATGCAAAAATCTCTAGATAAAAAGCTAAACGACCAGCCTTCCTTTGAGACCGATCTAACAGTCAATCGCCAAGCGTCTCCTGATACAGTTAGGGCTGCTGTAGAATTCATGCTTATCACGATGATTGCAGAGGCAGCACAGCCTCCCCAACAGACCAGAGCAAGATTCATAACTGACCTGTTAACAAGAATTAGAACTGAAAATAGGTTTCCCGAACCCAGAAAAATTCCCAGAGTTGCGAACTATAGAGGAGACGAAAAAGCTGGACGGAGCCCTGCGATGGACCAAGTCGTTCAGGGTATGCTTGAAAATGTCAACACGAGAAGAAAAATTGATGCAGTTTTTTCCACAGTTGAATTCCCTGCAAGACCGCGAAGAGGAGGAACGCAAGCAGGACGCAGATTTATACATAAGGAAGGAAACAGGGATGTTCCATCTTACATGATCCGCAAACGGGCTGCTGATGACCACGATGGAGAACTTCTCTTTAAAAAAGTTGCCAGAATTTGCACAGACAAGCGCCGAAGGAAAAGACGCTCTGTCTGTAAATTAACTGACAAGGACTCTGTCTATGTTGATGAAGAGTCGATTGAAGTAACGGATAACATGGTGGAGCTTGACGTCGTGGATCGTCGTGATTCGGAATTGCGGGACCATGTGGAATTCCCATTAAGCTCTGACGAACTTGCCACTCCGAAGCTGATCAAGGAACATATAGAAAAGTCTCGAAGAGCTGGAGCTAGTAGGACATACGCAAAGATAAATAAAGGCTTGGCCGTGCATGGCTTGATATTCTCCGTCCTTGGAGCTGCAGACTACTTCAACAAAGGTGACTACGTTCGTGGAAGCATATCGTTGACTCAGGCAGCACACACATTTGGTGGATTAACCGGCTTAAATGAGATTGTGTCAAAGCTTGGTAAACATGTATTAAGTAGCGCTGCTACATCATTAGCAAAAGGCCTCAATTTTGAAGAAGGTTTAGGACGATTCTCTAGAAAGGTGGAACGGTTCATGGAAAAAGGAGCTGGAAAGCTTCTGGGAGACATTCCTGGTGTAGGACTTGCATTCGACGTGTATTTCATTGAACAAGATATAGAACAACTGGCAGATTTGGATTTCAGTGACCCAGACGATCTTAAGGTGCTTCCATTACGTGTAATTGATTTAGCTCTGGATGTAAGTACTACAGCTCTGAACTTAGTTGGGACATTTTGTCCAGAGGCGGAAGTGATCACAGAACCGGTAGTCATCATTATCTCCATAATCCGAATGGCCATAGACGACTTCTATATTGATATAATGTCTGAAATACAGAAAGTAAATTGGAATAGTCCATGGGCTGGTCTACAATTTCTTGGCGCACTAGTGAAAGGGATTTTAGATGGAGTTGCTGATTTCTTGACTGGAGGTTTGCGAAGACAGCTGGAATCCTATCAAAGACAAGAGAACAATGATAAACAACTTTTTCGGAACTTAACGAACCCTGACAACTACTTTAGAATTGTTGGGCAAAGAGAGGGCGAAGAAGAGAGAATAGATTTTACCCAAGGAGCATTGTCTAGTTTTGGTGGCTACATCACCTTTAGGCTTCATGATAACAATTTAGCAACTGTCGAAATTGGGGATGTGAGCGGAGCGCGTGACCCAATAAGGAGGACATTTCAGGTCGATTCTAACCTGAAAGATATCGTACTTGGTATAGGAGAGTCCAGGGATTTTACGTACAAGCACGAGACCGCTAAACTCTGGTTCGTGATTCCTATTAAATCGTTCGATGTCATTTGCGGGGCTAACTTACACGAAAATTCTGCTTATGGCACTTATTATGGTAACTCAGATAATAACACATTTTATGCAGTACAGAGACCCAAACCGACAACAAAAAAACCCGGGAGAGAGGATCAAGAGTGTAACTTTGGTAAACTAGATGTTATGATGCTTACTGGAAATTACCATTACAATTTGTACGGGAGGGGTGGGAGTGACACCTTTTACCTCGGTCCTGAGCTTTCGTCCATAACCGGAGGAGGTGGAAGTGACGTCTACATTATTCAATCTGACGGCGGTAAAGCAATAATCGATAACTTTGCTGAGGATGATAAGCGTGATATTGTGGTCATTAACGTTGATTACGCAAATATCCAATGTCACAAGACCGGAAATGACGTCGACATCACTTACTCCAGGAGCCATCACATTCGCATTAAGAACTGGTTCACTCAAGGAGATGCAACTTACTATCGCCACGTGTCATTTCGTAGTAAGGATGGAGTGATATTCGTCGCAGAGCAAACCCCTGCCAGTGCCTCTGATCCCCAGATTAACTGTGTGGCAGTAGCAGTGGATTTTAGTGGAGCAAAAACGTCTCAAACGGTTTCCCTCAATGATCCGGCATACACGAAGGTAAAACAAGTTTCCGGTTCTCATAGCTCTGACTCTATTGTAGGAAATGATCTCGGAAACGTGATAGACGGTGGTCGCGGAGCTGATGTCTTGACCGGAGGGAAAGGCGAAGATACCTACGTCATTCGAGCAACCGAAGGCTGTGACACTATTAACAACAATGCTGAGGATTTTGTGAACACTACTGATATTGTGATATTTGCTGTACCCTTTGATAGAATCAGGATTCAACTGTCAGGAAATGATTTGTCAGTGACTGACAGAAGCAACCCAAGTACTTCTTGTTTTAGGATCATTAACTGGGCCAGAGGATATGAATACAGGCACATGCTCTTTACATCCTCTGATCACGTTGTGTTCAATGTTACAACACACATGGTTCCATATCCTAGTACGGTCCGAAAGAAGAAAACTTCTGGTGGACACTCAATTACAGTAGCCATGGAACCCATAATGCTGGATTATAGTACTTCAGCGAATGGAGTCAATGTTGATCTATCTGATAGGCCTCGTCGTGCGGCGTCGATCCATCCACGGGGTTCAGCTAACGTCGCTACGGTTTCAGATTCTCCTCACGATGACCAAATTATTGGCAATAAACAAACCAATTTTTTAAGTTGTAGCGGAGGGGTGGACCGCCTTGAGGGAGGGGAAGGCAGTGACAATTATGTCGTTAAGAGAAGGTGCACACACGCAGTCATAAACAACTTTGACACCCGCACAAAAGATGATGTATTGTACTTAGACGAAACGTTTGGAAACTTACGCGCACAGAGACGCTCTGGCACCTCAGATTTAAGGATCACTTCATCAGAGAGAACACCAGCTGTAACTCTTGAAAATTGGTTTGAATCAGTTAATTACCGACATCTTTGGATTAGGACTAAAGACGGAATAACGTTGCGAGTGGGAGAGGAGACCGCAAAGCTCGATCCAACCGAAATATCAAAGGATCCTTCCGAGTGTACATGCACAACCCCCAGCTGTCAGGAATCGTTGGTATCCTATGACTTGAACACGGATCCTTGGAAGCACCTGGTCCGTTTCCAATTAAATTCTAGTCTGTGCAGTTACCGAATCTATGGTAATGAACTCAACAACTATATTGACCCTGGCCCAGGCAATGGTTACAATTATCAATATTTGGAAGGAAGAAGTGGTTCTGACACTTACGTTCTGAATCACGGATATGGTGAGTTTAACGAGATCAACAACTTTGCTGTCGACACCAAGACAGATGCTCTTCATATTGGTTTGGAATTTAACGACATCCGTGTGTATTTTCATGGGGAAAATGATGTCATACTGGAATCGATGTCAAGACCCACCTCCCTCGGCATTCGTATCCAAAACTATTTTCGCAACGCAAATTACCAGCATCTTCAAGTGACAACGACTGATAAGATAACCTTTGAAATTACACAAGAAGTGCCATTTAAACAAATCATCTCCATCGATCGCACAGACTTTGAAACCCCACAAAACATTAATCCGCAAAACGACAGAATACTGTCTTCGGCGCAGGATTTAAAGGGATCGCTAACGTCGACAAACGATCTCACAGGCAGTGACACCACAAGAATAATAGAAGGCGGTAATATGGCCGATGTGCTACGAGCAGGAACAATTGGAACCACCATCGAGGGAAAAGATGGAGACGATATTATTTATGGTGGACCTCGAATTGATATTATTTATGGCGGTGATGGCGATGACCATATTCTTGCTGGCGCTGGAGACGATTTCATTTATGCAGGGAATGGCCGTGATGTCATCGATGGTGGTGATGGGAGCGATACTATTTCATTCAGAGGTGACGGGTTTCTTCGCAACGGTGTCAAAGTCGATCTCTCATTTGGATTTGGAAAAGGAATCGATGCAGAGGAGGACAGGTATATAAGTATTGAAAATGTGTATGGAACCATTCACAGTGACACCCTAACCGGATCTGATTTCGACAACTCGCTGTTCGGACTTGAGGGAAACGATATCCTCATTCCTCAGGGTGGTAATGATAAACTTGTTGGAGGTGAGGGCGACGACTTGTACTTACTTTATCAAGCTTGGGGAATAAAAATAATCGACAACTACGCAGATGACGAGGTCGAAGACGCTCTCTCCCTAGTCCATTTGAGCTCCACTGAGGTGTGCTTATTCCTGGTAGAAAATGACTTACACGTTCAAGTTGTCGACCTTGATTTGACGGCAAAACTTTTTCATAGTCGTCTTCTGACGGTTATAATTCAAAATTGGAATGTGAATTCAAAGTATAAGCATCTTTCGATAGTATTCAAAAATACCGTGTGGCCAGCAGCTGCTTTGTCAGACGTAGCCTCTGTAATCAACGTGATAACCCGAAGTGTCGGATACATTGAAGAACATTCCCGTTTCAGGGTTGTCTCTGCAAGTGGTAATAATGTCGAATTGTCTTGGCACCGGGCGGATCAGGGGGTTCTTTCACAGTCGCACACTCAACTAGTTTTAGTTAGGTTTCCTACAACAAATCCAAAAGGTATTACTAAAACACAAGTAAACGGACAGACATCAATAACTGTTTCACCTCTCAACCGCAATTCTCACTACGTCTTCGTACTTGCCTTGGAGAAGTGCAAGGCGACGATAGCCATGTCGCACACCTTGATCACGTATGGACGGAGAAGAAGCTGCGTTGCAGCGAATGTTCCTCATTCGACAGTACGGTATTCTCCAACTTCGTCTGGTTCAACAGTGGATCACGGAACAAGTGCTAATTTCAGGTGTGATGTAGGTTACACAATAACTCAGGAAAGTGACAGAGCATTGACCGCAAACTGTTTAGACAGAGATTGGATCCCATCCTTACCAACTTGTTCAAGAATACAACGATGTCCGAGGCTCACAAAGCCGTCGAACGGAAAAGTTTCAACCACTGGACGCGAGGAAGGCTCAAAAGCCTTGTATGTCTGCAACAAAGGCTTCCGGCTACAAGGACCTATGGAACGCACTTGTGTAGATGAATCCTGGGATGGTTCAAACCCTAGCTGTCAAGCTCTCCATTGTCCAAGACCCCCACCGGTTGATAATGGAGAGCTCCGTCCTTGCGATTACATGAGTCACACGACAACGTTTGGCACAATTAATAATCCCCTCCAAGGATATTGCGTAAAACTACATTGTCATCGCCATTATCTACCAAGCCACAGATTTCGCGGACGAACTCATCGTCCAAGATGGGAAAGTGATTGGAAGATTCCACAAGGAGGACGAGTCTGCAGTGATGGAGATTGGATCGGTTATGTGGACGACAGATGTGAACTGACTGTACGTCTAACTGATGTAAATGACCAATGGAACAAAAAAGTTGGTATACTTGAACTTTGGAAAAAGACAGTGTGGGAAAAGGAAACAGAGACACCAGATGAAAGGATTTTGCGTCTTGCTTGTCAATCTGTTGGATTACCCAACCCAACCCATTTGTCGCATGAGATGAACAGTGATTCTCTAATACAGGTGACTTGCAGTAAGCTGCGCTTGCGGCAGCAACCTACTCCATATGAAGGGAGACTGGAAGTAGTAAATACCAACGGGATCTGGGAAGGAGTGTGCGTTCCGCAAGAAATAAATTTTTTATTGGATCCCACCAGAGAGATTTGTGCATCACTTGGTTTCACTGGCTATCCTACTGGCGTGGTTACCTTACCGTCAGGACAGACAGATCTTAGCATTTCCTGTTCTCTGTAAGTTATTCGTCCATTTAAGTCTTGTAAATAGTAGAAAAACGTTGCTTCTATCTACATTCAAGGGAAGCGCGTGGGTAGCCACATTTCAAATCACCCAAGATATTGAAGGTTCCCTAATCCAAAGAACAAAACTGTAAAGTTCATTGTGAAGTGTACAGTTTTACAAAAAGCGACACAATTTGCTTGATTAAAAGGAGAAATTGTTACCCATGGACTCTGTCTTTAAACCATTTCTTTCCCTATAATTTTCTCGTCCTTTATCGCTAGTTAATTTGACGGTCTGGTTGGTAAAAGAAGAAAAACTATCCACGTTTCAATTCTCGTAAAGCGTACTTCTTTTCGAAAGGGCTATTTCAATGTCATAGACAGTTATTAATAAAGTTTTCAGCCCATTTAATAACCATTTTTTTGTAACTCGATTACGCCGTCAAATATTATCGTTTAAACCGGAAATATCCAGCGAGAACTGTTAAAGAGGAAAAGGATACGATACACGTGAAGCGTCTTGTTTTAGTTCATTTGCTCTTTCTTTTAGCCAAGGGACCACAAGGACAACACCGGAGGGTGTGGTGACAGGTTACAGACAAAGGTATGGCTTTTCTCCCTACCCCTGAAGTAATCGTATGAGCCCCGCTCCCCATACGAGGATTTCCTTAATAGTTTTACAATAAATGATCACGCGGGGTCGCACGGTTTCTATGATAAAAATATTTTATTGACTTTAAATCGGAGTTTTTAATCTGGTTATGTCAATTAGATTCGGAATACCTCCAAGAGGCGGATGAACAAACATATTTAACCTAGTGACTCCTAGGATTGAGAACAGAAGCTCATGACCTTGAAGCGCTGGTGTCTCTTTATTTTAAAAAATCCCTTATTTGGATGCAACGTAGCTCGTGCAAGAGTGTAAGAGTTTATCAGCAATAAAATGTCGGACGTCTAGATAAGTTAAATGCAGTCTGTAGCTAAAAAATGTCTCGTGCTTATGAGTTCCATAATATAGAGGTACGGAGTTTCCTCATGACTATTTGGCTTAATCAGGTGCACTTTGGAGTCCAACAGGCAAGAATGTGGTACAAAGGTGCGATGTAGGCAGAAGTGTACAGAGGAATTCCCTGTGCCTGGTGGCGGTGAGACGCAATGTACTGGAGGATCTGAGGGACAGTTCGAGGGCGACTCCTGTAGAGTTATATGTAATCCCCGAGATTTAAGACGCCGAGGAGATGCTATAGTTTACTGCAATGCTGGAGTTTGGATAAACCAGACCCGTCGTGAAGGCAGCCGACCGGCCTCAGCGAGATGCCTCAGCGTGGGTGCGTATTTGATTGGTCAATTTGAGTAAGGATACCGGCAATAAAGGTCGATATATTTATTCATCTACCTATAATAACACGCCGGGAAAATTGCATCAAATTCATTTTGACCTTTGTCTGCATTTCTCGGAGAAAAGAACAGCTAATTTCCTTGATGAAATTTTCGAATTCACTGAAGATACTTTTTCTTGCAGATGATCTGTTCAAGGCTGACGTCGACCGAATAGGCATGCAAAATGGAAGGTTAAGTAATACAGCCTTAGCCTCGTATCTCTTCAATCAGCTACGTGCTTCGTACCCTGAGTCCATGTGGATGGTAAACATTTACAATCCGGTCGCAGGCTGGGATAAGCATGCTGTATATGGACATTACCGTAAAACGTACTATCACAAATTTAGGTATTATAACCATAACTTGGTCGTCGTGCGATATCCAGGACAACGTACTGACCGCCCTGACCTTCGACTGACGGGGTCTTTGGCAAGCATAGTGGGAACGGAGAATGGAGATAACGCCCGAGACGCAGTGGAGAGTATAAAACGCAAGTTTGGCAGCCAATCGTGGTACTGTATCCATGCTGTGAGGTCGGGCAGCGGATTTTACTCAGCCTACAATATTCCCGCGGGAGTTAATTACTTACGGAGTCAATTTTCCTCCCTGGATGTCACAGTTATTGCCCCGGACGTGATATCTTACGATACCTCGCAACCACACTCCATGCACGGTGCTCTCCACCACTAAAAGAACTTCCAGTCATCGACAGCTTTCGTTTTGCGTTCGCTACATGCCGTCGACAACTGATGCGCACAGAAGTTTTTAAAAGTCGCAGTGACTTTGAATAACCTATCAAATGGGTAATTTTTCATGAGGACCATTGTTTGATTTGACAGGTCTGTTGTTATTTAGTGTTGCGTCCACAATTCTCAAACTTTAACGCAGAGATAGGGAAAGGACTCGAAGTGAAGTATTGTCGCGAGACGATTCGCGCTTTGAATAATTACTATATCATTATGAATTCTTCACGGACATTAACCTTGAAAATTAGTCAATAACCCAGAAATGTCGGTCTGTCATTTGGCCTTCAGTTGACCCATCATGCAGTTTATGAATGCAGGTCCCGGCGCCAAATGATCGCCAATGAAATTGGGGATGATAAACACAACGCCTCTGACTGGTCCGCACGAGGGATTGCTCGTGCCAAATGCATGGATCAGGCTCGGAACACAATACTGCCATGTCTTTTCGCCGCAATAAAAGTCTAGTCGTAACAGTTTTAAAACAGATGATACCGTAAACTGATGAGTCGTATTTCATCTCAGGTCGAGACTTCTGGATTATAGACTTCTGCGTTGATAAAATATTGTCATTATTTGCTGAAGCAGATATCTTCATTTGACAAATAAAGCTCATAAACACTGTGCTGTTTTCTTTAGTTGTTAAATTATTGTTCAATCATTAGAATAA
>OX421449.1:43974470-43986970 GCA_949126865.1 Montipora capitata | reverse complement strand
CTCGAAAGTCCCGAACCTTTACGGGCCATTTTCGAGTGTCACAATTCCTTTCAAGAACGGACAGGATTTCAGTCGTCAAACTTCAGAGTCAGTTTGCTTTTCGTTCCCTTAAAAACATGTTTAAAAAATCGGCTTTCCTGAACAAGCGGTTGGCAGGTTCACAAATGGCTTTTCGGGCCCGAAAAGCGCGCTTTGTTTATCCCCTCTGTAAAAAAAGTGCAAAGTTAAGGCATAATTCCATGAGGATCTTTTTATAAACATTTAATTTACTTTGGTGAAAAAATAAATAACTTGCATATATCTATGTTTCATTTTACTTAATTGGTTCACGTGCAAGAACTTTGGGATTGTAATCCCTAGGCAAGGTCTTTAAGCGTGAGGAAAGAAGAAAGCTGAAAACCGTTGCTTTTCCTTCAAGTTGCCGAGACTGAGAAATTGTTTCTTTTGGAGAACTGTTGTATTTGGAAAAACCACTGACTCAGATGCATGCAAAAAGAGGACACAAAATGGATCTAAAAGAATAGATACCCCTTCAGGTTTGAGTCCGCCATTTCAGAGATATACAGACGCAATGATTTCTTAGCTACTGAAGGGAAGATCATTCACCCAGATGCCGTTTGAAAATACTCCCTGATAATCAGGGAAAGGAAAGGAAAGGAAAGGAAAAGGAAGGAAAGGAAATGAAAGGAAAGGAACTTTCTTTAAGTGTCTAGTCGTTCCAGCGCTGGATCACTAGTTGGAGACACTGTCAACTCAAATTAACAATTAAAGCAAATCAAGTCAAATGTCAAATTGGTTTTTGAGGAGAGGGGAAACCGGAGCACCCGAGGAAAAACCTCTCGGTGCAGAGTAGAGAACCAACAAACTCAACCCACATATGACGCCGAGTCTGGGAATCGAACCCGGGCCACATTGATCGTTAATTTCTGGACCGCTCATTAAAAGTTCACACGCGACCAGCGCGCGCGTTCGCTTTTTTTTTTAAATTGAACCAATGAAGGTCAAGTAATGGGGAACATTTAGAAACGAGAAGTATTTTCATAGAGTTTATTTGAATAATAACGCAACTGAATATAGAGGAACGACGATCATTTTAATGTAACTTGTTAAGTGAGCAACCAAGTTACAGTGCGTTCACCGAAACCGGAGCCACCCAGATAATGAAAACCAATCAGAGGGCAGAGCGGAAACAACAGATTCCAACATTTTCAGATCCTGCAAATCGAATGTCGGGTACAAAACAAATATGAAATCGCATGTTGTTCGTTGACGTGACCGGTGATGCTGACGTGACTATGGGGTCGGTTACTGTAAATTATCTAAGGTGGCCCCAGTTTCAGTGAATGCACTATAACATGAATGCATCTTTTTTAAATGAATTGTGTCTCGGGAGTTCATTTCATTTTGTGTAGTTTTACCAATCACTCGCCTCTACTCGCAATGAAAATTAACTCTAACCCACAAATTGCCTTCAAACAACACAAATCAAAGCTTCGTGACAAAAATAAAATGTCTTTTGAGCATACACAATTTTAGTTACAAACAACGGAGATCATTTTTGAAAAAATATTACACTGAACAGTTAACAAAAAAAACCCAATTGCAATCCATTGAAATCTTCATTTTTTCCCAGTCGCTGAATTTGGCTACATTTTGTGACACAGCCTCTTTAAAAAGTGTAAAATGGATTGTAATTGGCTGAAACATTCCACACCGGCACCACACCAGTCCACTTTCTCGCGTATTCGTTTTCTTGAGCCCAGCGCTGGCTGGACGTATCGTTGCGTTTTGATCGGCTTATTGCCTGGGTTGTGGTTAAGGTAGTCAAATTACTTTTAAGCCAGAACAGATTTACTTTATTAACGTAATATACCACCTGGCGACCACAGCATACAATTTTCAAATGGCTTACAGTAAACAGCATAAATAAACGCAAAGCACAGCAAGATCGAAAAGAAAAAAAAACTACTTTACGCCAACGGCTATAAGGTTTTTAAAACGCGGCAAATGTTTTCGACTGATCAAGAAATAACTAATCTGTCTCTCAGTGAAGATAACTTTGTGACTGGTGTGAAGACATTCGTTTTTCGTCTACTTTTTCTTCCTTCGTTTCGGTCACCGGCTGAGTTCGTTTAAATATTACGTTCCAAAATTGGCGTCTGATATTCGTTTTAATTCAGAGCTGATTTACTTATAGGCACTGCCGGACCACTGTTTGAAAATTTGACATCTTCTTGGGCTGGAGCGATACTCGAGTCACGGGCGAATCTCCTCTGTCCGAGGAGCACTCTGGGAAGCCTGATAGCTTTCTTACGTTACGTGTAAATGTGAATAATCTCATGCAAACGAGAACGTGCGAGCTGTCAAGTGTCTTTGAGAAAGATGAGTTGAGGTGATCGATTCTTCCTAAAAAACTCCGCTCTGTCTTTTTCGTCACCTTTTTAAAGCCTTCTCAATCTTTTAAACTGTGGACAAGCCCAAACACCGAGCCAAGCAAAGAAAATATAGCTATAGTCAATGTTACTTGAACTTTGAACATGCGAAATCCATAACCACGTCTTCGGCTTTGTTGAAGGAAAATCTCTAAATCGTGACGGGAATAAAACGTCTGTTCAGCCAAAAAGTCCACTTTATCATTTAAGGCTTGTGCAAGTGTTGATTCATGCAAAGTCACGTAACTGGCAGATAAAAAAGGAAAAAAGAATTTGTACGCTACCACGAGAGTACCGCATATTTGGGCCATATATTGATAGGTGAAATGAAACTCGTGGGCTGCCTCCAACCATTCAAAAATGTTGGCGAGAATAACCACAACGTAGAAGATCATATGCACGAGGAACCACATTTTTATACCATTGATTCTCTCTCCTATCTGCTGGCGTACTTCTTCGTGCAGTGCTAAAGCGTTTCGTACATTTCCAGTGCAGGTCTCCAGACGCCTGTATCCTTTAGTCAGATCGTTTGTCATGACAAGACATAACGCGAAGAAAACGCAACAAGCCACAACAGAAGAGTACATACCCCAGTATACGGAAACTGCGAGGGTATAGAACACTGCATTGCATGCCAGCGGACGATGGCAATTTCCCAATATGTTGTCCTTGATGTTAACTAAGTCGAAAATGATTTGGTAATATGCATCACCAAACAAAACGCAAGACACAAGGAAAAGCCCAGTCACAAGCGCGATGTTGCATGCGCGGTGCTGAAGGCGGTTTAAATCTCTTAACCATTCCAGCGAGTGATATCTCAAGTAATACAAAGCGAAAACATACGAACCAAACGCACTTATCCAAAGCGTCGAGAGTAGCATTTTTGACCCAATATGAATGCTTCGATGCGGAGACGTGCTCATGAAATAAAGATGCGCTCCTACACCAAACAGTAGCAAGAATAATGGCACAAATGTAAGCGGCCATATCGAGTATCTTTTCTTTGGCAGCCAAAGACCCAAAAACGCAACAGCACAGAACCAAGACAGTGGTTTGTGAGTATCAAAAAAATCCCTGACTAGGCCACAAAATCGCGTTGACCAGCTGTTGTTTGTATCACAACCAACAGTGGTACTGAACAGTAGAGAGTCTTGTGATTCATTTGCCCACCGTGAAGGATTCTTCATCTCTGCATTTATCGACACACCGTGCTGTGGCAGCTGCGGCAGAGACTCTGTTTGCACCGTCGCCATCATTGTGATTAATCACGATGGCATGAACTTCCTATTTAATGTGTTTTTGGATCGTCACGCAATCCGTTCCGAGGCTTGGCTTCCAAGAAAACGCATTATTATATAGTTGCGTAGGGAAATTATAAAAAAAGAAAAAAGAAAGAAAGAAAAACAATTTTACGCAAGAAAAGAAAGAGAAAAAAGGCTTCATTGTTTATCGTTATTCTCAAGCTTACTTGAGAACTATAAACAATGAAGCTGCAAAAATTAAAGGAGTGTTGAGAAAGAAACCTTGAAAGGGAGACGAAATCCTCGCATTTATGTGGACAATTTAAGCAATTGTCTCTTATAGACACGTTAATGTTTTAGACATTTATAAGAGACAATTGCTTAAATTGCCCAGGTAAGTTTGAGGATAACTTTTTCCTTACAACTATAACCAGGACCCCGTGGGCTCCTGCTACAACCTACATTTTAAGTATATACATTTATTTCATTAAAAGAATCCTTGGGGTACAGATTTTGAAAAAAAATTCGGACTCCATAATACCTCCATCGTCTTTCTCCTTCCCCTCAATGTCACTAAGGTTGAAAAAGAGTGGACGGAAAAATTTTAGCCGTTTTTGAGATGCTGACAGCAACCGGAAGTGAACATTTCGCATGACAGGACATTAGTGTCTCCTAGATTTTTAAACTGATCATAAGATATTAAGGGTGTGTTCATTTGGGATGATCCGAAATAAAGGATCACTGATTCAAGATCACTTGGAACATGGTGCATCAAAGGAACCGAAAAATCCTTCCCCAGAGTGGATTGTGTTACTGCGTAATACTGCGTAATACTGCGCCGCATCACGATCCCATATCCAACGACCACTGACCACATATCGTATAATCAAATCACGTTTATTCAAATGGTAATTGAATTCATCAGTTCCTTTGATGCACCGTGATCGAAGTGATCTTGGATCAGTGATCAGTGATCCTTTTTCGAATCACAACAAAAGAACGCACCCTAATTAGCAAAAACAAATGTGGTTGTGTGAAGGCAAGGGAAAATAGCTCACTTCCGGTTGCCGCCCGCATCTCAAAACGTCGATTAGCATCACATGAAATACAAACCAACCTTTTCGTTCCCGGGGTCTTTATTCTTCCCTTCCAGGAAAAGGGTTGGAAAACGACCCACGATATAATTTATTCTCAGAATTGTTAATCAAGGAAATATAGTTTTATATAGCCATGATGTACCTCCTTCTTGGGCGATAAGTTTTTTTTCTTCTCAACCTCGCAACGGTTGTTTGCAATGGCTCGCATAGCGTGGGGTCACTGCGAGCCTTTTACTGTTTTTGCAAGTGATGTCTTCGCAGCACTCTTTTACATATTGAGGGTTTTTCATCTGACGTCACTGTGGCCATTATGGTGTACAGAACAATGCAGCAAAATGTCTTTTGGGAATTTGACTCTATTATTACGCAAAACGCGTGGGGTCATTTTCTATTGTTTTGTGTACCAACATGGCCGTCTCATCACGTGGATGAAATTGCATTTGCGTATGAGTTATTCCTTCAGTGCAATATGCCATTAAAAGGGGGCGGGAGAGGGGCGCGTTCTTGGCTACCCAAATATGGTATTGGAGGGGAGATCTGGGACCTATTTTTAGCAAACCTTACATCATTTGTACTCAAACGAACGCACGCACACAAAATGGCAAGTATTTTTGTTGTCTTTTCTCTTTCACGCGTTGAACTTTCATCAATTTATATGTTTCTTTTGATTTAAAAAAGACCACGTACACAGACAAAGGAGAAAAGGTAAGTTAACGGAATGACTTAGAGAACAAAAACGATGCGAAACGCTTGCAGTGACTATTATTAAAATCTCTTGCACCGTAAAATACAGCTTCTCTTAATACAAGCTTTCACTTCTTTATCACCAGCCATTAAAAACGAGTTTTAACGCTGATGAATTGAGTCCTTTTGGAGGAAATTCTTCCTTCCATAGTATGACAATGATCAAAACCATATGAATTTTTATCGAATCAACTGCCAAGGCATGCATAATTATGTTAATGAATTTAATTTGGCACGAGGGAACGTTCCCTTTACGAGAAAGGCATCTTTTTTTAGGTCTCAAATTTGTCATCGGGACCCATTAAAAAAATCTTTCCAACCTTTTTCACACTTTGATGGTGGTTGAGGTGGTGATGTTGGATCCTTTAAGTGAAACGTGGGATGAAAATTGAAAACCGGTGCCCAAAATTAGGCCTCACTTTTTGTGAGCTACTCTAGGATAGGGGGGATTTGGGGAATTTGCACTAGTATAGGGTAGCAAATTCACCTGAACTAGCTCTGGTGTAGGCTAAGGGTTCCAGGGTCCCAGTGCCACATCCCCACCCAGGAATCCCTAAAGTACCACCCCCAGGAGTCCAGGGGAGCACATAAAATGTCACCACCCATGGTGCCTTATGGAAACAAAAAGAAATAACAGAAAGCCACAACAAAGTTTGCAAAACGAACAAGTTTCAATTTTAGGCAGCATAATACTGGGCCTCTAGTCTCGCGTTTGGGTAGACCAGCATGGCTCCCTGCAATAATTATTGTCACATGACTTCTGTATACATGGTAATGTAGCCTTTGCATGAAAGCACGGTTTGTATGAAATCAAGGCTCATTTTGATCTTGGTTCTGATACCAATCTCCTTGCTCTTTTTTTTTTAATATAAAAAAGTAGACTGTGAAGTATTATTTGCATTAGGAAAGTAGTGGGAACTGCATCATAATGAGAACATAAATATCAGTCTTGCTTCTATTCATTGACTTGAAGTCACTATTGGTACGTGTAATGTTATCCACAATGACTATTGATTAATGGCAGTCTCTTAGCTTACTGTACCATCGCCTGAAGATAAAGCTGTTTCTTGTAATATCCCCTTCTACTCATCATTCTTAGATGGGTGCATTAGACCTTTTCTATTTATGACCCCAGGTTTAATATGAACAAGTACATATGTGTACTTGTATTAATTTTTATTTCTAGCCAGAAATTGGTTCCTTCATTGCATTTCATCACATAACTTTCTGGGTAGGAAATGCCAAACAGGTGGGTTTATTATTTTTTGTCATTTTGGCAATTATGATTTTAAGGACTGACTGCCTCATCTTGCATGGGGACCTTGTGTCCTGTTTGTGGAAGTTCATGTTTTGCTTTCTTCTTGTAGCAAGACATGTAATTACAATTGAGTACTTATAAAATTGCAGTTGACTATATTTGATGCAAAGTACAGATAATATTTTATTTACTTCTTGGACGGAGGATGGAGGGCTTACCCAAATAATGAGATATTTTACTTGATTCGTAAGATTCAGAGGAAGTCTTGTTACCAAAAGGAACATGTGTGTGTCTTGGATGGAGGAGAGAGAGAGAGCTTACCTATAAGTGCCAATTATTGTTTTTTTGTGCTAATGAGTGTTAAACCTGTAAAACTCTTTTAGGCAGCCTCTTACTATTGTAATAAAATGGGTTTTCAACCCTTTGGATACAAAGGACTTGAAACTGGTTCAAGAGAAGTTGTATCTCATGCTGTCAAACAAGACAAGGTACTGTAAAATAATATTTAAATTATAAAGGATGCTTCAATGCACATTTTTGTGGCTAGCCTGAAATATATATGCCAAGCTATTGTACAATGTAGCTACAAAAATATGCATTGAAGTATTTCCTCATTTAATTAAAAATTATAATGCATGCATGTAACGAATGTAGTAATTGTTGTACGTGTACAATTGTATAAAGCCAGATTGCCACCATCATTAATTTTGAATGTTAGCCCGGGACTTCAAACATGATAATTGATGATTTGGGTGTACAGAAAAGTCTCTGATGAGTCCCTTAGAGGCAGTAAGCGATGGAAAATTGCTTTTCCAGCAGCATGACTATTTTGGGGGTGGAGGGTAGGGGGTGAAGGGTGCAATAGCTGATTAACCCAAATCTTTTCAAAAATGCTAACCTTTGGCCTAAACACTATGCTAAATGTTTACTGTAGGCCTACATGTAAGGTTAGCATTTTTGTAAAGATTTGGGTTGTTTCAGCTATTGTCAAGCTGGCCGACACCAACTGAGTTTTTCACAAAATACCGTATAAAACACTTGGTATAACTGTTTTGTAATAGATAGTTTGTAAGGTTGACTTCGGTATGAACTGCCACTTTCTTATTTGAAAGAATCGCAGACATTTTTACTATGCTCCAATTGCCTTGTTATCGATAGGTAGTCCAACACATTAATTTATGTGATGGTTTGTATTCAATATTATTATATGGCTTGTGTTTGTAGCTGATATAACACGTGCTCTGATTGGCTAATTGTGACTGAATTGTAGGGCATTATTCTCCCGTAATGCCCACGGGCCGATAACGGGCTTGCAAAAACAAAGCAAAAGGTAATTAAAAAGCCATATAATAAACTACTTACTAACCGACCTAGCTCGAGCTCGGTATTCCCCAGTACGGCCCTCGCGCTCGGTTAGTAAGAAGTTAGTATTATTACCATATCTCAAACGTGGCAAAGGGCAAATAAAGGTCTGATAATTTTCATGGCTTCACACTTGGATTCATGGGCTTAAGTCTGCTTGGCAAACACCAGGTATACGTCTGGTCCAATATAGATTGCGGCATTAAGATGATATTATCAAGGGACTGCTGGCAGCTAGTTCCTCCTTAGTCTGAGTAAGTCGACCCGCCGTTCTTTGCATTGCAGTTGAGTAAAATGGCTGAGGGAGGCCTCTTCTAAATTCTCCCTTGGCCATTTTACACATTCAGTTGTATGACAAAGTATGGCTGGTCGAATGACTAAGAAGGGACAGGCCAGTGACTTCAGGTCCCAGAGGCATGTGAAAGAACATTTTCCACTTCTTTAATTTCTCAGCCAGGCAAAGTGAAAAATGCAACTTAATTTGTTAAATACGTATTAATTGTCCCATCATGATACATGTACCTGTAGCAAAAGCATTTTATGAATGAGAGAAGTGATCTCTTATCTGGACAATTTGAGCAATAACATTGTCTCTTTATAGACACCTGAAAAATTTGCATCTTCAATGGGATTTGAACCCATGACCTCTGTGATGCTGGTGCAAAGCTCTACCAAATGAGCTATGAAGCCACACAGTAGTAGGGAGCAGGTCAATTTGTCGTGCTCATTTGTTCCCATGAAAGGACGTGATGAAAGAAATGTATAAAATCATTATATTATACAAAATACTCGTCTCAATGAAATTAAGCACCTGAATTGAAACTTGTTTTTCTTTTTTTGCTTTTATACAATAAATATTTTTATTATTCCAGATAATATTTGTCTTCCAGTCTCCACTCAATCCACTAGGAGAGATCTCAGAGAGTAAGGACTGTTAAAAATAGCATACTATAAAATATAATTTCTTACCAAGGAACTCATACTTCCTGTTGCAGCATTTTGAACCAAGTTTCTTTCAATTGACTCTGGCAAGATAATTTCTTTCAGTTACTGAAATTTTCATAATTTTACAGATCTTACCTGCAAGCACTGAGTGCCAAACGCATTTTGCCGTCTATCAATCAAATTTCCAAACATAGATGGGAAGATCGACTCCGCCTCTGGAAAGTGAATTGGAGTTTTTGTTTTGTTCACAGCACGACTTCCATTATGATATCTTTCCAGAGGTTCTTCGATAAAAATGTTTGTACAGATTCCATGACTTTCCATCGGCGTCAAATTTCAATGTACCAAATGAATGTGCCATGCTTATTGGTAGGCTACGTCACGCATCAGTTGATTTCAGCATCCATGGTTTCAGGTTATTTCTTGGCTTAGCATTTGGAAGATTGATTGATTGAAATCAAAATTATGCAGTTTGGCGATTGGTGCTTGGAGATGAGATCCTGCAGAATTTTGAAAATCACAAAAAAAGAAAAAAAGAAAAAATAAGAAACAAATGACTGAAGTCAAGAACTGTTTAGTCTACTACATGTAGATGTGCTATCAAAATGGTGGAAATGCAGCACGGACAGATGTCTTGAAATTAATTTCAGTAGTGTTGATTCAACGGTCACTGAGGCAACCCTAATTCCCCTCAGTTATTTAAAGACCCAGAGTATACTCGGTCCTGCTGCAGTTTGAACCCACGACCCACGCATTGT
Organism: Montipora capitata; assembly: GCA_949126865.1. Lineage (NCBI taxonomy): Eukaryota > Metazoa > Cnidaria > Anthozoa > Scleractinia > Acroporidae > Montipora > Montipora capitata. The sequence continues at coordinate 43,977,133 of OX421449.1, read as the reverse complement.
AATCTGATGCTCAACCATCTAAAGTAAGCCAACTGGACAAGTTCACTTTTTTGGCAGAGGGTCAGGGCACAAGCTGTTTCAGTTTGCTCCAGTGAGGGGTTGTTCAAATCTTATGACATTCCTCATTTTCATGTTATCTCAACATTGCCTGTTTCTGTATGGAAGTGAAATTCAATTTATCTTTGCATTGGCAGGCTAATTATGATCATAGTTAAATGACTTTGTACATAATTATGCAATGACAATTATGAATGATTTCATCATGTACAGTTGTATTGTGTTGTTCATTCTATAACCAGTTATGGGAAAGCACCTCATGACACATGGCGATGGTGTGAAAGATGTCGCTTTTGAAGTAGAAGATTGCATTGGTCTTTACAAAGTATGGAATTTTGAAATGAGGCTCCTTGCTTTTAATTAAGACCTACAGCTTTTAATATAATATGTAATTATGGTGTGCAGTTCTTTCAATCTGACCTATCTAGTGCCAGCCAATTAGAACATTTAAGCCACTGCTGCAACTATGAAATTTGGGTTGGACAGTGAGAGGTATTTTAGATTTACAGAAGACACATAATGTTTGAAATTCCAGTACTGTTGACCGAAGTCAGTTACATGACAGACCTTTATTGCAGGTCTTGCAAGTCTTTAGATCAGTTCCTTTCATTGCTCTTCATGAAGATCTTTAAGGATCTTTAATAGTAAGGATCTTAATTAGTAAGGATCCTGAAAATTCCTTGTAAGGATCTTTATCAAGATCCTAAAAGATCCTCACGAATCATTTGAGGATCTTTCAAGGATCCTAAAAAGATCTCTCGACTCAGTTCTTGAAAAGATCTTTATCAAGATCCTTGACGATCCTCAAGGATGTCATGAAGATCTTTGAAAGATCTTTTTGATTAGATCATTAGATTGCAAACTTTAAGATCTTTCCAAAGATCCTTGAAAGGTCCTTAAAGATTATATGAGGATTCATCAAGGATCGTCAAGGATCTTGATAAAGGTCTTTTCAAGATCAGTTCAAAGATCCTTTTAGGATCCTTGAAAAATCTGTGATCAAAGAATTCTTGAGGATCTGCAAAGATCCTTACCGAGATCTTGAAATAATATTCTCACCAGGATCTTGCAAGATCCTCGCAGGATCCTCACTGACTCTTTGAGGATCTTTACAACTCCTAAATAAATTGCAATTAAAGAACTTTCAAAGATCTTTCAAGGATCCTTAAAAGATCCACCTTCAAAGATCTTTTGCAGGTCCTTGACAATCTTTAAGGATCCTTGAAGATCCTCAAAGATCCTCTGAGCACGTCTCTTCATTCATTCATGATAATGTACCAACCTAGTTGCAATGGTGTGCTTCAAAAAGAATTTATTGAATTGGGTAAGGAATGTAAAAGAAAATTTCCATTTTTAGGCAGCTCTCAAGCGTGGCGCAGTGTCTGTCCAAGGGCCATGGGATGAGACAGATGAGGGAGGAACTGTCACTTTTGCAACAGTCCAAACGGTTGGTGGATCATCTTCCATCACGAATTGGAGAAACATCTTTCCTTGCTAAAACTGCTTAGAACCTACTCATTGATTATTTATGATGTTTTCTAATACTAAGGGTCCTTGGAACAACCATGAAACATTCAAAAATCTATGGCATGAAAGTTGAGAATCCTCAAGGATCTTGGCCAAGATATTGAACTAATGATCTTTTCAGATCTTATTTTGTTGTATATTACAGACTGCATTCAGAATATAATTCATGCCACATTATTGCAGATGCTGTGAACCTATGTTTCCATTGAGAGCTGTGAACAGTGTAAACATTGCAGTCCTCATAAATTTGTAAGGGAACAGAGTGCCTTTTTAAGCTGCACAAAGAAAGAGTCAAGTTTCTTACTGAAATAGTAGATGAGGTCACATGCATGTGCCCTCCTATACACTGTATGTTAATTAAGTGCTTTTTGCATTAAATTTTGATGAAACCCAATTTGTTGGAAATTTGTACAATTATTGTAAAGTACACCAAGAACTGTGAATTTCAGAATTTCTCATAATGTTTTAGTTCCAAGGCTTAAAGCAACACTTTCTTTTTAGTACGGTGATACAACACACACTTTTGTTGAGAGAAAAGGTTACGATGGACTGTTTTTACCTGGATACAAACCTCCAGTGACAACGGATTGTTATCTTGCTAAACTGTAAGTACCTTTTTTGACAAGAATTGCGATTATTATGCCAATTAAGTTAGCGTTATAGATTAAGGAACTTTTTGAAGATCAACTATTTTGAGTGCTTGAGAAAACCCCTGTCCAGTCGTCCCGGACAAGTAGATTACATGCACGGGCAAATGACTTTGCAAGACCACTTGCCCAACAGGCAGTTAGCACACATTTTATCAAGTAGTACAAAAGATGTCTGAATAAAAAGAAAAACAATATTTAGTTATATATAATTTGTTAATGAACCCAGGCAAGGGAAGGAACCCTTTGGACAAGTGGATCATGAAGTTTGCTAGAATTTGAACTATTTGCTAGGCCTGCAGGCTTCCTTTTAAAGTGCTACTGTGATCAAAAAATCACTTCCTTTTTTTCATCAGATTTTGAAAGACTTAGTATGATTTTGCTTAACACTTGACTAGCAAAATTTTGAGCTTTGATTTTTACCCAAAGGCT
>OX421449.1:43964470-43969470 GCA_949126865.1 Montipora capitata | reverse complement strand
GTTCAATGCAGTGAATCGTTGCTGCCAAGAGGAGTAGCGCTTAAAGTGTATTAATATTTATATATGAAAAAAGTCAGAATCTGGAAGAAGATTCTCTTGTAACTTCGCTTTCTCTGGATAAGCAACTGTTAACCAATCAGGATCAAGTAATCATGCCCTCTTGATTAACAAAAGTGCCCTCGTGCGTGATTAAGAAAAAATGCCTCCGTCTCAGCCATTCAGCATTCAGTAATTTTGCACCCCATGTGATAAGGGAAAGTAATCATCCCAGTAAATGAAGCAACTTCACTAGTTGCGAAAGAAGCCTGAAAAAACCCAGTTTTGAACCATTCTCGTCCCAAGAGTTCGCTTTTCTTTTGGTCAGCGCCAAGAACACGGACTCTGGCCACAGCCATAACTAGGCGCGCAGTCGCGGTAATAGTACAGTGTTGGACATAACCGTTGACGACCGTTATTGTTTCGAATTTCTGAGAATGCGCAGAAGAGCCGGAAGTCTGTGATTCTTGGACTTCCTGCTTTGGCTGTGGCCAGAGCCCGTGTTCTTGGCGCTGACCAAAAGAAAAGCGCTGGGAGCTGGGAACTGGTCGTGTTGTAACCCGTAGTAGGTGAAGGTGTGATGGGGAATATCTGAAGGGTTTCGTAGATTTAAGTTGTGGTTAATATGTCATTCAATTTAAACTTAGGTGTCAAACTTAAAGGAAAGAGGAATGGAATTTTTGACTATTCCTGACACTTATTATGAAAACCTTCGGGCTCGACTGAAGGATGCTGCAATCACAGTGACAGAAGATCTGGATGTGGTAAGTTCACTGCTACCTCATAAGACAAAACTGACACCGTTTCGTTGAAAATTTATCTCAAAGTCGATTGCTTAAAAACACTCAGAAAAATTTAAAATCCCTTGAAGCGTAAACCTGTAGAATTGGACCACTTGTTTTTCCTTTGAGAACCTAACAGAGAAAAAAAAGCGTTCAAAGAAAAGAATCCTTTTTTGGATTCAAAACTGCATTTAAACAACATTAAATGATCATATTAATTTCATTCTCAGAGCATGAATATTGACGAAATAAGAGCACTTACAAAAACTGACACCTCGAACCTATGACGAGACTTCCTTACTTAAGTTGGATCATGGGCTCATTGTCTGCACCGGTTTGGATGGGTCATTGCCTGCACCGGTTTATCACAACGGGGGAATACCACCGGGAACCAGGCTCGCTCCACTGCTGTTGGCTATACTGGTCAATAGGTTGGCGAGCTAGTGGCTGTATCGTGTCAAGTATGTTGATGATACTACTGTTTTTGAGATCATCCCTAGGTGCTCGCCAAGCTACACTTATTTGTCATGTGTAGCGAGCCACATTCCTTGCTTCCAGGCCGAACGTGGGATGAGAATTGCCGGGAAATGGTAATCAATTTTCTGCAGTACCAGCCTGCCCCACTTAACGCACTGCAGTTAATGGGCTCGGTCATCAAATGTGTCAGTAGTTATAAGATCCTCGGTTTTCATCTGACTTGGAGTGTGCACATTATGTTTTCAAGAAAGCCAATAAGCCCCTAGTGTACGCTCTCAGGTTACTTAGAAAATCAAAAGTGCCTGTTAAAGACCTCATAGCAATATATTTTGCGCTTATAAGATCAGTTTTGGAATATGCGTCCCCTGTTGTGGCTGCCCTGTCCGACTATTTGGATGGTGTAATAGAAGGGGTGCAAAATAGAGCACTCCGTATCCTACTATCTGACCCAAGCTACCGTAAGGCCTTGATAGCGTCAGGCCTTGGCACTCTCTCCTCGCGTCGGAGAGATGCTTGGAATAAATTCGTATAGCTTGCCTACGAAAAAGAACCGTCGCGGTCCGTTCTCCGTCCAAGTGCCGCGACAGATTTGCATGGGTACTCGCTCAGGTCAGGTAGTACGAATTTAGTTTTGAAACAAGCCAAGACCAAGAGGTTACCAGACTTTGTGTCGGTTAAATACGCTTAAGACTAGGGCTACATTGACTATTGGAACCATATTCCCGTGTGATCAATATATTTATGTATATGTATTTTGTATTTATGCAGCTACAATGTATAATTCAGTGTTATGCACTGCAAGATATTCAAATAAAAAAACATCATCATCATCATCAAGTCTAATCTTTTGGCACTTTCCATTCGACAAAAATTCTCAGTTTTAACTTCAGAAAATCTTGCGCTTGACCAATCGTAGTGACGTCGTATTTTCGCCCAAATCTAATAAGACTGTCTTCCTCGCAGCTTCAGAAGTTGAAGATTTTGGTGGATTTTGATGACAAGGGGTACCTGCTGCAGATATTCACAAAACCCATGCAAGATAGACCAACTTTGTTCTTGGAAGTGATTCAGAGACACAACCACCAGGTAAGCTTCACATAGCATTCTTTTTTTCCTTCAGCCCTTTTTTTCAAAAGGATTCTGCCCTATGTATATCAGTTATTATTAAAAACTGGATCATTGGATAATGCAATTCGAGAGTTTTGATTGGCTAAGCCATCATGGGTTATGAGCCATTATACCATGATCTACAAACACGGCAAGCATATGCGTGAGTTTTTGGGCCTTTTCATTTTTATTGTAGTCTAGTTTACTATATTTTGGGGGCGTTTTATAGCCAACTCGCCGCTACGCGCCTCGTTAGCTATCCATCATCTCATATCCAACGCGCGCTCATGGAATAATTGTTAATTAGTATATAAAACAGTGGATAGCGTTGAAGGCGCGCTCTGATTGGCTACTCATACTCCGAGTATCCCCGAGTAACTCGCGCGGGATTTTTGCGCCCAAAAATTTTGTAATCAGTGCAAATGACTTCAAATATTCTTTTCGTGCTATATTATCTCACTGTTTAAACAGTGTATAGTATATGCTAAAACAACTATTCACCTCAGTGGAGGTGGCTAGTGGTGGATATCTACCAAGCCGCCAAGCGGCGAGGTAAATATCCAACACTACCAGCGTGTTTATACGAAAAGTAGTACACTGTACCACTTCCATTACAATCTCGAGAACAAAAAAAATTAGTAGAACGTAACAATTTAGCTCGATTGGAAAAAGGCCGGCTCTGAAGGAGTTGTTACAGAGCTAAGTGCTGTGTAAGCACTGCCATTCAAATGGACCGATAAAGGCTGAGCGATGTAGCCGAAATATTTCTTTTCCAGTCGAGCTACATTGTTACTTTATAGTCATTTTTTTTGAACGTGATGACTTCTGGATGTGGAATGGACATTTTTGCTTCTATTACCTCGTTTTGAAACAGAGGTTTGAGTCATCTCGCGTATGCCTTATTACCAGCTTCCTATGAGGGATTTCGCTCCCGAAAAGAAATCAACGCTCAGCACATCTAATCGTTTGTTAGCGGCCACAAATTGGAGTAGCTGCGCGGCCTCGAGAAGGAGTTTTCCTTTGTGAGCACGCCGATCACTTTAAAACAAGTTCAACCTCCAAACTCAATGGGCACCCTTTGCACAGTACTGGAAAAATCGATCTTAATCAGAACTTTGCTTTCTCTCTTTTATTCCTAAACATTTGTCTTTATTCGCAGAATTATGAACGGTATTCACAAGTAAAAGGCATTAAAAAGACGTTTTCACTGATCCTTACGAATTTTGAGCTCGCTTTAAGGTCGACTTTTGATTCGATTTAACTGAGGAACAGATATCATAAAGGCTTATAAGTTGTTTGATTGAGGATTGATAACTTTCAATTTTCTCCGCTATACAGGGTTTTGGAGCTGGAAACTTCAAATCACTTTTTGAAGCAATTGAACTGGATCAGGAAAGGAGAGGAAACCTTTACTAACCTCGTGTCGTTCCTTAGTTGGTAATGATCTGCTCTGTTGGAAAAAAGGGGGAAAGACGCGGTGAAGGATTGTAACCGCTGATAAAAAATTACACACACAGGGAGGAATTTTTCGTTGTAATGACTACCTATGCTATCACATCAGACAAGAAAAGAATTCGCGTTTACGCTCGCTCTGACACCGAGGCTAAAGTTAACTCACGAGATTAAGGAAGAAGAAGATGTTTGCAAGTCGTCAAGATGGCAGTGCCATTAACTGATTATGAAATTCTTTTTTTTTTTAATACAAGCGATTTTTTTGCAAGAAATTTCAAACATTTGATTGTTAAACACGACGACGCACTACAAAGCCCCATGCAAACGAACGCAACATTGTTGGCCAACAACTCCCAACATTGCAACATTGTTTGCCAACAATATCCAACATTGCAACATGGTTGGCCATCAACTCCCAACATTGCAACATTGTTGGCCAACAATTCCCAACATGGATACATTGTTGGCCAACAACTCCCAACATTGTTGCGTGTTACATGTTGCGTCCGTTTGCACACCCTGCTGCACGTTGTTGCGTGTTTTTGTTATTTGTTGCACGAAGTTTGAAACTGGTCAAACATTTGAGCCAACAACTTGCAACATTTCTCTTGTTCCGTGATCGCCGAAGCGTAGCGCAACAATGTTGGATCCGTTGGCACAGCTCTTCCAACATTGTTGGTGCTTCGCACACGCATTACGTATGGTCTCCATGGAGGTGCCGAACATTGTAAGTTTACAACGTCTTATGGGTCGTATCCTTCCCATAATACATTGCACGTCCTTACATTGCTAGAAGTTGTTGCGTCCGTTTGCACACAACTGCCAACATCATCCAACATATTTGCAGAACCAACAACCCCCAACAATGTTGCGCCAAGAACTCCCAATATTCGTGCAATATTCGTCCAACAATGTAGCGTCCGTTTGTATGGGGCTTGAAAGGGTTCGCTTCACGCGCCGTTTTTATTCAAACACACCTCACCTGGTAATCCAAGAAGGTGATCAACAAACAGCAACACCGAGAAGGAACTCTTTTTAAGGGTTATTTCCATCGCGAAAAAATAGATTGGGGATTTTGAAGCAAGAGCGATAGATAACGTCTTTTAGCATAAACCAAAACAGTGGATCAATAGCGTCGAACGCGCG
>OX421449.1:43939470-43956970 GCA_949126865.1 Montipora capitata | reverse complement strand
TGGAAAATGCCAAAAATCAAATTTGCCTTGCTACCTCAAAATTACTTGCAGATGTCCCCTGTCTGTTACGTGGCCTTATTTAATAAATCCCCTGTTTTTATAAGCTCCCCGTAAGAACTTCCGTGAAAACGATGAGCCAACGAAAAGGCGACAAGGTAACACACGCATCATGATCTGAATTCTCTAAACTCTCTAACAACCTCCGTGGTAACGAAGAGCCAACGAAAGAATTTATGTCCAGAAATACAAGTAATTAGAATGAAAACAACAATTATTATGAAAAGGCAACAAGGTGACACAGATCATAATTTGAATTCCACAAACTCTCTAACAACTTCCGTGGCAACGAAGAGCCGACGAAAGGCAACTAGATACACAAAGATCATCGCTTGAGTGCCATAAGTATGAGAGAAATAGAATATGACACTGAACATCAAACTTTGCTGACGTCATTTTTTTTACGTTTTGTTTCATTAACATACGAGTGTGCTCACACATGGTATTATGCTATTTACAAATTCACTTCGGGGTGGGTCCTCTATATGTATTCACGTATAAATATTTGGACTCATCACGCGTCATAGATAATTCGCAAAATTCCTTCACATTAACAACAAAATCGAGGCGATCACGTTTAACATATAAATGAAAAAAGAAATCAATGATGATATTTTTATATTTTCTTACCTTTGATCTGACACTACGAAGCTGGCTTAAGGTTACTGTCAACCTTCAGAGGTGTCTTTCGGACAATCCCTATTCTTCGCGTTGTTTTGGAATAAACCCAAGGAAACTATACACAACTGGAAAGCTAAAAGAATGTAGTATTTGAAAAAGGCTTTAACTTTCAGGTTTTTTATTTCAAAAAGCGAGCGCAAGCTCTCAAATGCGAAACTGACCTTGTCTGCTCCGCTTAATTATAACCCTTGCGTTAACACGGACATCCAAACAAACTGCAATTTATCATTCAGGAGATAATAAGCTACCAAAGAGTCTGAGGCTTTTTCAGAATTCTAAATACAGTTTTCCCGTCGCATCTAAGTGCGTGGCGTGCATACGAAAAAATTCTATTGGCCAACTTAACAATGAATTTTCTCAAGAACCAACGAGAATATGTAACCTTAAGGGTTTCTTGTATATTCATACTCCAACAGGCTTTACAGTTGTTGTCTGTCCTTCAATGTTTACTCTATTACTGTCGGTTTAAAAGGTAGGAGTTTGTTTACTCTATTATTGTCGGTTTAAAAGGTAGGAGTTTGTATAGGTGACCTTCTCTCTGCTCGGAAGAATCGATGGTTTCCGTTGGTACGTGCACTAAGTTAAGTTACATACCAAACTGACTCTATTTAAGATAATCCTTCACCCAGAACGAGTAGTTCTCAAGAAGGTCAGGGCGTTCTCACTTTGGTCATCAAGGTCGATGTGGAAATGACTTGAATCACTTTCGCCACTGTACTCGGCCAAGTGATTTTCTTCTTGGTCTTCTGCAGAATTCATTGGCAAATTTAATCCAACTGGTTTTTTTATAGAGATCATTGGTAGAAGGGGTTGTAAAATGTATTCTTTCATACATGTTAAGGGGTAAGGTGCCTGCCTTGTACTTTGTAGTTTCCTGTCCAACAGTCCTCTGACGTACACTTTTTCCTTAGTTACGCATCCATCCTCTCGTGAGTTCCTGGTCTTTAAAGGCCGGGACACACTAGGCGATAAGTCGCTGCGACACGTCGCGGGACAAGTCGCCGCAACAATTCGCCTTGTGTGACGCGGTTAATTTCATGAAAATCATTGTCGCTGCGGCAGAATTTTGTCGCCGCGATCAGTCGCACGAATTCAAACCAGTTTGAATTCGTGCGACTTCTCGCAGCGACAAAATTAGCGAAAGCAGAGTTGTCGCATCGTGTGTACACTTCCGGCAACGAGTCACTGCGACAAAATATAAATGAACCAATGAGAGAGCGTCATATGCTCAGCCATATTGACTAGTTCACATTCCCCCTCATACGAGATCATTGTGTGTGCACCAAACAGGCGTCGTGTCGCAGCGACTTGTTTTGCAAGTAGTACACATGGAGCAACTTGTCGAAGAGACATGTCGCTGCGACTTGTCGCCTAGTGTGTCCCGGCCTTTAGCGTTTATTTGAAGAGCCGGTAAAGGTGGCAGAAATGGAATATCCCAAAATCTAATCGAATTGGATGGCACAGAATACTGACATTTCTCTGTTTTCTCTTGGAAACAGGAGGCTATGCTTGTGCAAAATTTGGGGGGGGGGGGGGGGGGGAAACAAAGAGTATCACGGTATTTTCCGACTCGGCCAACATGAGGACCTGCTTTGTGGTGATGCGTAGCATAAAGAGATTCCACTTGTCTAGTCATGCAACTTTCCAAATCTGCACAGAAATCTGAATGTTGTTATTCAACTTCAGTGGTCAGTGGTCGTCGAACAAGATGGCTGCAAAATTTGAAGCTCTGAGATAAGAGAGGAAAAGTCAATTTTTCGTGTACTTTTCTTTTTATATCTACCTAATAGTATGTTGTGATTTTGTGTTACTATGTCGTCAAATAAGCGAGGAAAACCGAAGCAGTCTGCTGGTGCCTTAGAGGAGGACTTCGAAGCGTTTGTAAGTGAATCGCTGACAAATTTGTGCAGTGGTCAAAGCAGGATTATGCAAGATATCTCGAAGCTACAAGATAACGTTCGGGGAAATGAAGTAGCCTTGGACACAATATTCAAAAAGTTTACAACTCTCAATGAAAGCCTAGAGGGACTCAAGGGCGAGCTCCACGACGCAAGATTTAAAGTAGATGAAGTTGAATGCGCTGTCAACAATTATGCGAAACAAATTGAAGACCTGTATGAACGACTCCTGTCCCTTGAGAGGTATTCGCGGGAATATAATCTTCGTTTCAACAAAAGGAAAGGAACTTTATTTAAGTGCCTAGTCGTTCTAGCGCTGGAGCGCTAATTGGGGACACTGTAAACTGAAACTAACAATGAAAGTAAATCAAGTCAAATGTTGGTTTTTGACGCCTCCAAAGGCGTATCCGTGGAATGCGCAAACAGTTAACACAAATTGTCCACTTACAGTGAACTTCAAGTACAGGTAAACTTCGGAAAATGGCGAGAGATTACCAGAAAGATACATCTGTAATACAACTTGAAGTTGTCTGTCGTAAAAACTCATTATTAATGTTACTAAATTTGCAAATGCAAACAAGGAAGCCCTATTAGCGGGTTCTCGGGATACGGGATCTTTCATTTATTTATTTTTTGGAATGAGACTTTATTTAAATCCTACAGTTTTACTTCCTACCTTAACTCCGTTCATCCAAAAATTACAAGATCAGCCTTAAATCATCCGAAAAACTTATTACAGATCACAGTTCAACAACTTATCATCCTGGGCCAGTTGTTCAAAAGCCGATTAATGCTAATCTCAGGGTAAAAATGAACAAACGAGTTTTATTCTCTACTCCCAAATGCTGTTCAAGGCTGATATTCCGTGAAACTTTACATTAGAAGAAGTCAATAAGCAAAGAAAACTTTCACCAAAAAGTTGAAAACATGAAACAAAAGTTTACGCTAATCCTGGATTAAGGTAATCGGCTTTCGAACAACCGGGCCATGTATTCGAATTCCGGTCCCGTAATCCTGGTTTAGTTTCTTGCAAACTGTTTAAATCTGCCGTGGCGAAGACAAGAAGACAACATGTGTACTCCATTTCTCAGAATGCTCAAAATTGTAAAATTCCGTAATTGCGCGTTCTATAGTCCAGTCCAAAGTTCTAATTTTACAATTCCATAATCTTGATTTCAGTATTAGAGTAACTTGGCGCCAAACGTTTCCCAATAACTTGAAATCTCGTCAAGAAAAAAGCTTAAATCCAGTAGTCCAGTCTGGGTTGAAATCGCCAAAAACTCTTTCTATTATCGATTCAAAACTCAACAAAAGCTACAAGTAGTAAATAGTTCTCACAAACTACAAAAGTTCGTCATGATTCTACACTCGAGCTGAACAAAAAACTATCAAACACGAAAACAAAAAACCCTAGTGATCGCTTCTCGAGAAAACACTGTCCAGTTACTGCACTACCACACGTACGCAATGCGCTCCTACTTTAAATATCCCGTATCTCCTCAGTTTCCCCCCCTCCCCCCAGCCAAAAATCCCATATCCCCACAATTTTTTTACCTAAGTTTTCCCATGTCCTGATCGCTTTTCGGCCTTTTGGCTAAGATTAGTTTCTCGGCCAATGGCTACGGTCAAGTACCCATGTACTACGTACGGTACTTTTGTCAGTGCCGTAAGGGGCAAGCACAGAACAGTTTCGGTTATTTTGAGACAAACAACCGAAACTGTTCTGGGACCGAGGTAGGGAAATGCCCGTGGTTTACCAGGGAGGATGTTGAAGATTCGGTCTGATCGACACATAACAATCAACTGGGTTTTGCTTGTTTCTTCAGTAGATTGAAGTTGTCCTTTCGTAATATGTGGTACACGATATTGTTTTGGTATCGTAAATCATTACAGTGTCATGGTAGATATCTTTGCTAGATACCCCCTGAGAAGACATGTGGTTCAGTAAAGTACTTAACCCAGAAAGATGGAAGAAAATAAAAGCAAATCGAGAAACGTTAAGCTTCAAGGCTGACAAGTTGATCATTTACAACTTCTTTTTCATCACAACCTTCAGCGTGTACTCTAAGCTTCTAACAGCTTTCCAAGACCAATTTGCATTGAAGGTAATCCCTTTCCGGCGGGGTTAGTAACTGGATGGGAGACGTCAAAAGATGCAACTTGCTGTCAGGAACATCTATCTTTTAATGCCCAAAAGTGCGAACAAAGCAAGGCACAGACTTTGTTAGCCTGCCTTACATGTATGCAAAACAAATATTGACGCAAGCGTAAATAAATATTGATATGTAGCTTTTAAGGAGAGCAGAAGGAACTTTTAGGAAGTGTCGATCGAGAATAAGACAATTTGCGAGATGAAGCCATCATAAATTTTGTGCCACAAAGATAATACAAGTTACCATCAGCGAAAAACATTTCGGGAGATTTTTGTACGTTCAATCTGAGTTCAATTTTTCTATCGTACTTTTGGTCGTACAAGTAAAATGACAAAATCGAAAGTGACATCGATTTTAGCGGCCGCCCGTGATCAAGTTACCTTGCGTGTTTAATACTGACAACTCACGAAACAAAGGATACATCTGTGACAAAATGACGGCAAGACACCGGGTTTTTGTTAGCTTACTTTTTTTCTTTCACGTTTTAATAAAGTTCGACAAGATACATGTGCGAATTTAACACAAAGATCTCAATCGTTGATGTTAGCCCAGGTGTCGGCTGAAGTTAAGCTCGTCCGAATGAGGTTAGTACTTGGATGGGGGACCGCTGCGAAGTCCCCGTGACGGACATCAGTAATTCGTTTTTTTCAGTTTTTTTAAAACTTGATTTCACTTTTTATTTTGTTTGGCCGTTGAAAGCTATTTTCTTATTTTCTTTCTACGTCAAAACGGCTGAACAAACCGGTTCCCAAGAAATATTGGAGTATTCGTGCTCTGCAAAATACTTCTAATGAAGTATTCGTTCTGTGCAAAATACCGTAATGTTCACAGCGGAACACCCAAGAATAAGTACGAAGCAAGATCTAGAAATAACGTAGAAAATTCTTCTTACCTTTGAAGCTTGTCTTTCTCAAAGAAAAAACATCTGTCCACTTTATCGAATATTTTAATACTGTGTCAATCATGGCCGGCGGAAAGATTCCACAATAAATAATTGTTTTCCTCAATGCAACAGAACCGTGTAGCCGTGGCCGAGTGGTCTAACGCGCGCACGTGATCGCGAAGCGCCGGGAGAGTATGTGGTTTCTAATTGAGGCAGGGAAGTTCGGATATACTAAAGGGTCTAAAGGTAGATTCACCCGAGCGGAGCTTAATTCAATATCCGTGGGGTATGCACATTTGTGACTATCAACAAAAAAAAATAAAATTTGACACCAGCTCGGTTTTAAGACGTGGTATGCCTTCGGCATTCCACGTAATAATGTTGCTGAATCTCCTAGCGAGGACTGTCGCCAAAAAATCAGTGACATCTTATCTAATCAGCTTAATATCGAATCAGTAATAGAAAATGCTCATCGAATTGGTCGCGAAGTGACAATAAACCTAGAACAATAATATGCATGTTTTTTTTTATCGTCCGGAAAGGTTAAAAATCCTTCACAAGAAGCGTGATGTCCAAGATGGTGTTTGGGTGACTGAAGATCTAATTTGGGAGAACAGGGAAAAGAAGAAAAAGCTTAAGGATGTGATGAAAGCAGCTTTTGAAAGTGGAAAAAAACCGAGATTTCATCGAGGGAAACTTTACATAGATGGAGTTATATATGGAAATACCTAGATGCTTATTTTATGGTCAGGTTTGTTGTAATTTGTAGTTATTTCCAAGCTTGAGCCACAAAACTTATAGATTAATTTCAGATTGACTGATGAACAGTGATGGGAATGACCCAGATTTAAACATGATCTTTTAATGATCATGGTATATACACTATTGAGTATAGTCCGACCGCAACTGTCGGCCCTCCATCTAAACATTAGAAGCTTAAACAAACATTATAATGAGCCATGTACTTTTCTAGATACCATATCCATTTAGTTCGATCTAATTGCTTGCTCAGAAACGTGGATCGCGCCTCAAGTTGATACAGACTGTTTTGATATTCAGGGTTATAACATGCTAATGGAAAATCGCTTGTTTTCAACTGGGGGCGGGGTTGCATTATACTTAAAATCAAGCTTTGATTATTCTCTGAGAAATGATTTAAAGATGGCTTGTATTGAAAATACCTGGGTAGAGACAAATGACTTTTTAATTGGCGTTATTTATAATCCTCCTGGCAGATCTCAACGTGAATTTCTCGAGCAATTTGAACAAGTTCTACATGCCATCTTTTGTCTAAGCGAAAGTGCCTAATTTGAGGTGACACTTGTTAGAAGCACAATTGCAAAAGAATACCTCAATCTGATTCATTCTGAAGGCTTTAATCCCTTGATAGTTGAAGCTACACGTACTACCGAGACAACAATAAGTTGCATAGATCATATACACTCCAATTTCGTATCTTCAAGTTCGAGCGGTAGCATTGCAGTCGAGATAGCCGACCATTTGCCACTAAGCCCCTTTCCCGATATAATTGAAATTAGAGATTTTAAAAAAGTTTGATAAAATTGATTTCTGTGATGCACTGAGGTGCGAAGACTGGTCGCCTGTATTTAAGTTTAATGATGCGAATGGAAGTTTGACCAGATTCCTACATTCCTTTAATAAGATTAGTAATCGACATGCATCACTCAAATCGATCAAAATTAAAGGTAAGACTAATAGATCTTGGGTAACCGGAGGTCTGCGAAAATCAATCAAACTTAGAACTGTTTATATAAAAAATGGTTGACAACCCGTTGCATTAGTTATCATAATCTTAATCAATTAATGTTCTATTTTACTATTGAAAATATCTTAATACCTAACCAATATGGTTTTAGATCTGACAACACTAAAACTGACTGTTTAGTAGATTTAATAGACGAGATAACCTTAGCCCTTAATGAAGGATGTTATGCTGTATCCCTATTTTTAGATCTAAGTAAAGCTTTCGATACAGTCAATCACGGGAATCCCGAACCATCCAGTTTGGATTCGAGTTCGAGTTCGAGTTCGAGTTGGACTTCGAGTTGGACTTCGAGTTAGGGTTCGAGTTGGAATTCGAGTTGGACTTCGAGTTGCGCTTCGAGTTGGAGTTCGAGTTAAAGTTGACTATAAAAATAAACCCGCCTCCCCCCAAAAAGAAATAGAGGGGTAGGGTAGGGTAGGTCCCGCAAAACCAGAGCCCGCCGAGATACTTACATTTTTCGTAAGACCGCTTGTGCTTATGGGAGGGCACAAACCAACGATAGTATGACAAGGAATATTTTTCCTTGAAATGTAAATGCTAACCATGATCCATGATGCTAACCAACGATCTCTCATGAAGAGAAAGGATTTGAATCAAAGCAGTGTCCATTTCTGTTAAGAAAGTGCAAGTGGCACATAAAGATACCTTGCATCTCAACTTTGGCCTAGCATTGTAAGGAAATATTTTGAGGCTTAGGTGCCCGAGGTCTTCAGTACGGTCCTAGGCCCCGTAATCGATACGGAACGACCAAAGCCTGCAAATAACGTGTTCATTTTTTTTTTCTCTACAGTATTATTTTGAAAGCAACTTTTGTGTTTAAATTTTAACAGGCCTTTTACAGCTAGACCATCACGTGACCTACTTTTCATAAAATTGTGGGCTATAAATTAAAGAATGCCGGAAATGGAAAAAGCATGTCAAAAATATCAAAATGGCCAAGTTTGAGGCCCCTGGCATTAAAGAATGACTTTTATGACGGTTTGAATTTTTAAAAAAATGAGAAGATTTGTATTGAAAAAGCTGTTGAAGAGAAAGACCTTGCTCTCCAGCAACATTTTCCATAGAAATCCTCTAAATTCTCCGAAAATTCAAATTGTAGTATAAACTCACTCTTTAATACCAGGGGACTCAAAGTTGCCCATTTTGTCATTTTCGATATCCTCTTTCCACGTCTGGTATTCTTCAAGTTATAGCCCAGCAAAGAGCCAATGCAAATGTGGCGTACGCGAGCGTTTGACATTTTGTTCCAAAATTGAGCTATCGGAATCCTTACTTGTTTGACTCTGTGTTAAATGTTTATATTTTACTTTGTTTTACGGTGCATCAAAAAGCTTGAAACGTTGGGAAAGTTGGAAATTCCGGAACGGTCCATACTCGGGGTCCGGAAGGGGAAATCTAGAGCGCAGGAGCGGCGAGATTCAGGAATACTGAGAAGCTGGAGGAAAAAAGAAGACAGTTACCTGTTTTCCAATTTTGATGTGAAAGGACCTTTCAAAACCTTTTCCAGGTCTCGCCCAAAAAAATAATCAACATGAAAGTTACGGTTAAAAAGTGAGGTTCACTTCCCATATAGTTTCCTCGGTTATAAGTAGAAAAAACCGGCAACTATTGTCTACGTAGCAGATTACAGTTTAGATTACAGTGACAGATCAGTTTGTAGAGAAATAAACAATTTGTTCTTTTGAAAGTTGATGTTTTGTCCAAAACAAATGTTTTAGAAACTGACTGTGAGAAGACGTTTTAAATGTCAATCGTAGTTCACTTTCGTTGCGTTTTTACTTTGCAAGTGCCTATGATTGTCTTGTAGAGCGAAATGAAATGTAGAGAGGTAATTAAAATTATTTTTAATTGTGAATAATATGAAATCGTCTATTAGTAAATATATGGGCCACCACCCCAAATATGGACAATTTGTTATTATTCATTCGCAGTGACAAAAGGTACCACACATTGTTGAAAACCTATATCCCTGCTCTATATTTTAATGTGTCAGCAATTTTATTACTTAAACCACATGAAAAAAAAATGAAAAATCCCAATATTGCCCCGAATTCCTGTTCTTCGCCCAGCTTATACATCTCTTTGCTTATTAACATTAATAATAAATAATAATTATACATTATTATCAATTATATACTTGCGTTTTAATTATTAACTCGAAGCGCAACTCGAAGTCCAACTCGAAGCGCAACTCGAAGTCCAACTCGAAGTCCAACTCGAAGTCCAACTCGAAGTCCAACTCGAACTCGAACTCGAATCCAAACTCGATGATACCTAACTCCCTATCGGAAACTGATAAATTCCGAGTTGGGTGAAAAAACGACTTTTCAGAGCATCGTTGCTCAGCGATTATCTCACTGGCATATCGGGTTTCAAAATTCATTTAGACTGCGAACGCATACGTAAATCAGAGAGTACGTCTGTGTTCGCAGGCTAACTGTATACAGTACTTTTATATTCTCGGATCGATATTCTTGTGCTAATATTGTCAAAACAAAGATTTCCCTACTGAATTTCATTTGTCAAGATTACATGGTCGACAAGATTGTGAGCACTGAACCATTAACCGTTAATATCTCATTACCGAGTAACTTTTGCAATGGTAAACACACGGGCTTGAAGACAATATCCCTTCAATTAAGACCTGGATGATTACACAATCCATGGTTTTACAGAAGATAGCTCGTTTACTTGGCAACGCAGATTCGTCCAAGGTTTCTGCTTAACGCAAATGAATATAATCATGAAAGTGAAATCATTAAAAGAACGCTGACTACTTATCTAGATTACGAAAATATACGAAGCTTAGTCCAAGCAAAAAGTTCTCAGAATCAATGTCCCTTTAAAATCGCTGATTCCTTTAGGCTTGATTCATATGCAACGTTTATTAAAAGGTGGGGCGGACTAAAAGTTCATAAAGTGCTGAAATTGTTTTAACGGGCTGTATTTTCTGAGGAGATTTTTTTAAACAACTGTCTGAATTAAAGTAGAACCCTTAGACTAAGGAAAACAAACACAGAGGACGTAAATACCTTGGACGTATGGTAAACGTCGGCTCGGTGTACGGAACTGGAAAGTTATTTTGAAATCAAATAACGCACAAGCACCCTCTTGCAGTATATATTTACATAATGAATTCATCAAGCTCTGGGCAAACCTTTATCTAAACTGAATTCCTTTGTAACTATAAGTGCTCTCTTATGCCTTTCTGTCTGTCCCTGGAGACTGCATTGTCTTAAGAATCGTGCCACGCCGGCTATGAGCATATTTCACTCTCCCATCTATTGTTGTTGATAGGCCGAACGTGATTAAAAATCCATGCATGGAGCTTTATGAGCACATCTCTCGCTCGATATATATGCTACGAAGATCGATTTACTTATAAAACATGCTACGGAGGTTCAATTGTTTCAGCGCCAATGTTTAACATTTAAAAGATCTTCCATCCGTGATTCTAAAATTCAAAATCAATACTGATGAAGGCAATTGAATCGACAGCTATCGGCAAAAGTAAAACCCGATTCCTCGGCTCACAACGCAGAGGTATGCTTTTTACCCCCAAACAAGACATATTTCTTCAGAAAACAATACTTATCGATCTATTAATTGCACCCACCTAAAGAGTGGAACACAAATCACCTGACAAATCAGTGTTTCTTCGCTATAAGACTTGTGAAATCACTGTATCTGCTGAATTATTTGGTCTTCAGCCTCGAAAGGTGATCCGTACGTGCCCTTCTCAAAGTCGTCCTTACTCAGTATCAAGTTTTATACAAGGATAAATTTCAGGTAACGAAATTCCGTTTCTTATCGTGACACGAGGGGCCGGCAAGTCCCGTGACAAGAGCTTTCCCCGCCCCTTGCGCCCCGTTCAAACCAATGATCGGGCTCCGGCACGCAAATGGGTTTTGCTCAGAAAGTCCATGCTCAAAATATCTACTTATGATTTTCAGTTACATTTGCCAAGTTCAATCGCTGGATTTTTGTTTACTTCACCCAAATGTCCCTTTTTTAGTGGCCTCCGTACTCGACACTGGGGAGAAGTCTTCAGAACTGTCTAAATCGTGTTCAGACTGGTGTCCGTCTTGCTCACACCAAGTGGATGAGGTGCCCTAAATAGAGCGTTTTCACATTACGTCACGGCGGCCATGTTGGTGTTCCAAAACAAAGAAATGGCAGCCATGATGGTGTCCCAAACTAATCCTCAGGGAATTGAACTCAATTTTCTTTTGTTTCAGTAATCCAATATAACTACTGGTCACGTGAGTGAAAAGGCTCTGTAGGCCATTTCCGAGATGTCTGCCTCCTCTTCAAAGCGAGTCTTAGTGCGAAGTTTTGTGATGGGAATTAATTCTTTCTTTTTTTTTTTCAACAGCTTTATTGGGATTGACGTCCAAAGAAAGGAAACACTCAACAGTAGCACTTAATACGATAATAAGAAGACTCAAAAGAAAGGGTGCGAACGGGACGAGAGGTCCCATGCGAGGCACTCCCCAATACTTTACATATGAATGAAAACTAGTCTTTATCAGAAAAATTTCTTACTTAAGCCCGCCTTTCTCATTTGCATTAGATTTGGCGCACGTAAAATGCGACGTTTATGGCAGACATGACTCGGAAATGGCCTATTTTCCGCGGGCACTTTCAAAAGCAGATGGCACTAAGTGTCGAGGCCAAATAATCATATGCAGCAACGTTCTCTAGTATTTCTCTTCTAGAACGGCTGCTAAATAAAGATACCAAGAAAAACAACAAAAACAACAACGACAAATATACGTTGCATGAGAGTTAACTACGAGCAGAAATCGACAAGGGAGGGAAACATTAACAAGATACGCAAAAGTAAATAAAGGGATACTTGCAAACGGTGTATGAACCCAATATACTTTTTTTTTTTTAGTTTTCAGTTGAGAAATACTTCTAATAATGTTGCAAGTACAAACTACAGAAGCCTGTAAAACGCAAAACTGAAACAGTCCCTATTTTTAAAGAATAACGACACTATGCAGGGAATTTTTAAAAGTAAAAGAAAACGTAACTTCAACGACCTAATCATACACGTGACAATGCAACCAAAGAAAGGGAAGGAACATTGGCAGAGGTCGAGAACCCAGAAGTCTCGATTTGCGATGGAATGCAGCCCGTCACTTCTCGGTATTATAATTATCTATGTTTAGCACGAGTACTGCTAGAGTTTTGCGGATAAAAAGGTGGCGATATTGTGTTCTTGCACGATCCATAATTTTGCATTAAGCAGAGCAATCATCCCTCTAAATTTAGATAATGCAGTAAACTGATGGGCCAAGGCCAAACGAGAGAGATGACAATTCTTGGCAAAACGCTATCACTTCGAGCTAGGGTTCACTAATTTTGAACTAGAGCACAAAAGGTAACAGGAACACCAGGTCTGAAAAAAGATTAAGTCTCGTGTTGCTCTTGACAACAGTAGATCAAAAAAACAAAGAAGAAGAACGGAGAAAACAGCTTGTCATACGAGTAGACTGAGCCGTATCATTCGCTCAATGGGAAACTTAACTAAGCAACTACGACGACGACGACAAGGAGAACGTCACCGTAAAATATAAATTCCCGTTATTGTAATCACTTCATGACTATTCCAACGTTTTTAGTAAGACAGGGGCTAGTTCCTCAAAAATGATACTGGTCGGAACGGCGCTTAATTTTGGGAAAAAAATGAAAAAATGATCTTCAGGAGCTGGTATCCTTCAGAAAACCTCAAATTTAGCTATTTCACGTTGTTGTCGGTTTGAAGACGACGGCACAGAAATGGACAGAAGTGAAAAACGCACGTGGAGGGCGTGCAAAGCTATTGGTTTTGCCCACTAAACATGCAAATTTGTGACGTTCTCGTTGCCGTCGCCGTTGTCGTTGCTTAAGTTCCCTAATTATAGCATGAAGCGGGACGGGTATTTGGGCTGAGGGATGGAAAAAGGGAGCCCAATGAAACTCAACTGTTTGGGCATCATGTTTCTCTGCCTGAATATCTAAAACAAGAAAAGTACGCGTACGATTGTGTCATTATTTTCTATGATCGACTGGTTAATTATTGAACGTGGGTAGTCAAAGAGCAGTGCATAAATGTCTTGTGTCGTCGTCGCCAATATAACATCCTTGACAATATTCACACATTTTCCCTTGGTGTGTTTGTCTTGACTCCTTATCATTCCGAGCCGTCAACAAATTGTTCACCAACAGTTTTTGCTCTGCTTTGTCCACATCGATATGATCATGTACAAAATACCCGGCTTTGCTTGTCGGAGGAAAAGAATTTGCCGTTAAAGTGTTCCTTTCGATTCCATTGTCGATGGCAATTCTACAAACGTCTTCCTTACAATTTGCACAGTTCCAGTGAGAGTTAATAATATCATTTTCCGGTGTTTCACTTGGCAAATCTCCGTGCGAGCTACTTTTTTCTGCCATGTTTCTTTCTTGATCACAAGGTAGTAACCTTCTTTTAGATAACGTAGGTTTCCCACTGCGATAGAATTTCTTTGATTTCAAGATCTTCGAATCTGACATCCGCAAATTATTTCCTTCATCATCGTCGTATTCATCACACGCCTCAGATCCTTCGGGCATCTTCTTTCCGCAACTTTTTATAATCTTCCTGACAAAAACGAAACCATTTAGATCGCATGAAAATAATTCAATTTGCAGACTTTTGTTACAGAACTTTCTACAGTACGTGTCCTTTACGTGTGCAAAAATACTGGTTTCGTCACTAACATCTAGCACGAATCAAATTGTCTACTTGGTCCACTGTGGCTTCATCCTTTGTGAGTTTGGAATTTTAAGCAGCCATACTTATTGCTTTGCAATGTTATGGAATTCCATCGATCCCGAATAAGATTGTTTCATACGCACCCAGAAGAAGCTTCCCTGTTTTCGTCTAATTTTTCATACCCCTGTTGGGCATTAGCTTCACCCATCGCTGCCCAGCTCAAGTCACTGGGAAGTCGGCTCAGCAGTTGATCTTGGGTCACACGCAGGGACTCCTTTGTAGATGTCAACTCTTTCCTAAGATGTTTGATTAAACTTTCCATCTGTGAAAAGGAAGGAAAACAGTATTGACTAGAAATGACGACCACACTTGAGCGGATTGCTACTGAAGGGTCTGTCCGCTTCGTTTGTCAGGGTTTTGGGTCTTGTGGATTGTATCGACTTGGTAATAATCATAACAACGAATGGAAGGGTATACGGTGAAATGATACCAACGATGATCGGTTGTTTAGGAGGAGGAATGAAAAGACTGAAAGAGGCAATTTTCGGCGAACGAAATCGCCTAGTATCGCACGAAACGAAATTTTCCTTCTGGCGACTGAAGGGCTAATGTTCGAAACGTCTGCTCAAAAATCTTTCTCGGTTACGATGGTTAATTTTCCTTTAGAGCGGTTTTTCAATTGAGTGTCGTAAAACAAAAACTAAAGTAATTAGTTCGACCAATCACAGCAGGTGCCTACAGCGCAAGGAACGAATCCAAATTCGTAGCAATTCCGTATAACTTGCTCAGAGCGCGGGAAAAATCGCGCGAGCAAGTCGCGATTGGTTTTGGTTTTCCTTCTCATTGGTTGATAAATTGGCGCGAGATTTTTGAACTAATCACTAAGCGTTGCCTTAGCAATTGCAATCGCGTAATTATTTTCGACAGTCATTTGAAAACTGCTCTAACAACTCGTTTGAAAAAATTTTCGAGATCGACTGAGGGATTGACTTTAAATTTGTTTGTTCGACTGATTGGTACCTCTTGCTTTTTGTGGGGCAGGTGATTTTCCTCTTCACGCGCTGCTGGGCAACAATCAGATGACATTCGCTTCCTTTCCATTGCATCTTCGGCACTGAAAAAAATATGAAAGAAGGCTTCAAACAAAGATATTTAAAAAGAAGATCCAAATGAACCACGATGGCCACCGAGTTTTACTGTTGAAGGAGCCAATGAAACCAATGAACCTAAATTTCCATAACACTCTATTTTTTACGCGAAAATAGTGAAATAGAGCGTTTTCACTCACGTGACCAGCAGCCATATTGGATTACTGAAACAAAGGAAAGTGTTTGCATAAAAATATAAAGAGTTCAATTCCCGGAGGATTAGTTCGGTACACCATCATGGCTGCCATTTCTTTGTTTTGGAACACCAACATGGCCGCCGTGACGTCATGTGAAAACGCTCTATAGGTTTGCACGCATTCATTCAACCTCGTTCCCAGGGCTTTTCACCGCCCGTCCTTCTCTCGGCGGTGAAAAGCCCTGGGAACTAGTTTGGCATTCGGTGAAAAGATTCACTTAATGAACTAGAAATATTGGGATTTAGGTGCGCCCTTTTTTTTCTTACTCTTGGGATAATTATTGCTTGTTATACGAGCCTACCTGCTATCCCGTTCATTTTCCGCTTTCTGATCAACACCAACGTACGCATGCGTCGACTTTTGCCCTTTTTCCTTGCTTGAACTGGAGAGACTCAAACTCGGGTTCACATGTCTCCGCACATTTCTATGCGGTCTAAATAGTATCACATACACTTTAGGTCCGTATAGGCAACCCAGTAGAATAAACGCAATTAAAGAAATACTAGCACACAGAACCAAGGGTTCTTGATCCAGCGCCTCTTCCATGTAATACACCGCCACAAATGCCAGCCACACGACACATGATGAATACATGGCAAATGCAATGTACTTGGCTTCGTTAAAATTATTCGGTATTTTCCGGGTTTTAAACGCGTAAACAGTGCACATAAAGATCAATATGAAGTTGTACACCTGCGAGAGACCGAAGTCTAGTTTTGAAGTCGAACAATCGAGGTAAACTGAAGAGATTGTAGGGTAGAAAAGTTTCGCTCGTGGAGTACGTACAAACGACAGCATTAATAGCAGTAAAATCTCCACGGAAACAACTGCGGCTACCAGGACGAGCTGAGAAAATGGCAAGATCAGAATCGGCCTTTTTGCGAGATTCTTTCGATTGAAAATTCTGGAGATACGATTTGTTTTTATAAAGAGCGATGCGTAGCATATGCTAAAGCAAACTCCACTACCAAAGAAACGCGCAATACACGATGCGTTACTGGGTTTTAACACAGCGATAAAAGTTACACTGAAAGCCATGAGTATGCCGACTAACAGCATATGAGATAGTTCCCGACCGCATGCCTTGACCAAAGGTGTCTTGCCGAACTTAATCAGCACAGCAATGACGAAAAGCGTGGTTAATACTCCAATCCCTGCAAAACCAACGGCCGGAAGAGAAAACTTCAAGTCCCTCCCAAAGTACATTATCTTAATTTGTGCGCAGGCTCTACCGCTGAGTGTCGGTGTATATCCCAGAGGACATAGCTCGCACACAGTTTCGTTTACCAAGTAGTGATTTCCATTGCACACTTCACATGTCCAACAACAAGATTCTCTTCCAGCAACAGGTACTTTAACTTCGTTGCTCTTGCATATCGGCCGGCAAGATGAAACGATTGTTTTAAATCCTGGCGTTAAATTGTACCCGAGAGTCAATTCCTTGTCCCATTCACCGATTTTAACATCTGCATACTTATTTCCACGTTTTATCAGCTTAAAAACGTCGAAACGTGCTTCCACGTCACCGTCGGCGTTAAAAGTGACTTGATTTCCGCTCGCCCCGACAAAAGAAACTCTTCTAATGTACTCCAAAATCTCCCTTCCTGATATATTGCGCATGCGTTCGCAAACTGCGTGTGTGTCCGGACACTTGTCCCGTTGAATAGCATCCAACGCATGTGCAAACACGTATACTGCATCCATTGCATTTGCGACTTGATTATCAAGTGGACTGTTCGAAAGAGTAAGATTCAATCCACTACAGCTACCTTTAGTCTCCGTGGCGATCGAGCAATTAAAATGACGCTCCCAAAATTCCTTAAACCAAGGATTTCGAACGTTTTGCTTCGGACGCAAATTATAGAAGTGCTCATAAAAAGATTTCAACTCCACAGCCTTTGGCGAAACCGTGATGGTGTTTAACGCTACTTCTTCCAACCCTTTTAGCCACAACA
>OX421449.1:43926970-43934470 GCA_949126865.1 Montipora capitata | reverse complement strand
CAGCGCTCACTCCCGAAACCTCGGCTGGACGCGTGAGGTGAGCCATTGTTAATCTCCGCCAATCAGAAACTCGCCTGCACAAATCCGTCTGGCATAAATTATATGTTTTGGCTGCGAAGGTATTCTTTGACCCGGCCTGTTCGAGGTTTACAGTGCTTTAAGATAGGAAACATCCAAGATTGCGACAACGAAAAGTGTTCGAGAAGCTGGAGAATGGGAATTGTGTCGTTGTCTACCGCCTGAGTTCGCAAACTTCACTGATTTTCCAGTTGGCGCCAAGGTCAAAATACGGTTTTCAAATCCATTGCTATTGCAATTTTCTCCTCATACTTCGCTAATGTTAGAGCAAGTAAAATTCCTCAAGATCATTTGAAAGTACTGCTGAGTTTATTGCGGGCAAAACGAGGGGGCCGATGAGGTCGACTGAGAGCTAAAGCAGCCGAAGATTTCGTTGATGATTCGCCGGTTGAATTCAAACTCACATCGATCATTTAACCACAAACTCAAGCTCGTATCATCTGGAAACTTCGCATAGACGTTTTAAGCATTGTTATGTAATTTCTGTCTTCTTAAAATCAGTGTTTTTGGGATGTCTAATGCTATTTCCCCACAACTATTAACTTCGCATAAATTATATTTTGAATTTACGTCACAGACACAATCTATCGCTCACGCGTCCAGCCGTCTCTTCTCGGGGAGGATACCCGAACTCGAGTGAGCGGCGGAAATCGAGCCTAGAGTTCGACGTCATTAGCGGAAAACGGCATATATTAGACTTATTAAAAGGGTGTATAAACAAGCAGAATTTATTACTGTCTTCCGCGTTGCCAAAGGTGTTATTTTTCGACAGAGAATTTTACGGTTGTCCCAGTTGACTAAAGCTTCCGGAGAAAATGTTTTTAAAATGCCATTTGTGATATCAATAGATAAGACAAAATTTCCGAAACGTTTGGGTACATGCTGGAACAGTAAGTTTCACGCCTATTTTTCGGAACTATTTTTATCACAGAACTGTTGATTCAAATCATCTTCAGCTTTTAGGCCAGAATTTCTGCCAAAAAAGAAGAAAACGCTGGATACAATCGGTTTCATGACGGTAAACCTAAAGCTAATCCTATCTCGGAAAGTGAGCCGGTTTTAATAAATAGTTTGCTGGCATTCTTGTTATATACAAAGTACATATACTAGTGAATTATTAAATGTTTCACAAATTAAACCATGCGTACTTTTGTACTTTTATGTTTATAAATTGCAAGAACTACTTCAGATGGATGACATACTCACTTCTATCTACAGCTGCTCATTTGCGTGAAGCTGAAATTCCTTCAATGTAAATGTGGTAACAACTCCTTTTCTTCGTTAACGATCTAGAATTCGCAAACTGAAGACTACATAACCAAGTTCTCAGCTGAGTTCTCATTTCATGTCGAAGCAGTTGATTCGTCGCGGTGTAGACGCCGTTCAAATTCGTTAGGCAACACACGAAATCAGAATAACTGAATCTATTCGTAACTTTCGACCATAGGCATAGCCCCTAGTAGTACTGTGTTGTGCACATTTTTCCGGAATCCAAACAGACGAAAAGCTAGACGACACTTACTTTCTTTGCTCTCCTAAAGTTTACTGTCAGCAGGATATCGTTTTCTCGCGTTGTTCTGTTTCTATTTAATTTAAGTTTTTCAGTGTTTGACAGTTTCTTATTATATTTTCAACTCGGTTTCCGCTGTATTGTAATTGTGGCTGTTACGCCGTCGGCTATGAACAAAAGATCATCGGGAGGTTGTGTCAAAACGACGCCAATTCTGCCGATTTCCATGTGTCTTTTTTTTCTATACACAATTTCGAATTCTTTGTTTTTCGTCGCGTTCCGATATTGCCCCTCTCCCAAATAACTTATTGAAACGAGTACTTTTTCTTTATCAAGCACTCGAAGAGTGCAACGAATTGCTTATATCGGGTAAAGTGTTAACTCACATATTAGTTGGAGCCAATACTGCGACGCTCTTTTATCGCTGAAACTGATTTGCCGAGCAAGCTGCCAAGATGACAACACTGAATACACTTTTGTAGCAATTTATATATGACTTAGCGGTTTACACTCGAGGAGCAACCTACAAATTGCTTTTAAAACTTTAATTCTCGTGATAAGAGTCCGGCAGCCATCTTGAAACTTCTGTTGAGACGAACCCGAGAACGATCTCCGGACGTTTCCTTTGTTAAGGTCTGGATAAGAATTGCTAACCTTTTAAAAAACTGCATTAAGTTTCTCTTATTCTGTCCCCCCTAAGAAATTTCTCTTTTTGGCCGTGATTTGTAATCAATTTAGTTGCTCTGAGGTGCACGTAGTTTTTACAGGTTAAATTACTTTAAAACGAATCAGCATTAAACCGAAAAAATGTAGCCGTAAATGAAACTGAAAATTGCCAAAAAACGCATTCCTTGTGCCAGTTTAAAGAAAATAAAATACTTCTAGTTTAAATCTCGAGTAGCCGGGAGTCTCTTTTTTTATTCGTGAGATTTTTTAAATATTAATTAAACCAGTTAAAAACATGTTATTAGCGCCAATGTTAGGATACCAAGTATTGAAAATCGTTGACCAAAACGCCTACCAAATGTCTACATCAAAAGCATCAGAGATAAGATAAGACAATTTAAGATCTTTCTCTGTTTCATTGAAAAAGGCCACGAGTGATTTTCGTTGAAGGTCGACTTTACTAGAGTTTCTCAAGTTCAGAGTCTACATTATAATCATGATTTAGGAAGCACTGGCCAGTAAAGACATTAAGCCGCCCAACGAGAATATAGTTCAAAACCACTTAAACATAGCATTGTCAAACGTGTTTTAGTATTTAAACGGTAGATATAGGCATATTTTTATCCCCTAAACATTTTTCATCTCTTCGGATTTCCTAGCTGAAAGTCTAGTGATCCGAAAATTGTAGGGATGAAAACTTACCTTTCAGCCAGAAAAAAGGATCCCGAAAATTCTAGGTGACCTTTTTAGGGTAAAAATCCGTTTAAAATGGGCAATTATTCCATTTTTTTAGATGTTCGAAAATCCTAGGACAGGCAGGCAAGCAAGAAATTTTGCAACAAATGTTCCGAAAAATCTAGAACAGATATTTTCCGAAAATTGACGTTGGGTGCCCCTGACAAAAGCCCAAGCGATGGAAATCCGAACTTGTTCAGGCAATTAAATTTGAGACATACTAGTTGAAAAACTCCCCGCAAGTCAAGGGATTAAAATTTTCCGCCCAACTGAAGATCCAGATATCTTAGTTATAAAGACCGTGTTGAGAAACGACCGCATGGCATAAATGAATATGACAGTTCACAAAGTGTATTGTTGGCAGGACTGAACGCACCATGAAGTTTGTAGTTAGTTTATACGTGTGCTCTGAATTTGAATTCAGAAGTTAAAAAAAGTTATCTGTCTCAATGATTTACGAGACGTGGAAATTGATCGGGCACCAACGTAGCTTTCTTCATTTTATCCTATTTTTATTTTTATTTTTATTTTTCTCTCTGGCTATCACAGGAAAAGACATGATAAATTTCTTTGAACTTTGGGGAAGAGCAGCTTAAAGGATGGATCTTTGCGTGTAGGAATCGATTGAGACGGTATATCTGCATTTACAAGTTACTATGGTGCCCTTTCCCTTTCAGGAAACTGATAAAACCAATTTTATAAATTGTAAGCCCTCAAAAATGTTGGTCTCGGCTTACGAATAAATTCAAACTAATACAAAAACAAACAGATAAAGAGGTGAGGAAAATCATCAGTGATGCGTGCGTTTTACCAAAGCTGCCGAACATGTAATCCTCATAGTTCACGCAATACATAATAATTTCACACAAATACGCTTTCCTTGAGACCTTAGCACACTTCACGCGATCGGGGTGTAGGGTTTTATAGCATTAAAAATAAGTAATCTTGGTCCATTTTCCGTGAGTTAAAGATATACGTATGGCTTTCCACCGTACCACACCGTCTCAAGCCAATGACTCCGTGTTATAATGTAATTAGTGATAATTTTAGTGACCTCAGACGAACTTGAAGACGAAGAACTTACCTTATAGCATTCTTTCCTTTGTTCAATCTTCTTAATGGTTGTTATTAAATGGGGTAGAAAATTCCAAGGATTTATCAGTCAACTCCGAGCTCGCCAAGTTATTCCACGCGGTTTGCAGGAAATATATACATGTAAGACAAGATAACCGTCACCCCACACAATGGATAAGCGGGTTCCTATTCCGTGTCTCTTTCAAATATTGTTTACGTTTTGAAGGAATGTTTAAGCACGTTGCGGTTTAGCCAATTGAGCGCTTCTGTCGTTAACCACGAAATCTTCAACGCAAGTAAAAACCGCCCAAATTAACTCAACTTTGGTCTTCACAGATCTCAAACCACACCGATACTTCAAGGTTGAGAAACGATCACTGCGGTGTCTCTTCCGACTGAACAAACTAGTAAAATGGTAGAATTGTAGAGCCACGTGCCACTAATTTAAACACCTGCCATGTATCGTCGCAGAAAACAGCAACTCGAAGCGAGCTTCAAATTAAGACTTCTGACTTTGCAGACGAGTTACGAGTATGACTGAGTTTGTAGCTTTGTAGGCCATATGGCGATGTCGAGTAGAAATGACTTGTTTTGAATAGGCTTTGTAGTCATCAGGTGATTTTGACTGACAGGTGGAAGAGGCAAGGATTTTCATCATTTGTTTCAACTAACATTATGTAAACAGCTATTATCATTTGGCGCGCGACCACTCATTAAACAAACTTAATTTTCTCGCCGCAAGAAACCCGTGCACGGTTCATTTTCTACAAACTGAATAATGGCCAACGATCTGGGCGCTTTTCATTTCGTGGCAAATTTCTCGTCACGGTTATATCAGACAGCGGGCACTTGAGGAAATGAGTCAATGATTTGCAGTGAAAATGAAATATTTTACTGCTAGTGCGCTTGCTGGTTCTGGCAAACTGCTGTATAGCCAGTAAGAAATTAAATTATAACATCTGAGCGTTTAAAAAAAAAAAACCCCAAAGTGAAAAAGGTAGCGTCATTGAGATGCAAATTCAGGAGCAAATCTCAATAATTAATCTAAAGAAAGCTGTTTTACGGTTGAATGAGCCAAAACTAATTGCTGAAAACAACGATCCCGGTTTCTCATCTCTCGCCTCAGTTACACGGATAATGAGAACCGTCCCAACAAAATAGAATTTTTTCTTTGAGACGCGAAAAAGTGTAAGATGCTTAATTAAGAGGTTTCTGAAATGACCGGCAAATCGAGATTTCTCCATTCCAAGTAACAACAGAATCAAGAAATTTCCTTTTCTTTGTTCAAACGTACTAAACGAATTTATTCCGCTTGCTATAAAGATCGCCTTACCACAACTATGCTTAAATCAACCATTTTCACGCAGCCCAAATCAGCAATGCAACAGTATTTTTTTACCACACCCTCGCCACTTTTTCATTGCGAATGTAAGTACTTTTATTACTTTTCGGACGGTATTTTGAGAGGCCCGGGCTAATGGTTTAAACATTTGATTCAACATCCGTCCCATTTTGTTGAATTATGCATGTTGCTCGATGTTGACTGCTGGAGTGGGAAAATGGTTTCAACCCATCATCAACATTTGATTCAACAAAGCTTAACGAGAGGCCTGGTATTCAGTCCCAGGTTGCAGTCGCGATTGTTACTATGGATATGGTATTGTTACTATGGATACGGTCATGGCTACGCCATTGAGAGACTGATTAGTGCGCACGCGCATACTCAACAAAGTTGAAAGACGGGGGCAAACGGTTTCAACTTCATTCAACATTCGCGAACACAAAAGAAATGTTGAATGGTTGTTGAAAAAAAACTTAAAATTTGAACTCATTCAACATCGATTCAACTTGTTTCAAGTTGAAAGGGGGTGGGGGATGGGGAAAGGGTTTCAACATCGCCGTTTAAGGTGTTTCAACAATCAAATAAAATCAATAAAATCAATACTCTCATTCGCATGAACCAGGTGAATGCAGTTAACAAGGAGCGGGAGAAGCATAGTAGAGGTTCCAGAGGATGGAGGGAAACTGCTAACCGAATTACGGGGAGAGAATCACAGGGAACACTTGTTAGTTCAGTATTATCTCCAGATGTCATCACCGCATATTTTCAGTCCATGAATACGGATTGCACCTATGAAGCTCCTGAGCCTCTTGAAATACCTGTTGGAACTCGTATTCCAATTGTGGATGAAAACACACCAGAAGAGAACTGCATCTGGACCGGATGAGTTTCCATATTGGTTCAGGCGTGATTATTCCCATCATCTTGCACCTGTGATTACGGCAATCTTCAACAGTTCATTAATTCATCAAGCTATTCCAACATTGTGGAAACTAGCAAATGTTTCACCCATTCCCAAAGAATCCCCTCTAACGGAATGTAATCAGCTGCGACCAATCTCATTAACTAATATCATAATGAGGATCTTTGAACCGCTTGTTTGCAAACAAGAACTGCACGGTCTCCTGTGCTTAAGGATGAGATCGGCCCAGACCAGTTTGCTTATATGGAAGGCCGCAGTACATCTATGGCTCTAATCAAGTGTCAACATTATTGACTGGATTGGCTGGACAAGGATGCAAATTTTGTCCTTGTCCTATCATTTGACTTTAGTAAAGCTTTTGATTCTGTTTCCCATCGAGTTTTGTGTGACAAACTAAAGTCCTATGACATTAACCCATATATCAACTGGGTGATCAGCTTCCCGTGTGACCGCCAACAAAGAGTCGTGGTGGATGGTGTTGTAACAGAGTTCCTCAATATTAACAAAGGTGTCCCACAGGGGACTGTTCTCGGTCCCATTCTATTTTCCATCATGGTGAACGACATCAAGCCTGTTAGTTCAAGTTCACTACTGATTAAATATGCTGATGACATCACAGTTAATGTACCCATCAGGTCAAGCCCAGGTCAGATTGACCTATCACATCAAGAAGTTTGCAGCATCAAACTCTGGGCAGACGACAACAAGTGACGTTAAATTTCAAGAAGACCTTTGAATTGGCAGTAAGAGGGAAGATCAGGAAAATTCCTCCAGGTGATATTGATGGGATAGCTAGGAAGAAGGAGCTAAAATTGTTAGGAGTAACATTTAATGAAGACCCGTGCAGCTGGGATACTCAATTTGAGCATATGCTTGGCAAGCCCAATTCTAGACTTTACATTTTGAGGGTCTGCAAGTACTTTGGCTACTTCTTATCAGAGTTGAATGTGTTATTTGATAGCCTCATGACGTCATTATTTTTATATGCATTAGAAGTATGGACCTGTGCTCACCAGGGCAAATACATTGCACGGATTGATAAGTTTTGTAGGCGTGCTCTGCGATATGCATATACCTCCAAGTACACCCCAATGACCAGCTACATCGTTTTAAGAGATAGGCAGTTATGGAACAACATCATAACCGATGCAGCTCATCCTCTTTATGACCTTC
>OX421449.1:43911970-43916970 GCA_949126865.1 Montipora capitata | reverse complement strand
CTTTCAATGAAGTGAGCAGGAAAGGAATACATAACAGTAGAAAAATAGCTTTTAATAAGTCCCCTTTGAAAAATAGAACAGAATGCGCTAAGTGGGGACGGAACTTCACTTCAAGACAACTTCAAACCCTTTCCCTTGCATACGATAATTGAAGATATCCGGTAAACAGCAAGGAAATTCAGGATTTTCACCGCCGAAAGACAATCAGAGTAGCGTCTTTGCTAAGTATTCATGAATCTCTTGCTGCAGTTTTATCAAGAAATGCCGCGGTAACTGAGCGCTTACAATTCTCAGTAGGAAAATCCAAAATGTCATATCAAACCCGATCAAAACACTTGAACGGAGCCGTTTTGATTGGTCAGCTCTAAAAAAAAAAGCAAAACAAACAAAATCACAAAGATTCCTTTTCAGAGTCGGCGTGGTTGCTTGACAGATGTTTCCCGTTTTCCATGGATAAGATTCATGGATATCAAAACCTTTCGAGACAATACTCATGAACACGTGTGTTGTACTGAATGTATGACCAGGTTCACTAATCCAAAGCAGCTTCCTTGCTTACACAGTTTTTGCCTTCATTGCCTGCAAAGGATTCAACAAACGAGCGAAATTCGAGACACTATTTCATGCCCCGAGTGCGGCCGGAATTTCGAGATCCCTGGAAACGGTGATCTTAACGCTTTTCCCACGAACTTTCGTATCAACAGTTTGTTGGATGCTTTGCCTGTCACTGAGTCCAATACCAGTGGCATCAAGTGTGGAAATTGCGAGAAAACAAGCAGAGAATCTGTCTACTGCTTCTCTTGTTGTTCGTTGTGGTGTGATGACTGCCTCCCTCTGCATAATCGGATAAAAATCTTTGAAGAACACTTCGCGTTGGCTTTGAAAGACTTTCGAGTCGAAGACTTTGAGAACATTTTGAAGCAGCCAAAATTTTGTGGAAAGGAAGGTCACGAGAAGAAAGAATTAGAGTTTTTCTGCCAGGTGTGCAAAATAACCATTTGCAGCGTTTGTACTTTTCTAGACCATGAAGGCCACGCTAAGATTCTTTTGGAAAACGCAGCAAAGGAGCGCAAATCGAGAATCACGGCAGCAATTGAATCAAAGAAACGAAGAGCGCTGAAAAAGATGACAAGGATCGCAACAATTGATGAAAACTTCATTTCAATTCAAGAGCAAGCTGTTAAAGTGAAAAGCAATGTGCAGCAGTTTGTTGCCAGGTTAATGACGGCAATAGAAGCGAAACAGAACGAAATCTTTGATGCGGTGGAAAACAAAGTAAAAGAATCATTAGCTCTTTTAAGAGAGCAAAAGCACGCGATCGAAGAAGAAGTGAAAACGCACGAAACAGCAATCGATAAAACCGAACTGATTTTAAAACGAAACACAAGCGCTCAAATCATGGAACCAAATGAATTTCTAGACAAAATAATTCAGGAGGAGGGCGAAGAAGAAGATTCAGCTGTTCGTGACGGCGAAAGTTTGACGACTTTTTTCTTCGAAGGGAATGAAGGCTTGTTTCATGACATAAACGTTAAAGAAATTGGCTGTTTTTTTGTCACCAAAACGAGCTCGAAAGACTCGAGCGCTAAGGGAAACGGAATCAGTGAAGGAACTGTTGGACTTGAAGCTGAATTTGTTGTAACGACAAGGAACACACAAAAAGAACAATGTTACCAAGAACGTGACCGCGTGACATTGGAAATCACAAATCGCGAAGGCCGTGACAGTGCGATCAAGCCTCAAATCCAAGATAAGAAAGATGGCACTTACAAGTTCAGCTACTTTGCCAAAGAAACCGGAACATGTCAGGCATCCGTGGAAGTCAATGGAGAACATGTTCGTGGCAGCCCTTTTGAGGTTCAAATCAAACGCAGAGAGTTCAGACCCGTGTTATCCTTTGGACAACAAGGTTCAGATGCTGGGACGCTTTGTTACCCTTGGGGGGTAGCAGTGAATGACAAAGATGAGATTGCAGTGAGTGAGGTTGGTAACCACAGAGTACAGATATTTGCCAGTAATGGAACTCACTTAAGATCGTTTGGTAAAAAAGGTAATCAACAGGGAGAGTTTGACTCGCCTGCTGGAATAGCTTTTCATAATGATAAGATTATAGTGGCAGACTGCTGCAACAACCGAGTTCAACTTTTTAGTGATCAGGGTCATTATCTTAATCAGTTTGGAGGACGAGGAAGCCGGGATCACCAGCTTCAGTTTCCTCGTGGCCTGTCAATTGACAGCGATGGCAACATTATTGTTGCTGATAGTGGTAGCAAATTAATAAAAATCTTTTCACCGGATGGTCGGTTTTTGAGTACCATCGGCACTAAAGGTTCTTTCATCAATCCCGTTCACTGTATCCAACACGACAACTATCTTATTGTGGCAGACAGAGGTGATCACTCAATAAGAGTTTTGAATAGAGAGGGAGAGTTCCTTTATAAATTTGGAAAGCAGGGGAAGCGGGACGGGGAGTTCGATCTCCCTGGCTGCCTGTCAGTGGACAGAGCGGGACATCTGCTGGTTTGTGATTCATCGAATCACCGAGTGCAGGTGTTTAAACTCAGCGGAGAGTTTGTGACAAAGTTTGGGACACGTGGTACAGGGGCAGGAGAGTTCAAGGTCCCAGTTTCTACAGCAGTTCTTAGCGTTGGTAAGCTAGTGGTTTCTGATTACGGCAACCATCGTGTTCAGATTATCTCGTAGATTTCTTTTCACTGTCGCTGTATTCGCTCACTCATACGAAATCCTCAAAGAAAATTTGAAGTGCATTTCAATTACCACGCAGCTCCTTAACCCTTCCATTCCCAAGTTCGAAGCGTTGATTCTAACCAGTATCATAAATTAATTTGTTGGGAAGTCTCGAGAATTTAGTATTATACCAAGATCACATCTGTTGAGCTGATCATATTCTTGATTCTCAATACCTGTCTGACTGACATTTCAGTGAACTCGAATTTCGCAGAATCGTTTTAGGACACACCTTTACTGTGTTTTGGATAGGCTTTATCAATTCTGTCGTATATATCTGATTCTTTTGCACCAGAAGCTCATGACCTTGAAACGTTTAACTCTGGTTCAGAGCTGGGTTTTTTTTTTAATTTAAAAAACAGATCGTTATTTGGATGTAACGTAGCTCACGCATTTTCCCGCACATGTAAATTTTTAATGAGGGCAACTTTTTGTATTTACTTTTGTGAATGCAACCAAATTCTTATGAGAAAAAGTTGCTTTTCCACTTCGTCGAAAAAACACTTTGGACATTATTTTTTAGCCTTATACCCCATTCACACCAAATAAACATGTTTAATGAAACCAGGTTTTAAAAATCTGAAACCAGTAAATGAAATCTGGAAAACAGGTTCTTGCACAGGATTTAAATATACTCAAACACATTCTGTAATTTTCACCTGAAGTGTAACAGAGAAAAGTCAGTAAGAAGCTTTTACGAGAAAAACTATTTTTAGACCGTGTTTAACTGAACAGCTTTTAAACATGTTTTTGCTTTGGTGCGGATGGGCATTAGTTAACCTAATATCATATGGATTTAATATTACAGTGTTTAGGTCCGAATTAAAAAGGACACTACATAATAGTCTAAAATCGGTGAATGATACGAACCAATGGGCGCTCTCCATACGAACAAAAATTCGAAAAAAGTGTGTAGCTAGGGAATCGGAAAATTTTCGGAAAAATTTAGAAAATTGGGTATACCTTGCCAAGTGGTCTTGAAGTTGCCGAATTCCGGAATACCCAGCAAATCCCCGGCTGTCCCATTGGTTCATTAATTGCTGTTTCATTTAGTTTAACATTTTGGGGAAAGACTCGTTGATGTGATTGGTTTCGAGCGGCCAACCCAAATATGCTGTTCCACATTCGCCACATCTTGAATTAGTGAAATTTTTAACTCAAACGTGTGGTCGAATGGAAAGAGCCGAAAGTTTGCTCAAGTAAACAATGACAAGTCTTGTGTGTGGTAGAGCATTTCTGATATTCCTCTAGACAGCATTAGACGCTTTTGTTACATTTTAACTGTTTCTCAAACACAGTTGTAGTCCGTATGGAACTGTTGACTAGTCTAGCTTTTAATATAACAAAAATGAGGAGGTACCTTAGTGGAACAAAAACAAAAGAATGGGAAATTAATCTTGTAGTAATCTTGATTTACTAGCACAAACATGGACTTGTTCACGGGAATTCCTTATGCCATCCATGGCGTGGTTGTAGTTCCTCTGCAGGTCGGAGTGGGCGGGAATTCATAAACAGGACTAGTATAGAATAAGAATATGTAAATTAAAGAACTTCCTATGGGTACCAATGATTGCAAACTTCAGTTGCCTTATTGTTTGAATTGCAAGAAATTTGAAAAGCGAAATGTGTTTCATAACGTTAACAATTGCTTAAACTCATTGGTAGGAAAAATATCTAGCCGATTTCAGTTGCTCATTCGATGGCTTAGCGGTTAATATAACCGTGTTAGCCTTTTTGCCAAATCTTGGCCCGGAGTTCAAGCGATTTTCGGTAATTGGAAACCAATTAAATCGCTCTTTTCTCCTTGCCTTAATCCAGTTTGTCGCTAAGTCAGTAAGGATAACTTACAGTTTGTTGCTGTTTGGGGTGCAGGAATGGTGCAGTTGTGAGAGAACTCGCCTCCCACCAATGTGGCCTGGGTTCGATTCCCAGACTCGGCATGATATGTGGGTTGAGTTTGTGAGGGTTGTCCAATACTCCGACATAATGAGATTCATGGCACTTCACAATAGACATCACAAAGTGTCCCCCAACCCTAATCCTTAAAAAAATAGTAACAGTTTTGCGAGACTTAAAGAGCGGGACACTTTGTGACACTTTGTGATGTCTATTGTGACGTACCAGGAATCTCATTATGTAGGAGTATTGGACATGTATGTGACTCCGATGAAAACATGGTCGACGCGGACTGACTACGTCATCCCGCGTAATAACTGGCAAACTTTCAGCTGGACCTGTTTGAACTCCAGAAA
>OX421449.1:43896970-43901970 GCA_949126865.1 Montipora capitata | reverse complement strand
CTTTTAAAGATACGCATGTATGTAAGATTTCACCAGTGTGGAGAATTGGAACCTACTGAAAACCAAACGTGTTTCTTAAATGTGTTTTGACATGATATGATCTTTATCTTTCAACTCTCCCACTAAAAGGCAAAAAGCATAATAGGTTAGCTAAAAATAATATTCTATTCGTTGCCATGGTAACGGCGAACAATACCAAATTCGTTACAAGTCGACGGCCATATTTGAAAGTGTTTCATATAGCCTGTAAGGTTGGACCTTACAGATAGCCCTTACGCTTAAAACCTGTCCGTAAATCGTGCCTGGTGTATAAGATTTACGACGAAAACTGACTCTTTGACTTTCAAAGCAGAGACGCCTATAGTAAAAAATCAATCGCATACAAAGCGGTTACCCTTTCGATTAGCTTAGATAACTCGTAAGGTCAAATTGTGACACTACAAACCTTGAAAATCTCGGAGGCGGCGGATTTGCCGCAAACCTTTTGTTTTTTAGATTTGAAACCAAAAAGTTTACATGTTGATAACTCTGAGCAAGTTGACTTTTACACACGACAACATCTGCAATTGGCTTTTTGTAAAAAAAGGTGTTGAAGGAAATTATATTATTTGTTGTTGTTGTTGCCGCGAAGGGAAACCCAGTTTTGTAGAGAACTAAAGTAGGGGATAAAACCTGCTGTAAGCCACGTGAATTTACAATTTCACATGGTAGATTTCAGTGGACCTGAAATCTCGTAGATGCGGCCCCGATTGCTCGAATTATCAAGTCTTAACAAATGTCATTGATAAAAGCCCCTATCAATAGTTCGAAATTAACCACGGGTAGCGCAAACGCCGGTTAGTTTTAAGTATCGTGGTACAGTCTAGGAGCCTAGCTAGTTAACTTGCTAACAACTGCTTTAAATGACGTGTTGCAAAATCAGAGAAACAACGTGGCGCTCCATTTGTCTTGTGGTGGTGTGCAACCGAGGCACAAAAGAACTGGTAAAGGAAATTTAAGTTTGCAAAAGCGACTCTCTGAGGCTGTCATTAAGTCACGCTACGGATTTCACGTAACTGCATTCAGTTCGTTGTTCAGTTCTTACCACATTTTCTTGCGCAGAAAAATTTGGCTTTCGATTCATTCCCGCAGCCGGTTGTAACTATTTACACCTCTGTCAAGTGCTCCAAGCAGCCGGGCACTTAAAGTAAAGAAACCATGTCGCGATGAATGGACAGAATACAAAGAAAATAAATAAAGAAATAAACTTTCGCTGAAGAACTCAGCCAACCCGGATTTTTGAGATATTATATTGTAAATTAGCTAAAGTGCCTTATATGGTGGGTCATGGCTTGTTGTTGACAATCTCATCCATACTGGGGGTTCGTAGGTCGGGGCCTGATATGGTCTGTCA
This sequence comes from Montipora capitata, assembly GCA_949126865.1. Taxonomy (NCBI): domain Eukaryota; kingdom Metazoa; phylum Cnidaria; class Anthozoa; order Scleractinia; family Acroporidae; genus Montipora; species Montipora capitata. Next base: position 43,900,577 of record OX421449.1, on the reverse strand, counting down.
TGGCTTTATAAATGAGGATCTCATAACAGGGATTTGATATGATATGTCAGAGCTTTAAGGTGACGATCTAATTACAGGGGCTTGTGATTGTACGTCAGGATCTGATATCGTGTGTCATAAAGTCATATTGACGATCGAATATCAGGGGCTTGATATGGTTGGCCGGGGCCTGATACGGTGTGTCATGAAGTCATATTGACGATACAATATCAGGGGCTTGATATGGTTGGTCCGGGCCTGATAAGGTGTGTCATGAAGTCGTATTGTCCATATAATATCAGGGGCTTGATATGGTTGGTCGGGGCCTGATAAGGTGTGTCATGAAGTCGTATTGATGATAGAATATCAGGGGCTTGATATGGTTGGTGGGGGCCTGATCTGGTGTGTCATGAAGTCATGTTGACGATAGAATATCACGGGCTTGATATGGTTGGTCGGGGCCTGATATGGTGTGTCATGAAGTCATATTGACGATAGAATATCAGGGGCTTGATATGGTTGGTCGGGGCCTGATATGGTGTGTCATGAAGTCGTATTAAGGATAGAATACCAGGGGCTTGATATGGTTGGTCGGGGCCTGATATGGTGTGTCATGAAGTCATATTGATGATAGAATATCAGGGGCTTGATATGGTTGGTCGGGGCCTGATAGGGGGGGCCTGAAGTGGTATTGACGATAGAATATCAGGGGCTTGATATGGTTGGTCGGGGCCTGATAAGGTGTGTCATGAAGTCGTATTGATGATAGAATATCAGGGGCTTGATATGGTTGGTCGAGGCCTGGTATGGTGTGTCATGAAGTCATATTGACGATAGAATATCAGGGGCTTGATATGGTTGGTCGGGGCCTGATATGGTGTGTCATGAAGTCGTATTGATGATAGAATATCAGGGGCTTGATATGGTTGGTCGGGCCCTGATATGGTGTGTCATGAAGTCGTATTGAGGATAGAATATCAGGGGCTTGATATGGTTGGTCGGGGCCTGATATGGTGTGTCATGAAGTCATATTGACGATAGAATATCAGGGGCTTGATATGGTTGGTCGGGGCCTGATATGGTGTGTCATGAAGTCGTATTGATGATAGAATATCAGGGGCTTGATATGGTTGGTCGGGGCTTGATATGGGGGGCTTGATATGGTAGGGGGCCTGATATGGGGGGCCTGATATGGGGGGCTTGATATGGTAGGGGGCTTGATATGGGGGGCCTGATATGGGGGGCTTGATATGGGGGGCTTGATATGGTTGGTAACGTTCCAAACCCTGCTCAGAAAACAAGCGCAGAATCTACGTACTGCTTCACTTGTTGTTCGTTCTGGTGTGATGACTGCCTCCCTCTGCATAATCGGATAAAAATCTTTAAAGAACTTCACGTACTGGATTTGAAAGACTTTCGAGACGAAGACTTTGAGAACATTTTAAAGCAGCCAGCATTTTGTGGGAAACACGAGAAGAAAGAATTGGAGTTGTTATGTCAGGTATGCAAAATGGGCATTTGCAGCGTTTGTGCTCTAACAGATCACGAAGGTCACGCTAAGATTGCTTTGGAAGATGCCGCAAAGGAACGCAAATCGAGAATCACGGCAGCAATTGAATCAAAGAAACGAAGAGGATCGCAAAAATTGATGAAAACTGTATTAAAATTCAAGAGCAAGCTGTTGCAGTGAAAAGCAACGTGCAGCAGTTTGTTGCCAGTTTAATGACAGCCATAGAAGCGAAACAGAACGAAATCTTCGATGCTGTGGAAAACAAAGTAAGGGAATCATTAGAGTTTTTAAGGGAGCAAAAGCACGCAATCGAAGAAGAAGTGAAAACGCATGAAACAGCAATCGATAAAACTGAAGTGATTTTAAAGCGAAGCACAAGCGCTGAAATCATGCAGCCAATGAATTTCTAGACAAAACAATTCAGGAGGAGGGTGAGAAGAAGATTCAGCTGTTTGCGTCGACGAACGTTTAACGACTTTTGTCTTCGAAGGGAATGAAGAACTGTTTCATGACATAAACACTAAAGAAATTGGCTGTTTTTTTGGCACCAAAACGAGCTCGAAAGACTCGAACGCTGATGGAAAAGGGATCAGTGAAGAAACTGTTGGACTTGAAGCAGAGATTGTTGTAACAACACGGAACACGCAAAAAGAACAATGTTACCAGAAGCATGACCGCGTGACCTTGGAAATCAGAAATCGTGGAGGCCGTGACAGTGCTACCAAGCCGCAAATCCGAGATGACAAAGATGGCACATACAAGTTCAGTTACTTTGCCAAAGAGACCGGAACATGTCAGGCATTCGTGAAAGTCAATGGAGAACACGTTCGTGGCAGTCCTTTTGAGGTTCAAGTCAAACGCAGAGAGTTCAGACCCGTGTTATCCTTTGGACAACAAGGTGCTGGTGCTGGAATGCTTTCCACGCCTTGGTGGGTAGCAGTGAATGATAAAGATGAAATTACAGTGAGTGACTCCGATAACTGCAGAGTACAGATATTTTCCAGTAATGGAACTCACTTAAGATCGTTTGGTAAAAAGGGTAATAAGCTGGGAGAGTTAAATTCGCTTGCTGGAATAGCTTTTCATAATGATAAGATTATAGTGGCAGACTATGGCAAGCGCCGAATTCAACTGTTTAGTGATTAGGGTCGTTATCTTAATCAGTTTGGAGGACAAAGAAGCCGGGATCACCAACTTAAGGATCCTATTGGCCTGTCAATTGACAGCAATGGCAACATTACTGTAACTGACGAAGGTGACAAATTAATCATTTTTTTCGCTGGATGGTAGGTTTTTGCGCAGTATCGGTACTGAAGGTTCTTTCAGCTTTCCCTTTCATTGTATCCAACACGACAACTATCTTATTGTGTCAGACTCAGGTGATCACTGTATAAAAGTTTTTAATAGAGAGGGAGAGTTTCTTTATAAATTTGGTAAGAAGGGGAATGGGGACGGGCAGTTCGATGATCCTCGCTGCCTGTCAGTGGACAAAGCGGGACATCTGCTGGTTTGTGATTCATCGAATCACCGAGTGCAGGTGTTTAAACTCAGCGGAGAGTTTGTAACTAAGTTTGGAGCACTTGGTACTGGGGCGGGAGAGTTCAATCTTCCACTTTCTACAGCAGTTCTTAGCGATGGTAAAATAATTGTCACCGACATTTATAACCGTCATGTTCAGATTATCTCGTATATTTCTTTTCGCTGTCGCATTACTGTTATATCACTTATACAGAATCCTTAAGGGAAAGAAGTGTATTTTAATTACCAGGAATTTCCAGGTACCGAAACCTCCAATTTCGCTGAGTCGGTGTACTAGGAATACAGATTGTGTTTAGCGTTAGGCTTCATTAATTCTGTTGAATATAATTTTGTGCCATTGAAGCAATCACCTGAATCACGAGCGCCGTTGTAAAAACTGCATTCTGACCGGGCGTTTCGAGTGATTCTGACATTTTACCAGTTTAGATGTAGCTTGTATTACTTAGAAGACATGTACATTTATGAAACTACTTTACATATACACGTATACTTTGCAATTTGTTCAAATTCGCAATTTGCGGGTTTATTTGGTTTTCGAAAAAACTATGTAGGGAATCGGATATATCCCGGAAAATGTTC
>OX421449.1:43889470-43891970 GCA_949126865.1 Montipora capitata | reverse complement strand
TTTCCATGTACATCCCAGTTGCTTAGATAAAATAGTTTCAGCTATTCTTTGCCACAAGATGTGTATGGAAATTTCCATGTACATCCCAGTTGCTTAGACGAAATAGTCTCAGATATTCTTTGCCACAAGGTGTCTATGGAAATTTCCATGTACATCCCAGTTGCTTGGAGGAAATAGTTTCAGATATTCTTTGCCACAAGGTGTCTATGGAAATTTCCATGTACATCCCAGATGCTTAGACAAAGTAGTTTCAAATATTCTCTGCCACAAGATGTGTATGGAAATTTCCATGTACATCCCAGTTGCTTAGACAAAGTAGTTTCAGATATTCTCTGCCAAAAGATGTGTATGGAAATTTCCATTTACATCCCAGTTGCTTAGATAAAATAGTTTCAGCTATTCTTTGCCACAAGATGTGTATGGAAATTTCCATGTACATCCCAGTTGCTTAGACGAAATAGTCTCAGATATTCTTTGCTACAAGGTGTCTATGGAAATTTCCATGTACATCCCAGTTGCTTAGACAAAGTAGTTTCAGATATTCTCTGCCACAAGGTGTGTATGGAAATTTCCATGTACATCCCAGTTATTTGGGAAATGTTCTTAAATGTTAAGGTTTCCGCTCAAGACTTTTGTAGGTAATTTATAATTAACAAAACGAAATCTCAGCAAATGTTTCAAGGCAATGCTAGACATTAAACATGTCTTAAAAAGTTTAAGGAATTATGTCTGCATGATCTTTGCTTCACCAATTAAAGACAAAACCAATAAACAGCAAAGTTTCACTCCTCATCAGTGTCTGACGCTGATGATCTTGCATTGCTCAGTTTTGTGATCTCCATGTTAAATGCAATGACTGGATCTTGTTTGTCGTAGATGCAGTCGAATGCTGGTATTAGGGAAGAAGACACTGCAAACAGGATTAATAAACAAACACAATCTATTCAGCTTTAAACATTATCGTGTGAAAATAAAGTTCCATTATTATTATTACTATTTATTATGCGGAACTATCTTGTTGGTGCAAGGTTCCTTTGAGCTGTATGATAAGTCCCAAGACAAAAAAAATAAAAATAAAAAAGCCGCACGAACCGATAAGGGCCCGTAGGCACTAGGCAAATATTTGTGAATTTTGCGAAAAAATCTTCATCGGTGCGTTCCGTGATTTTTTTTCTCACCAAACTTCGGAGGCGCCGTCATCCGGCTGAGAAGCCATGATCGAAGGGAAACGTCAATCAAGTGATGTAGTAAACTGTCAACATTTTCGATTAAAAAATCTTCCCGCAAAGAGCACTTAAATGGTTCTATTTCAAAGAGATTGGCACTTCGCGGTTCACAAATATTTTGTTATTTTCCAATGCTACAGTATATGATAATCATAGTGAAAATTAGGTGGAGGCAAAATTTTTCTCCAGATTTTTGGTAGGGCTAAACTAATTCTGTCAGCCGAGTGCGTACGGACCCTTACGTCCTCACGTCCAAGGGCAAAAAAAATTACCTTGACACTTTCACAACGTCCGCATACCGCGCTTCGCTCATATTTGTAGCTCCTTTTCGTATCTTTTCTTTCCTATTTTAACCCCCACCCTTCCTTCCTTTCATGGGGTTACTGACAATTAAATCTTACGTTTAAACTACATCGGTCAACTTGATGGTCGAAGCTCCGGTAACTGGACACGTTCGAGACACGTGCCTAGTGTCTTCTGCAAAAAAGAAGGAGAGCCTGGATGCAGGTCTACCTCTGAAATTTATGTTGCAGTTGAGGCAAAGATTTTGAAAAACATACATACCTTGATCTTGCCGGAATGATCTGAACATTTTATTTGAATCACACTCCCTGGATCAGTGCCATCTTGTGCCTGAATAGGTGATTTGTTGTGGGCATACAATGTACGAACCTCTCCATTTCTTTCCTTAGCGAAGTACCACTTTCTACCGGAATGCCGTTTTCTGCTATCTCTCGAAATGTTTTTGGATGACCCCTTTCCGCCTTGTCCATTCGCCATAATGAATGAAAATTAAACCTCGAAAAGATACCACTAACTGGTACTGTAACCGGTAACGTTGTCTCTACAGAGTGGGCGGTATTTCAATGCAAAGAAATCGATATCCTTCAAAATGCATTTGTCCTATTGGTCACTTTTCTACATTGATGCTTAAATTAAATGACAAGTTCCGTTTGAATTTGAGACTTTCCACAGTTATGTGGGCGTTATGTGACACGCGGTCATACTAACGCTCGTGAGTTTATCGTTCTGGATTTTGAAAATACGATATAATGAATATGGATAACTCCGCCGCTAGCTCAATTGCAGAAGAGCCTTTGTCGCTCTCAATTCTTTCCAGTATTGCCGAAGAGCCTTTGGCGCTTTCATTATCAACTGATGACGAAAAATTCGAAGGTGGGGTTACAAGAATTCCAGAACTTGAGGATGGAATATTTGAACCTCTTTTTAGTAGTACACCTGGGAAAAGGCAACGGGTATCATATGAAGACGGC
>OX421449.1:43839470-43886970 GCA_949126865.1 Montipora capitata | reverse complement strand
GCCATTTAAGTAGGTCATTGTAGCTCATTGTGGGTCATTGTAGATCACTGACAGTAGGTTATTGTAGATCACTTTAGGTCATTGTAGCTCATTGTATGCCATTGTAGGGCTCTTGTTGTAGCTCATTGTTGGTCTTTAGCTAATTTTAGCTTATAATATACCTCATTGTAGCTCATTGTAGGTCATTGTAGATCACTGTAGGTCATTGTAGAACATTGTAGGTCACTACAGTAGCTCATTGTAGATCGTTGTAGATCATTGTATGTCATTCCTTGTTTTAGTAGCTACCGGTATGTGAATGCAGCATTAATTTTTGCATAAGCAGACTTAATAACTTCCAGTGGATAACCAGTTTTGAATAACCTTATTGGAATTACATGTATTCGTCTGGTTTTATTGTAGTTAAAGATGCTGGATGTTGTACTGAAAAATGTCTGGAGGCCATGGATCTGGCAGAGATGTGCATGATAAGGAAAAGTGTTCAGGGTACCTGTTCACTACAAAAGAGGCAGACATTACTTGATTGTTTGTGGGTGCATGCCAAGCCAAATGAAAGGTGTGTTTTCATATTGCCTACAGTATACACAGTTTAAATACATAGCTCTGACAGTCCTGCGTGGTCTCATATAGGAGAATGCATGACAAGAGAAAACAAAACTAAATTGCATGTTCTCGGAGCAAATTTGCATTGAATGTTGAGAATGCTATGCTTTTAAGTTTATCTTAAAGTTTGCTTTCTGGTTGACTTTAAAATTTAATAGACAAGAATACTGAATCAAATCACAGAGTAATTGATATTCCATTTTAGGTGATTTTTGCTTGGTCGATCCAAACCCTCTATATACAAATCATGTATGATCTTGATATAACATGTTTCCTATGACTGCTGCATATACTTTTTTTATAGTTGAGTACATTACAAAATAAATTATTATAACTGGGCTACATGTAGGTTCAAAAGGTAAGCTTGACTACATTCATGTATATGCTTTTACTAAACATGTAAACTATTTAATAGCTATTGTATTTTACAATGAACAAAATTCAGATTCAAACATTTTCCAATACAATCATTGTTCCTTGAATTTCAGTGATCTCCAACACATCCCATATTATTTAAGTGGGTACAGAGTATGCAGCACTGCTTATCATATGATAATTGGACTGAGTGCTAAAGCTTTAAGCAAAACATTTCGTAACTTCCTTGACGGAATTAGGACTTTACAGAAATCCCGGAGCAGGAACCTAACACACAAGAGGCTGATGGCTGAAACTTGGATGGAAGCATTCACTAAAAGGGTAACCCTTACCAAAAAATTATATTAACCAAAATTCCCAATTGCTGAAAAAGTACATTGTATGACTGTGTATGACTGTTGGGGTCAAATTCTTAATTCATCATTTCCATCCACAGTGTATGGTACAGTGTATGAGCCTTCTTTCAAGTAGCATATCAATTATACTTAGGTCAAATAATTAAGAATGTCCAGGCTTCCAGAAAAAAGGGCTAATCTGGTTTGAAGACATTAAAGAATTCAAAACCTAGCAGCATTGCCATAATATGTGTATGCATGTAGCTAATTCACTGTTATTCAGTTGATTGCATGCAGCCTGTGGGCATTATGTTAACCTCTCATAAGTGTTTGTTTGCATGACTAAAAATCCATGAAAGAGCTCTATTTTTCAGGCTAACTGATTTTGTCATTGTTTTGTTGTTATTAAATATTATTTTTAACTATTATTTCTAACTTTAAGGTGGGTGATAAAATGCCAGACACGGGTGCCTTGCATCTTCCAAGCTATCTAGACAACCATCATATACAGGTATATGAAAGCAGACTTGGAAGATGGCAATGAAGATGTCGTTCATTATAGCACTTTCTGCCATCTCCTGTGTTTGCGCATGTTAAAATACCCAAGGTATGATATTGTCATGTTAGAGCTCCGCTCTATTTATTTTGAACTCCATAGTTTAAGACTTGTAGAATACGTTATGTAAACAGTGTAGCAATCAGATCATTATATTCTTATAAAAGGATCAAGCTAAAGGACTGGCAGTACAAGCTAGGCAACTTTTACTCTCACCAATTTCAAACAGGAGAGAGAGATGCGTATAAATTTAAATTCTATTCCCTATTAAATTCACTCCAGAACTATTGTTGATCTTACTTTCATGTTAGTGGTATAGGGGTTACAGCTGGATTATTATTTTTTGAATTAATTAACCAAATAAATTTCAAATATAAGTTAAATATATCCACAATCTACAATGTTCAACACTAAGTAAACGTTCTTAATAATCTGCCCTTTGGGCAACCAGTTAAGTAAACGTTCTTAATAATCTGCCCTTTGCGCAACCAGTTAAAGTTTTGTTTTTTTGGTTGCCCATGGTTTTTTTTTTTTTTTTCAGTTGCCCGCCTTCTAAAGACCTGTTGCCCATTAAAACTCAAAGGAGGCTTGTAAAAATGTCAATTTGGAGTAAAATGTGTGTAAAATGGGTTTGACAGACCAACAGGACTTCTGCTGTGTCCACAGTGTTCAAGTAGCTTTCACAGTTTTGCTTTGACAAGCATACATTAATTTTAAGGTGGCTCAAACCAGTTTCAACACTATCAAGAGACCTTGTTATGAGAAAGATTGACACAACAAACTAGCTGTTATCATGTCACAGCAATGTTATGAAACCATGTGAAACAACAATTATTATTAATTATATATATATATTTTTTATCATGTTTGCAGTGACTATGTCACATTACTAGTCACTTTCTTAGTTGCAAATCAAATCCTTCTGCAAAATATTAGTTGACCAAAAATTCTGATTGCCCTTTTTGACGAGTCTTAGAGTTGTTTTACTCGCCCATGGATATATTTCGCTTGCCCTGAGCAATCAGGCAAGTGTTAGTGTCAAACACTGATCTAGAATACAAGAGAGGTCATCACTATGCAGTAGGCTTAGCTGTCTCCCCCACACATCCCACTTGTTGAAAGATGTTCAAAAATTAAGATGAAGATTAAGGTTGAAAGACAACGTAGATATCGATAATAGCCATTAACTTAAGTCGGCTGTTTACATGTACATGTAGACTACAATGTATGCTTTTTTTTCCAAAATGGAGTTAGCAGTTTCTTGGTAATTTGGATTTACTGATATATCCTTATTTTAATAATTATTATTGTTATTGTAGGTTAACCGTTTTACCAGGTGTGATTACTGCACAATATTGTGTGAGGAAAAGTGAAAAGCAAGAGACAGGGATGTGCGAAAGTACTTGGACAAACTGTTTGATTTCCACAATGACCTGCAAATGTAAGTTATGCAAACAGTCATTGCATTTTGTGACCTCTTATAGAAAATATATTTGATACTGATATCTATTGATATCCATAATGCATGCAAAGGGTAACAGTGTGTTTCAACAGATACATGTATGTACATAAACCCTGTAATGATAACAGTTGATAATTTTTTTTTCCTGACTGAATAAACTATGCTTTTCAAACCATGCCAGCTGGATAGATGTACATGTATGGGTGGTAAATATTAATTTTCACAGGTAGTCGAAGTACAGTCATCCAAACAGTCAATTATTGATGTTCATGTGAGCTGCTTTAGCCAATTGCATAGATATCTGATCTTTGTTGTGTTTTTTGCAAAGAATTGGTTGACATAATACCCTTATAAGGGTATAAAATTATGTCAATCAATTCTTTGCAAAACACACACCACAGGGATGCCAAAATCAGATTATCTAATTTTTGCATCCCTCACATGATTTCATAAATTTAGCTAAGTATTTCTATCTATTTTGTCACAGGAGAGAAAGGAAACTGTACTACCACCACAGGGAGAAGGCAAAACAGTACCCACACGAGTATGCTTGTATTGCACAAGATGGCATGGATCAGGTAAAGCTTTTCCTTCCACGCCTCATAGTTACAGCATATGCCTATGCCAGTGCAAGAAAGCTTAGAACTCACTTGACTGGTGTGTTAAACCATGGCAGACAACCGAAGGGCTATTTTGACCTATTCCAGTATCCCCATGATTCAAATCTCACCATAAATATTCTATTATTGGAGTTGCAAAGCATGGGGGAGGACTTGCCTGACACCCTGTTCCACAAAACAGAGTGGAGTACTCTCCTATCAGCTGAGAATGCAAAGTGGAGTCAGAAAGATAGGGCAGCAAGTTGGCCATTGCAAGATATACTTGCTAGGAAAGGAAACTTGAGGGATAAACAAAAACTACCTGAGTCGGGTGACAATGGCCTAGGATTTTTGGGACAGAAACCTGAGGGGGTTCCAGTAGATGTCGATGACATGGTCAGAAATCAAGTTGCCCCAGTACGAGAGGTAAACCATAAGGTGTAAAAAGATGCAATTGCTTGATTAAAATTAATGCCCCATTCACACCAAACCTTAACCATGACTGTTTTGAAGATGTTTAGTTAAACATGCTTTCAAAGTGTTTACTTTTAAATCATGTATGTATACTGATTTCTGTCAACTACAAATTTAGCACAAGTCAAAGCATTTATTCAAACTCACCCAAATCTCATGTAAAAGGAGGTCTTACATTTTTCTATGACTGATTTTCAGTTTGTTTAATCCAGGTTAATTAATAGCATGTCTTGTTGGTGTGAATGAGGTATAAGAAAGTTGTTGTGTGATTTCTTCATTTTGTTTTTTTGCATTTAGGTGTATGGTGGAGTATACAGAAGACCACAACCAGATGTAGTGATGGTGGATAGTTATGAAGGAGTAGTACCAGGTAGCATGGTTGCTGTCAACCTAGATGGAAACTACAAGCCTCCCCATCTAGCAGAAGTACAACAGGTTGACAATACCTCCTTTACTGTGTAGTGGCTAAAGGGTGGCTACAAGACAAAATGGGTGCCTTGGCATGGCTGGACATCCACCCAGATTCCATATAGGAAAGCGTAATATACTTTGATATTGACTTTGATGAAAATGGGAAACTGAAAAAAGAGGCAGCACAGTATTTGAGAAGAAGATACAAGGAGTTACAAAAAAATTAGATGTAGATCAGCTTATCTATGAATTATTCATGTGGTCATGTTCCTTAAAGTGCTACTGTGACCAAAAACCAAGTTTTAAGCCTTGATTTCAAAAAAACACCTGTTAAACTGTATTTCAACTGGAATTTTCTTGTTTAATTGTCCACCATTACTAACTTTAACTTCTTGAGGGAACTGGCAAGATTGAGGAGAAAATGATGTCAAAGACTCAATACATGTAGTTTAAGAATGCAATGCATGTGTATGCCGCTGAATTAATATATGCAGCACAGGAGTTTCAGGCTTTCAGACTTTTAAACTTGTGTTTTCTGTTTACACGCTGAAATTTTAAGCTAGTGAGTAAATGACATCACTTTTCCCTAGATCGAACCCTCAGATAACAGACCTTAAAATTTTGCCAGTCAAGTGTTGAGCAATCACACTTTCAAGAACTGAAGAAAAAAAGGAAGTGATTTTTTGGTCATAGTTACTGTGGCACTTAAACAATAGGGTAATTCTGTAGATCTGCCAGTGATGAAGTAAGAAGCTAAAGTAGTATGCGATCATTAATTTTATCCTGCTGGTCTGTCCATGGAAATTCACATGAAGCTGTTACTTATGTGGTAAAAAGCTTAACTACTGGATCATATTTTATCCAGACCTATTCATGGAAGTTTCCATAGATGTGCTAGTGATGTGGTAAACAGTTTACGTATGGGATCATATTTCAACTAGGCCTGTTTGTGGAAATTTCCATAAAGCTGTTAGCGATGTGGCAAAAAGCTAAAGTATGGGATCATATTTTATCCAGACCTGTTCATGGAAATTTCCATAAAACTGTTAGTGATGTGACAAAAAGTTAAAATATGGGATCATATTTTATCCAGGCCTGTTCATGGAAATTTCCATAGATCTGCTAGTGATGTGTTTAAAAGTTTAAATATGGGATCTTATATATCTCATCCAGGCCTGTTTATGGAAATTTCCATAAAGCTGTTTGTGGTGTGGCAAAAAGCTTAAGTATGGGATCATATTTTATTGAGACGTGTTTATGGAAATTTCCATAGATCTGCTAGTGATTCGGTTAAAAGTTTAAATATGGGATCATATCTTATCCAGGCCTGTTTATGGAAATTTCCATAAAGCTGTTTGTGGTGTGGCAAAAAGCTTAAGTATCGAATCATATTTTATTGAGACGTGTTTATGGAAATTTCCATAGATCTGCTAGTGATGTGGTTAAAAGTTTAAATATGGGATAAATTCTTGTCCAGGCCTGTTTATGGAAATTTCCATAAAGCTGTTAGTGATGTGGCAAAAAGCTAAGTATGGATCATATTTTATCCAGACCTGTTCATGGAAATTTCCACAGATCTGCTAGTGATGTGGTTAAAAGTTTACATATGGGATCATATTTTATCCAGGCCTGTTTATGGAAATTTCCATAAAGCTGTTATTGATGTGGCAAAAAGCTTAAGTATGGGATCATATTTTATCCAGACCTGTTCATGGAAATGTCCATAGATCTGCTAGTGATGTGGTGAAAAGTTTACATATGGGATCATATCTTATCCAGGCCTGTTTATGGAAATTTCCATAAAGCTGTTAGTGATGTGGCCAAGTGCAAGTATGGATCATATTTTATCCAGACCTGTTCATGGACATTTCCATAGGTCTGCTAGTGATGTGGTTAAAAGTTTACGTATGGGATAAAATCTTATCCAGGCCTGTTTATGGTAATTTCCATAAAGGTGTTAGTGATGTGGCAAAAAGCTAAGTATGGATCATATTTTATCCAGACCTGTTCATGGAAATTTCCATAGGTCTGCTAGTGATGTGGTTAAAAGTTTAAATATGGGATAAAATCTTATCCAGGCCTGTTTATGGAAATTTCCACAAAGCTGTTTGTGATGTGGCAAAAAGCTAAAGTATGGGATCATATTTTATCCAGACCTGTTCATGGAAATTTCCATAGATCTGCAAGTGATGTGGTTAAAAGTTTAAATATGGAATCATATCTTATCCAGGCCTGTTTATGGAAATTTCCATAAAGCTGTTAGTGATGTGGCAAACAGCTTAAGTATGGGATCATATTTTATCCAGACCTGTTCATGGAAATTCCCATAGGTCTGCTAGTGATGTGGTTAAAAGTTTAAATATGGGATCATATCTTATCCATGCCTGTTTATGGAAATTTCCATAAAGCTGTTAGTGATGTGGCAAAACGCTAAAGTATGGATCATATTTTATCCAGACCTGTTCATGGAAATTTCAATAGATCTGCTAGTGATGTGGTTAAAAGTTTACATATGGGATCATATTTTATCCAGGCCTGTTTATGGAAATTTCCATAAATCTGTTAGTCATGTGGCAAAAAGCTAAAGTATGGGATCATATTTTATCCAGATCTGTTCATGGAAATTTCCATAAAACTGTTAGTCATGTGGCAAAAAGTTAAAATATGGGATCATATTTTATCCAGGCCTGTTCATGGAAATTTCCATAGATCTGCTAGTGATGTGGGTAAAAGTTTAAATATGGGATCAAATCTTATCCAGGCCTGTTTATGGAAATTTCCATAAACCTGTTAGTGATGTGGCAAACAGCTTAAGTATGGGATCATATTTTATCCAGACCTGTTCATGGAAATTTCCATAGATCTGCTAGTGATGTGGTTAAAAGTTTACATATGGGATCACATTTATCCAGGCCTGTTTATGGAAATTTCCACAAAGCTGTTTGTGATGTGGCAAAAAGCTAAAGTATGTGATCATATTTTATCCAGACCTGTTCATGGAAATTTCCATAGATCTACTAGTGATGTGGTTAAAAGTTTACATATGGGATCATATTTTATCCAGGCCTGTTTATGGAAATTTCCACAATGCTGTTAGTGCTTATCCAGACCTGTTCATGGAAATTTCCATAGATCTGTTAGTGATGTTGTAAATGGTTAAAGTATGGGATCTTTTTATCCATAGCTGTTCATGGAAATTTCTATAAATCTCGTAGTGATGTGATAAAAAGTTAAAGTTTAGAATCATAATTTATCCAGACCTGTTTATGGAAATTTCCATAAAGCTGGTAGTGATGTGGTAAAAAGCTGAAGTATGGGACCATATTTTATATAGACCTGTTCATGGAAATTTCTATAAAACTGCTAGTGATGTGGTAAAAAGTTTAAAGTATGGGTTGATATATCATCCAGACCTGTTCATGGAAAATTCTATACATCTGTTAGTGGTGTTGTAAATAGTTAAAGTATGGTATAATTTTATCCATACCTGTTCATAGCAATATCTATAGATCTGCTGGTGGAAAGTTAAAAAGTTGTGAAGTTTCTTTTCGATAGTGGTTTCAATTCACGTGGTGTTAAATTGATAACCACGATTTCATGAATAAAGTTTTCCTTATCGTTAAGTGTCCCGTACCGTGGTTAAAAATTGAGAGTAAGATGCTTATATCAGCCAACGTTCTTGACATTGGCAAATAACGCCAATTTAGATTACTTAGTTTACCAAAATTGCCTTACTTCAGAAAATGCCAACTTAAAAAATTACATGTTCAGTCTTCTTAGGTACCAGAAAAATATTTGAAATAAATTCATAGGGACAGGAAGAGACTTTCCAAATAGCCCCTGTAGTTAGGAGTTTAGTAATCTCCTCATCGATGCGTTGTTTTTCCCCTTCACTGAAAGGGGGTGGTCTAGGTAATACTGACTGAACAGACGTCAAGGTTATGCAATAAATTACCCGCATAAGCATGAGAATTAGGAGAAATGTTTACCTGTTCATTCATTCCTTGTCTCTCAGCTCCTTGGAGGAGTGAAGAGGGTGGCTTCGCACTGCATGTCTCCCTTCGGAGAAATGAGCTCTGTGACCTCTTGAATCTAAAAAAAGGTTTTCGGCCACGCTGGGAGTACTTGAAATTGTTACTACTACTCTTACAATCAGAGGTTCGACTCATCAGGCTGGAACGAACCGCGGTCTTCTTTGCAATTTTATTTACCTCCCCTATATCTTTAATGTGCTTGGGAAGTTCATCTCCAAAGAGAAAGTTCGCTACTGGATTCGATTTCCTGCAAACAGACTGATAAGCCACTGCAATATCTGGTTTCAAAAATTCTTGTCTCTTTAAGGAGGCAAGAAAGGAGGCATGGCCCAAGAAGGTAATTGCATCACCTATGACCGGTAGAATCTCAGAAGGTTGTAACATTTTCCTTTCATTCTGAGCCACTAGGACAGAATCAAACAGCTGTACCAATGGTTGGGCTGATTTAACTATGTTCTTCTGAACTTCCTGTATCCCGAGATCTTTAGACTTTGTATGTCTTGGCAGATCATGCCAAAGTTCAATGTTCACCTTAGGGACACACAAGAACTTGCAATTTTGCGGAGTCTTGTATTTACCTTGTAACTCCTTCAACTTTGATTCCAATGGTTTTTTGGAACACGCATCGTTCACTCGCTCAGCAATAACATCAGCCACGTCACAACCGAAGCTCTCCTTCTCCTCAAACACCGAGGGTAAAAACATGCATATATGCTTGAGTCAAGCTGTTTTGTACTGTCGGCTCCCGATGTGGATGCCGAAGTTTCCTCAGTCGAAATAACCGCCGTTGGGTCAAAGCAGCGTCATGAGAAAAAACAGGATCGACTGTGTCCGATTTGGCAGCTTTATTTCCCGATTGGGGAAGAGAAGCGACACCACCGAGGCCAACAAGTTTTTCGTTTAAAGCATTCAAGGACCGCATAATGTGGTCGATACCGAGCTGATCCTTGAGGTCGTCGATATCAAATTCAAAATGGTCATCCTGAGGAAACTCGTCTGAGGCATTAGCGACTGCGCTGTGGACAACGGTCGGGTCAACCGTTAAGGAGTCACCGGTTCGGCTTTCCTGTAAAGAAATATTTCCTGTGGTAGAAGTCATGGTGTGAGCTTCGCTCCAACGTGGGCACTGGTTAACAATACAAGTAAAAACTCCGGCGCTCAAATTTCCTCCAAAACTCTATAAACAGAGACAACCAAGATTAAACAGCGCAATAAAGGGCAACAGCCTAGAGATAAACCACAAATAAACACAAAGAGCGAATATAACCGCCACTCACTGACCTGGAAGCACGAAAGGAAGAACTGATTATTTGTGTCCTCTCCTGGGATTATATACCGTCCAGTAATTTGCATTTGAATGACTTTAAAGTGTGACCGCTGGCCTGTTAGTTACTTAGGAGGTATGCATAATTATCCCATAATGCGGAGCATGTCGAAAGAGAATTATATGCGATCAACGTTAATTCCGTGCTTGTTATGTAACATATGAAAAACGAGTGCGAGTGTTTCATCAGGGGTTTCAAAAGCCGAGAAAGAGATGAAAGCACGAGGCCACGGGCCGACTGCTTTTATTGTTTCGAGGTGATTGGAACCCCTGATGAAACACGAAGCACGAGTTTTTGAGATGACTTCTCAAACGAAACAATAAAAAATAAGCGGTTGTAGACGACGTTAACTATCAATAGAGTTATTTCAGTAGAGCTATGACTTAGAGTTAGAGTTAACGACTTCCAAAATGCTGAATTCAAGATTTTGGACTGCCAAAATGCTGAATTCAAGATTTTGGAAGTCCAAAATTTTGAATTCCAAAATCTTGAATTCAGGATTTTGGAAACTTAATTAACTCTAACTCTACGATATAACTCTATGAAAATAACTCTAAGAATTGCTGTCCCCGTTGTAGACTTTTTTTCCATCGTCCTCCCCAAATGAAAGAACAGTAATTTATGCAGCCATGCAATTTTGCCATTTTCCGTAACATTACGTTAACATGCATGATTAATTGCCTTGGTGTAGTTGACCATGAATGAAGATGGAGAGGCTAGATTTAGCGCGCCGAAAACGGTTTACGAAGAACGCGAGTTAATCGAAAAAGCTATTTTCTCGTCAACCAAATATAAGAGCAAATGGGCGGTAACAATTTTTGGCGAATGGCAAATTTTTCGGTCGGTTATAGCTACCGTTTTAGATCCAGGAGGGCTCTTTAAAGACTATCATTCACACAAGGTTGCACAGGTCCACCAGCATTGAAGAAATGGATGCAGTAACCTTGAATTACTGGCTTAGCAAGTTTGTGATGGAAGTGGCCAAGAAGTCGGGGAAGAGATATCCACCGAAAACCGTTTATGCAATAATTTGTGATATCCGACGCTATCTAATAATTAATAATAATAATAATAATAATAATAATAATAATAATAATAATAATAATAATAATAATAATAATAATTTAATGCTTCTGTGCCGCAAAATGCATTGCAAATATATGATCTAACGCGCCTTACAAATACAACTAAATATAAATATAAAATATAACTATGTAAATCTAAGCTAAAATATTCCAAAATTCTATGGTAAAAATATGTATATATGTACATATTTCATATCATATATATTAAAAGAAAAAGCAGAAAAATAATAATACTAACGTCTATAAAAATTAATACATGTCAAATTCAAGAGAAATAGGCCTGTTCAAAAGGATAAGTTTTCAGTTCTCTCTTAAAGATGTTCATATTATCCTCTGCCCTAAGGGAAGGTAGTAAAGTATTCCAAAGCGCTGGTGCGGCCACAGAGAAAGCTCTATCACCAGTTGTTCTTGCAGATCTTATTGCAGGTCAAACTAACCTGCTGCTATCATTACATCTTAAATTATATCTTAAATGAGCTGTATAAGATAACATATCACTAAGATAAGGTGGCGCAAGACCACGTTTCATTGAAAGTCATTAAGATCACTTTAAAAATAATCTAAAATTCATCGGGTACTCAATGAAGATCTATCATCACAGGAGTATACACAGGTGCGAATAGCACGCGGTATTTGCCAACAGCCCGGCAGCAGCGTTTTGAACGCGACGCAGTTTTTGGCTGGCAAACCATATAATATAGCATTACAGTAATCAATCCTGCTTATAACCATAGCTTGGACCAAGGTCTTTGCAGCCTCCAATGGCAGATGTTTTCGAATACGCCTAATGATGTATAATGAATAAAAGGCTGATTGACGTGTCTTGTTTATATGGCTGTGAAACTGGAAATTAGAATCGAACCAGACTCCTAAATTCCTAACTTCATTTACTGGTGGTACATGCGTGTCGCCAACTAAAAGACTATCACTTCGGACTTTCACAAGTTGCTGCCGAGTTCCAATTAACATAAACTCAGTTTTTTCTTCGTTCAACTTCAACCTAACAGCTCTAGCACATCTTGCCTCTGTCTCGCTCATAGAACTGTGTGGCTTGAACGCTAAGTAGAGCTGAGTGTCGTCAGCGTAGGCATCGGCATTTCGCAGGTGGTTCTTGATCACCTCAAATAGCTTGCTGGCATACACTGAGAAGAGAAGTGGTCCAAGACAGGACCCTTGAGGGACACCAAATGATATCTGAAATTTATTTGACAGTTCCCCATTAACCATAACACGCTGCGAGCAACCTGATAAGTAAGAGGCGAACCAGTTAAATACATTTCCGATAACACCAAATGGCGTCTCAAGGCGGCGAAGGAGGATAGCATTGTCAACCGTATCAAGGCTGCGCTAAGATCAAGTAATACAAGCAAAGACACGTGCTGACGATTCATGTTAGGCAGAATGTCATTGACGATCTTAACCAACGCAGTCTCCGCACTATGCGATTTCCTGTATGCCGACTACAATCCCGGAAACAGCTCGTCGACATGCAGTGACATGGTTGTACACCTGATCAAACACTGCCCTTTCGGAATTGAAGTTTGCTAACTGAACGCAAATTTTTGTGGGTTGGGTCCTTCGCTCCTTTTTTAAGCAAAGGGTTCACGATCGCTTCCTTCCACACGTCCGGGAAATGACCGGTTGACAGGGAAGCATTCACTACGTTAGTGATCACCGTAAGTACCACATCTAGTGAGTCGCAAGTACAGACCAGGGTAGATACCCATGGATCCAATGTACACGACTTTTTAGCAGAGTTCTTGATAAGGTCATTGACTCAACGCTCACTTACGATGTCAAAAGAGTGAAGCGTTTGACCTGTGATATCCGTGGCCAGTCGGTTTGAAGGTCTAAGAGATATGGCCTCGGTATCTCGACGAATGTTCTCAATCACCCGTTGCGCACAAAACAAAATCCCGATATCATTTGCCAAGACGGTCTTATCAAGATGGTCAGGGAAGCACAGCATTTCACATGTACCAAGCAGTTTTTTGGAAGCGTTGAATAGCTTTCTCTGATCCGCACTATTGTCCTCGATGAAATTAGAGTGAAATTCTTGCCTTGCTTTATTCATAAGGTTAGTAGCGTAATTTCTCTTTTTCTTGTAGCCATCAAAATAAGGGAGCGACCCATTTCTTCTCCATTTCCTTTCAGCCTCCCTACGTGAGCGCTTAGCTTCATCGATCTCTTTGCTGTACCAGGGGACGACAGGCCTACTCACTCTGGTACGAGTCCTTAGCGGGACATGCTTGTCAAGGAGAGCCGAAAGAGTATTATTATGCGCCCTTGCATATGACTCTAATTCATCATCAGTAGCTGGCTTTTCTGCCACAATAAGTGCAGTAGACCGGAAGTTTCTTTTCAAATGGTCAACATCAATTGACTTGATCTTCCTGTAGTTGGAGGTTTTTACGGAGAGACCAGGTCTGGGTGGAGCAAGAAAACAAAGAACAGCGGCATGATCAGAAATGAACTGATCGACTACAGGCTTGCTAGCTACCAAACTATCAGACGAGCGGGCTATAGTTAAGTCAAGCGTGTATCCATCGCGATGCGTAGGCTGATCAACATGCTGCTCCAGTCTCAGGCCTTCAAGTGGCTCTAAACATTTCCGTCCATCGGAGTCGTGAGGATCATCGACGTGAATGTTGAAATCACCCGTTATCAGCAATTACTCCTTACAAGGAAGCAGAGTTTCTAGATATTTAGGGGACTCAGTGAGAAATACACTTGTGGGAACACGATGCTCCTCTGAATATGGCGGTCTGTGCATAGATGATCACAAGCCACATGCTGAAAGGTGGCGATCTGACGATCCACTCAGAAAACTCGAAAGAGTCGCGGTCACCGACCCCAGCAATAACCTTGGAAACATCAAGCCAGTCAGGGCAAATAATCCCAGTACCCCCTCCTCGACGATCGAGTCTTGGATGGTCAAGAATTCTGTAACCCTCTGGGCATAGCTCTGCTCTTACAGCCGAGTCTTTTGCTGTTAGCCAATGTTCAGTTATAGCAACAAGATTGACTTTGCGATCGCATATATAGTCAAATATTGTTGCTGTTTTGTTTCTCAAAGAGCGAGCATTAAGATCGCACAATGACATATGTTTGTGTAAACTGACGCAAATTCCAGGGGGAGCACGGAAGTTGACCAACTTTGTAGAGTCTCTAAACGCGCGAGGATCTCTGAAAACACGCTTCGGAATGGGCGTTATAGACTGGGCTGGGTGCCCTGTGTTGCGCCCTAGAAGAGTTGTCCTGGTGTGTTAGTTTGCCATTGTCTGGAGGTGGTGATTCAAGAGCTGTTGACTAATGATCCACTTTGGCCATGCCAGGTCTCTTATTACGTCGATTTCCAATACAAACAGATATCCTGTTGCCAGTAGTTGTAGTTTTCTGGATCGGGTAAAGGGTGGAAGTCCCCGCTCAACTTGATACAGAATTCCATGACGTTAAATGACACACACGAGTTGGAGTAGAAAGAGATTCGGCTCGTAAAGTATTTCCGTCTTAGGCCAGTGAAGATGAACACAGCGCGATAAAAAACAATGGATCTTTGGGAGTTGTTATAATCCCGCACAATAGGCTCAAGTAGTAACAATAGGATTACCAGTCGAAGAGTGCAACATACGATCATTCATATCTTCATTGCAAATGTTTCGCTTGGACCAGGACGACTATTCTTGAACAGAAATATATTGCTCCTCCACAGGGTTTTGGTCTTCTGAAATTGCAAAATAATCATCTCCATGACGTCTCTGAACGTTCCCATAGCCAGAGAAGCTATTCGGTTTGCCATGCAGGCTACCCAATAGAAGTAAATAGAAAAAGAAGACGGAGCGCAAAACACCATGTCCGTACACCATCATCGCGTTCATATCAACAAGGAGAAGAATGGTGCAGGGGCGTTAAATCGTCTTGATAATAGCAATCGAAGGTGAAGTGAATAGCTATCATTTGTTCGATAATAATGTACAGCTATGAAAGTTATAGTTTTTTTTTATCGTCTCGTTCAAGGGTTCACCCTATTTCGTCGAGCATCTGTGAAAGTCGAGATTAATTATATCAAATAATATTCAGGTCATTTTTGGAATTATTGTTAACGATGTATTAATTATTGAAAATGCTCATTTTCCAAATTGACTTCTGCAAACGCCCCATGACATTTATTTCCGCGTGCATCGGAGCCCACGATCCTTTTACTCTCCCCAATCGTTATCCGGATCTCTCAATTCCAAGAAAGCAGACAAGCCGGTCCATCCGGAACGGGAAACCCGGTGGTATCCACCCACTTTCCAGTTTGCCTTTTAACAATTGCCAACGCATGTTTCCATAATTCAGCCCTCTTATCTTGCGCCAAAGTACTATTCCCGACGGCTAACATCTTCCTTTTACATCCAACCATCTGGGGGTAAAACACATTCAAGCGGAAAGGGGTAGGAAATCTGAAAACAAAATAACGTTCCGGAGAACCGCAGAGAACCGCAAAAATATGAGCTAAAATGCGCGCCGCACCTGCAGCACGATTATTTTTCCTCTTTTAACCAATGATGTCATTGTTTTGCGGTGTTGTTGTTGCCGTCGCCGTTGCCGTCGTTGTTTTAGCCTCACAGACAATACAATTACTCCGCCACACAGGCAAATAAAATCCGATTTTTATAAACATAGACTTTCCCTTGCATTCACGTGTTTTTGGGCCACCACGTAACCACTGGTGAATATTGTGGCATACAGTTATTCAAAATTATGATCACACGTAACTATCGGACGCCTAATTAACAATTAGACCCGTAGCCCTTGCGGGCTACGGGTCAATAGCCCATGAGGCGTAGCCGAATGGGCTATTGAACCTTGGCCCTTGAGGGCGAAGGGTCTAATTGTTTTAGTATCACCCAACTAGTCGGACAGAAAAAGCAACAGCAAAGTTAGTAAATACAAGTTGAAGCAATTTTATTACTGGGTTGCCTATGGCAAACCAGTCGAATACTCCATCATTATGGCATAGGGCTCGTGACAAAACCTCAGGAACCCGGAGATATTTCTGTGGCCTTTGCCACTATGGAGGATACCGGCTTCCTTCTCGAAGCGTCGCTTTGAATCGGCGGAAAATCGGTCTTGACCAGCTCCTGTGTATTGAGATGTTGATAATTTTAAAAATAAAAACGCGCCGAATGCATTGTAAAGTTAAATATAAGTACGCGGAATTTTGTTTTTGAACACGAGGGAATGCCGAAAATGCCGGGAATACTTACTCGCTGTAAGCGAGTGCTTCTCGTATTTCTCGATTATTCGTAAAAATTTCCAAATGCTAATATTACTCAAAGTCAAACAATCTTTTAGAGAAATTATTTGAATGTGAAGCGGTAACATAAAATGAAAATAATATAAAGTAAAAGAATTAAGATTAAAAAGGGACAGACAGAAATAAACAAATAAACAGTCAAACAATGCTATCATTTTTACAAAAAATGATAGACCACCTTTTACAAATCCGTGTTTTACAAATCCGCGTTTTACAAATCCTAGTTTTACAAATCCGTGTTTTACAAATCCGTGTTTTACAAATCCGCGTTTTACAAATCCATGTTTTACAAATCCAGTCCGTGTTTTACAAATCCAATCCAGTCCGTCTTTTACAATATGCCAAACTTTATAACACTTGACAGAAAAAGAAACTTACAAAAACCCGGTATCTTGCCATCATTTGACACAGATGCTTCACTGTTTGGCGAGTAAACATGCCGCGGTAACTTAATCACGGCGCCCGCTGAATTCCGGCCATGTCACTTTCGATTTTGCAATTTCCTTGAACGTAGCAAAAATCTCCCAAAATGTTTGTCGCTGATTGTAACTTTTTATATTCTATATTCACGGTTCAAGATTAATGTTGTTTCATGTCGTAAATATTTTATTCTCGATCGACCGTCCCGGAAACTTCCTTCTGCTCTTTCTAAAAACTGTGTATCAATAGTTATTTGCTTTTTCATGAATATTTGTTTTGCATAAAGCAAGCCAACAAAATCTGTACCTTGATGAGTTCGCATTTGTTAGCGTTAATAGTATTTTCGGTCAGATGCTTCTGTTTTTTGTGAAGGGTTTATTGTTTTGGTCTCCCATCCTAACACTAACCCCGCTGAACAGGACTTGACTTCAGTGAAGTTTAGTATTTCAGATGCTCAGAGGGCACACTTGTGGTGCAAAGAAGTTGTGAGGGAACTTGAAAATTATCAACATGTCAGCCCAGAAGCCAATGTTTCTCGCTTCTCTTTTATTTGTTATTCTTCAGAGACTGGAATGCTGTATTTCAATACCACACAATTCAGTGCCTTCTGATTTTCTGTAGCACGTACCACAGGCAACCCAGTGTATGCTTCACGGAAGCATCTCGTTTGGAAATAAAACGAAGGAAAGCATTACCCTTTTCGCTATTCGAGGACTATTACTAATAGTCCTCTAGTAGCGTAGCCAATCAAAATGCAGGATTTGCATTAGTCCACTAGTTGGGTGATACTAATGGATATTATCAGCATTACAAACACCAATACAGGTTATTATGTAAAATGTTCCTAAAAACAATGGACCGTAAACTATAGCAATAAATACCGGGAACAAGCTTTGTAACTAGAATGATAGGCACAAAAGGTCCTACTGACCCTAGATATTAGCATAAGCATTTCCACGAACCCGACAAGAAAAATAATAATATCCGACGTGAGAGGGAAACATTCTAAATCAACGAGAGACTCACTACCGTACACAAGGTGAAATTAAAGCAAACGTGCTGGCATCGGCGGGTCTAAAACACAGGTCACATTCCACTGGTCACTCGTTGCAGGTCACTGTTTTACGTTTTTGAAAGTAACCCAAAACCCTCAATTTCGCTAACCCTAGGCCGAAAAACCAACCTTAAGCCTAGGGTTAGCCAAATTGAGGGTTGTGGTTGATTTCCAAAAGGTAAAACAATGACCTGCAACGAGTGACCTGTGGAATGTGACCTGTGTTTTAGACCCGCCGTGCTGGCATGCCACCCGGTGTATAGCACCAGAAGCATAGCAAGGGAAGGCGCTACCTAACGAACGCGGTTTTTGTTTCGTTTCCTCAGAAATGAAACGTATCTATTTTTACTTCAAGGTGAGAGATCTTTTGTTTTCGCCCACCCACATGGAAGCGATGACGTAACATGAAAACCACCTGTATTGTTGAAAAATCCAAAGCTATCTCACTTCATGATAATGAGTATTGTAAACAGTCTTCGCACTGGTGAGTCGTAGTAATAAAGTGGGTAAGCCAGGAACCAGTTATTTTAAGGCTAGCACCGGCAACTGCCTAGGTTTACAGGTAAAACATGTAATGGAAGATTCACGGAAAACGGAATTTGAAATTTGAAGGTAAAATAGGTATGTGTAGACTTAAGTTTATGCTTCGATGTATTGCACACATAAACAAGTATCTGTTCTTCTCTTTAATGGTTAATATTCCTTGACAGACTTCTCACCGTTCCAAGAGAGTTTGCGTTCCACGTTTCCATCTTTATTTCTCGAGAGTTCAATAGACGAAGCGAAATAAATATGACAGACCGAGTGACCCACACTACAGTATTTTATCTTTTCTCCTGCCCTTACAATTCCGGAAACAAAACACTATTTCTTTTTTTTGAAATAGTTTCTTGTTCTACATGAAGCTAAAACATGCAATGTAGACCTCCTTGCAGCTGTGCGCTTAGTTACCAGGCCTTTAAATGAAAGTGAGGCTGGTGTTGACCTTGCTATGATACAGACCTCCCTCCTTTTCTTATGTTTTGATGTTGTTGTCATGCTAATTAGTAAGAATTTACATAAGAAAAGCACTGAGTTTTCTATCAAAACAAGGTCAACTCTAGTCTACTTTCATTAGGTAAATAAGCACACAACTGTAAAATGGACTATTGACCTCTAACACTGGTGCGTTACGGACAGCAGCAACATCTTATTGAGGGGCGCTGAGTTTGCGTGCTGCGTCTTCAGGCTCCGGTTCAGCAGCTGGTCGAGGATACGGAGGTTGTTGAGCACCTAGGACCACCACAACCCACCCCGGTGCGGGTAAAAGAGGAATTTGCTCGTTCATAAAACAGGACCAGAAGAAGATGGATTCGAGTTAAGCTGAGAGAATCCAAAAACTTGCTTCCCGTCCGGCAGCCTCGAGTGCAGTGACAATTAAAGGGAACACGTATCTCTTCTTGCATTATCCCCAGGGAATCATATTATGCAAATTGAGTTTGCATAGAGGTTACCCCACTCCAACTCACCCAAGAGTTTTGTGCATCGTTTCCTTGGCAAAAGTCGGGTGTTCAATTTAATTGCATTATACTATTTTGCCATTTCCTATTCTTGGAATGCTTATTGGGAGCGCCCCTTCCCGCCCCTACGCTGTTTGAGCGCTGTGTTGGGCAACTGACAATTGGCACGATTTCGTTTTACAGTGATGACCCTTTTAAGGGTTAGGGTTAATTTTCGTCTCCAATTTCGTATTTTTAGATCTTTTCATTGACCCTAGGTCTGTTCTTCAGATCTATAAAGAAGGAACACGAAGGAGTCTTAGAGCAGACCAAGAACATCAAGAGTCCATCACCTAAGAGTAATATTTACCCATTACAAATTGCCCTAGTCCCCATCAGGTTTTTTTTTAAACCAAGTTTTGCGGGAAAATAAACAATAGACTAATGTTGTACGCATGCAATTCAAACCCTTTGGGAATAAAACGTTTTGTTCCAGGTATTTCCATATCGTTTAAATGTGAATGCTACGTTATAATGCAAATACAATACACTACAAAAAATCTGGCCCCAGCAACCCCTGCAACGATAAGACACACGTTCGCACTAATTACTGGGTTGCCAAACCCAGTCGGAATCTGCGTTTCACTTCTCCGTTTTGTTATTTTATATTTTTTTCCGTTTCATGAAAATTCTTTCCTGTCCCTCCCCTGCTAAGTAGTGTCATTGTGTGTAGAGTATTCTGCGCGTATGTTTGGTAAATTTGAGGGGGTACTTACTAATGCATAGATTTTATCCAGTGATCACAGTAGAATATTTAAATTCACCTGCAATGGCGTCCAAAGTCATTTTAACGCGAATAGCGTTTTAGTGGATCTTTAAACAAAATATACCCTTATGGGGCTAAATAATGGAAAGTCAATTGGATAAACAAGACAGGCGGTGAAAAATAAATATCTGGAATCTTCAAACCGACGAGTAATGGTCTTCGATAACAATTGCATCTTTTGCCGTCTGATATCATCAGATGAGCTTTGTTTCTAATGTTGCTTCAGCCTCGTTCCCAGGGTCTCTCGAGCGAGGAGAGACCCTGGTAGGGTCTGGTCACGTGCTTCCGTGACAATTGAAAACACTAGGGAGGGATCCTCTCTAAACAAGGAATTTGTCGCGTTTGTTTCGGCACCGCCAGCGAAATTTAGACCGCGGTGAGTCGTTGCATCCTTCGCGCTCTTCAGAGTTCGCGGCGCCGACGGTGACACCTCAAAGCACCTTTTCACTCTTTCCTGCCTTTCGCTTCTTTGGAAGTGACTTTGGCTCCCCGTAATCATTGCCTTGAATGCTCGAAAATTATTCAATCGTCGTTCACAAGGCCTACATACCAGATGTGGCCTTAATTCATGGCGTTGTAAAGTCCCTCCAAACACAGCCTCGGCTAAGGCGAGCAATTCTTCAGTGGCCTTCTTGAATAGATTTTTACAATGAAAAACGTCTTTGACTGAACCGCACAATCTTATGACAGACGATGCATATGTTTTCTTCGGCGTTTGCAAACTATTATCGCCGGACATAGCCGCAGAAAAACATATGTTCACATACCGCAGCACGTGTAACTTGGTTTGTTTTGGTGACAACACATTCCGCACTCCCGTAGTCTCAGTATAGACAAAATTCTTACTAAGCCGCCCCTCCCTTCATTGGATAAATTGTA
The DNA here is from genome assembly GCA_949126865.1 of Montipora capitata. Taxonomy (NCBI): domain Eukaryota; kingdom Metazoa; phylum Cnidaria; class Anthozoa; order Scleractinia; family Acroporidae; genus Montipora; species Montipora capitata. Next base: position 43,865,752 of record OX421449.1, on the reverse strand, counting down.
ATCTCCCAGATTCTGGGAGACACGTGACCAGACCCTACCAGGGTCTCTCCTCGCTCGCCCCAGGCGTTAAGATGAGAGACCCTGGGAACGAGGTTGATGTTGCTTGGCTAACGGTGGTGTTATATACAAGACTGAAACCAAATGGCAAATTCCGTATGGTTTCGAACGCCTTTAATGCACCACATTGTTTACTGACGTCGCATCTCAGTTGTCTGGCAATTTGCATTTATTTTGTTCTCAACTCTGCACAGTCTTCAGGTTAAAAAAAAAAAAATTGGAAATGTGACAGCCAAGAATTATTTGAAAGAAAGCTTGTCGTCTAGGTCCTTCATGGAAAGCAATTGCGTATGGTAATTTGACACGATTGAGTTTCTTGTCTTCACGCACGTAATGAAATAGGAACGGGGTTTTGCCTCTAATAGCAAATATGTTGTTTGTTTCAAAAAATATTTCGCTGGAAAAGGTGGCCTTTATGAATTCATCATGTTTTGTAATATGCGAGCTTAACTGGCTAGTTTTTATGGGAATAGTATATCATTTTCGTGTCAAAATGAGGTTAGCGTCTTTCTGTTGTGTTAACTTAATTAAATGTACCATACGGCCTCGTGAGTTTGTATTTCTCGTCTGCCGTAAACATGATTTCCACTCTCAAAATTATCTCCAGAACCTACCTTTTGCGTAGAATAAGCTTTTAGAATGATGTTCTTGTCTTCTGTGGTGATACCTAACGATTTGGAAACATTTTGTGAAAAAAATATTTATAACACACGCACAACTTGATCGCCCGATCATGCATGACATCCACTTGGCCTTTTGACAACCCATTGCAAAAAAACTCGTAATATATTCGCGGACCGGTTGATTTCTCTGAAATTGCTAACGGATTGAGAAAGAGTTTTCACAATAACTGAAAATTCCTGTGTTAAGCATGAGAATTCGACGAAGAGGTAAATGCGATTTGTTGCGTGCGTTGCTATTTTTGTTTTGGTTGTTGTGCAACTTTTGACAGAGAATATGAAATTATGAAAAAATATCTACGGATAGATCGTTAAAAAAATCTTTATTTTTAGCGGTTTTTTGAACAAAAAAGATGCAACGCTTAACGAGAAATAATATTTTTGTTAATATTTGAAAGGAGAAAAATTTCGCAGGAATCGCGAAGCGGTCAAAATGAGTTAACAAATTTGCCTACGTGCGTTGAAATGCGGTACGCGCGGAGACAGGTTTTTTTCTCTCTGACAAATGATTTTGTCATTGTAGTGTAAATGAGTTTATTTGGGAAGCCAACAACTTTTCTTTAACTACCTTGTTAATCCAATTTATTGCTACGACTTGCTAGTGCGAAGATTGTTTACATGAAAGTCACGCTTTTTGCGAATTTTGAGTGTCATGAAATTACATCATTTGCGTAACAATATATCCCTTTACTCTAACCCAAAAACATTCAGATGGTAACAAACTTCATAATTATTTAACCATTTCTTCTGCTTCTGTGCTTGTTAGCATTGTGATTTGCGATAATTCGCAAGTCTGTTTTTTGTATCTCATAGATGTTTAGATTTTCAATTAAATGGCCTCTCAACCTCGCGATTGTGTAAATAGTTCACCCTAAAGTCAAAATAGATACGTTTCTCGGGAACCCGACAGAGAAGGCTTCCTGACCCGACAGATGAAATGTAAATATTCAGTTAAATATTACAACAAAATTAAAAAAACCAAAGACAGACGTTTCTTGGCGAAAAAGTACGTTGTTTTAATCTGAAAGCGACGAACTATTTTTTTCCCGCACAGGCAGCCCAAGCTCGGTGTACGATTTATAGACATTGTATGGGAAAATATACTTTGAGCTTATAAATGCTAAAGTAAGCTGTAAATGTAGAATTAAACCTCTACGTACAGTTGTCCTCGTCTTTTCTGTGCAATTACATTTACACCTTACTTTAGCATTTATAAGATCAAAGTATATAAATCGTACAACCGAGCTTGGGCTGCCTGTGTTTCCCGGTGATCACGTGCACCTTTATGGTTGCCTCGCTCGTGATCAATTTCTTCCTTTTGACAAAACATCATGACCTTTCCGTTTATTCATAAAAGTCAGTGACTGCAGAAATTTTCGTGTTTTTAAGATTGATTGTCATTAATCTTTCGATGAGAATTCGATTCAGAGTTATATATAAACGATGCTATTTTTTTTCTTCATCTATCTTTTGGCTTGTCTTTTTCTGGTGGCATCAGATTAGACTAACAAGAAGAGGAATTATGAAGCGGAAACAACACCTTCAGTCCTTTCTTAGTGTGTGCAATAAACGTTTGCTTAGTGCAACTGCAAGACATGCTGGAAAACGTCCGTCAGAGCAATTTGTAGTTAGTTTTTTGCAGAGAGAATTTTAGTCAAGAGCGTGTTTTGTTATCTTTAAACTGAATCTATTACCAAAGCTTAAAAAACTAAAAGACCTCAAAATGGGATAGGACATTACAAAATAAGTAAACGTGTGAACGTGTGAGCCAAAGCGACTCTGCTGGCGCGACATGTGGGTGACCCCTCAAAAAGTCTTAATGACCCTCCACTTAAAAAAATTAACTGGAACGCTGCAGTTCAATACCACACAATTCCCTTTTTGTGTACGTACCACAGCCAACCCAGTGTACGCTTTATTTTTCTATTTTCTATTTTATTTTTTTTTGCAGTACTTACACTACTTACAATACACCGTTTCTTACACTACTACTGCTACTCACAAAAACTATCTTAACTTACACTACTAATACTATTCACAATATTGTACTTTACATTGTTCACTATACTTGGCAATCATTACATATAAAAAAAATAAAATGAAATAAAATAAAATAAAATAAAATAAATAATAATAATAATAATAATAGAAAATAATAATAATAATAATAATAATAATAATAATAATAATAATTAATTAAATAATAATAATAATAATAATAATAATAATAATAATAATAATAATAATAATAATAAACCTTGCTATGTATTAATGAGTGTCTAAAAGCTCACGGATGCTCGAACGCTTGGTGATTCCGTGGATAATTTGCTCTTTAAAAATACTTTGAAGTCAACGTTGTTATGCTGTAAGATTCACTTTCTTTGGCTGCAGTATAGATGTAACGGGCTACTATAAGGCACAGGTTGACAGCTCCAAAAGATCGCTTCTCGGGGTGATGTGCATATATTTTAGCATTGTTCGTCAGAGCTACCTTCGGCAAGTTACTAGAGTTCCACCAAGAGGCAAAAAGGTTCCAGAAAGTATGGACGTGCCGACATTCTACGAACAAATGCTCTAAGGTCTGTCTTACACCACACAATTGACATTCATCGTTTTCGATAATTTTAGCTCTAAAAAGTTTGCTGGGAGTGTAAAGAACATGGTGGTTGATTTTAAATTGAAACATCGAGAGTTTTATGTTTTTGGTGACATTAAACGGGAGAATGTATAATGCCTCGATGCTCTGATCAGTAAAACCGGGCTTAGTTAGATGAGCTTTAGATGTAGGTATTTGGAACGTTTTGGAGACGTAAAGTGAGCGTGCTTACTGACAAGTCCAAAATGAAATATTTAAAGGATGTGTCGCGGACTGTCCTGTAGTAACTGATTCGTTTTCGAGATCACGGTTAAGGGCTTCTTTCCAGTACTTTGGAATGGCGTTGCACAACCCAAAATAACGCAGGAAGTTTGTTTTTATTTTATACTTTTTCCTTAATTCAGGGAAGGACAAGAAATTTCCTTCTTCGTCTCCGCTCTACCGACTGAGCACTTCACATTACACTCTATTCAGTTAACTCTGTTTAAAATATAAATTCTACACGGCCAACGTTTGTATAAACGAAACCTTTCCTTGTACTTGTACATGTTCATTGCCGTGACTTTAACATCTTCACTTCCCACGGCCTGCTCCCGTCTGACCTTGTAGCTCAGTCGGTAGAGCGGCGGAGATCTAACCCGAAGGTCGTGGGTTCAATTCCCACCCTGGTCAGAGTTTTTCTCTGTCCTTGTGTGGGCCCATTTCCATCTGTAGGGCTAACGCTCACATGGTTCATATGGGATTGAAATCTAGCACTTCACATTACACTCTATTCAGTTAACTCTGTTTAAAATATAAGTGCTACACGGCCAACGTTTGTATAAACGAAACCTTTCCTTGTACTTGTACATGTTCATTGCCGTGACTTTAACATCTTCACTTCCCACGGCCTGCTCCCGTCTGACCTTGTAGCTCAGTCGGTAGAGCGGCGGAGATCTAACCCGAAGGTCGTGGGTTCAATTCCCACCCTGGTCAGAGTTTTTCTCTGTCCTTGTGTGGGCCCATTTCCATCTGTAGGGCTAACGCTCACATGGTTCATATGGGATTGAAATCTAGCACTTCACATTACACTCTATTCAGTTAACTCTGTTTATTATATCAGAGAATGCACTAGATCCAAAAATACTTTTTAACGCAGTCAACAAGTTGCTACATCGCAAAGTAGAGAAACGCTATCCGACTGCGCCCTCAACGATCGAGCTTACGAATAATTTCGCCGACTTCCTTGACAAGAAGATAGCAACCATAAGAACGGAGCTAGCTAACGAAATGACCTCCACTATCCAGTCTTGCGGAGCAAATGAACAGCCATGTCATGTCGAACTTACAAAGTCCAGAGTGATGTCAGCAAGAGAGGTTGAACGTTTTGTGGACAAAATCGGTAAACAATCTTGTGATCTTGACCCTATACCAGCATCTATTCTCAAGGAATGCAAATCGACTCTTCTACCCATTTTCACTAACATGGTTAACATGTCGCTCCAATCAGCATATATTCCCGCTACACTGAAGGAAGCAATGATTAAACCGAAGCTGAAGAAGGACAACCTAGATTCTGAGGATTATCCAAATTTCAGACCTATCTCAAATCTGAAGGTTGTATCAAAGATAATTGAAAAGGCAGTATCTTGTCAATTGATTGATTACCTACGTGATAATGATCTGGAGGAATCTTTTCAGTCAGCCAACTCACTATTGTATAGGCTACCCACCTTTCTAATAGATCGCTTACAAAATGTCCAGAATGCTGCGGCCCGCATTATTACTCGAGTTACTCGTACCAAGAAATATGACCACATTACGCCTGTCCTAAAGCAGCTGCACTGGCTGCCAGTTAACCAGCGCATTAACTATAAGATACTACTTCTGACCTATAAAGCGCTTAATGGCCAGGCTCCTAGTTACATTACTGAACTATTAGAGCCCTATGCACCAACTAGGAATCTGAGATCTTCCTCTAAAAACTTACTAAAAATACCACCCGTCAAGCTAGTAAGTTATGGCCATGGAACTCTCTCCCCGACATTATCAGACAGAGGAGCTCGTTACCAAGTTTTAAGACCTATACGAAAACATACCTTTTTAAAAAATGTTATAACTTAGATTAGCATGTAATATAGTCTTTTACCTGGAAATATAGTCTTAATATAGTTTTTACCTGAAAATTGTAAAAATCCATCCCCTTGCTACTTTTAAATTTTCCTATTTTGGATTGTAATTATTGTAAAGCGCTATTGGGCTAAAGGGAAATAGCGCTATATAAATAAAGCATTATTATTATTATTATTATTATTATTATTATTATTATTATTATTATTATTATTATTATTATTATTATTATTATTATTTCTTATTGAATTTTCTAAAATTTCAACAGCAATTACAAAGAGTATACCGGAAAGCGGACACCCCTGTCTAACGCCTCGTCGTAATTCAAAGAAGGGCGTTGCGTAGCCATTATTAATAACGCAGCTTTGAATGTTTTTGTAAAAAGTCTTAACCCATTGTATTAAAGGCGCACCGAACCCAAAAGTTTCTAGAGCCTTTATAATAAAGTTCCATTCTAAACTGTCAAAGACCTTTTTAAAGTCTAGAAACAATGCTATGCCTGAGATATCTAACATATTCGTGCATTCAATAATATCCGCGATTAAGCGTACATTTTGTCCGATAAAGCGGCCTTTAATGTAACTGGTCTCCATGAATAAGGCTAGGTAGTACTTTCGCAATTCTGGTAGCGATTGCCTTGGTGGCAATTTTGTAATCTGTGTTTAGTAGGGAGATGGGTCTCCAGTTATCCGGAAAATCCTTATTTTTATCTTTTTTTGGAATAAGTGTGATTATTCCTCTTTTTTGCGAAATCGAGAACTCTCCGATCTCGAAGGCGAAGTGTACGCTTTATGGAGCGTCTAGTTTTCCTTTAAAACTCATGCGATTCAAGAAAAATTCATTGCCTAACTACTGGTGAATTCGACAGTAAATTTCACTCAAAAAACCGATATCGCACTCATCGCTTCGTGATTTATGCGATGCGATATCGGTTTTTTGCGTGAAATTTACCGTGGAATTCACGAGTTAGGCAGAGAAGAAAATGACTTAATTAAGCAGTAACCGGAAACACCAAAACGCGAACAATTCCAAAACCTTTTATTTTTCACTAATCCTATAGCCAGTAAGAATAAACAACCCGGGAACTCCACTTTCTGGAGCCCTTGGCTAAATCTATATATTAAAGTTGAACGATATTGTTAAGCTCAGTATTGCAGTGTTTATGCTCAAGTTTCACAGTAAATTGTTGTCTTCTGTTTTAGATGCATTCTTTGGAAATTAAAGGTGCATCTGTCTCACAACTACAAGACAAAGTTATCCTCAAAACATTCTTATATCATTCCTAATGTGAGAGCTAATTATGGAAAGATCAGTGTGCCCACTCGTGCAAAAATTGATTCTACTCCTGCCCAAAAAAACGAATTCTATTCCGACATCAGTCCTACGTATTAGAGAATCACGCGAGATATGTGCGAGTAGCTCGAGCGATCAGTTTTACGCGTCATCTCAGAGTGGTTGGTCGCGAATCAGCAAGGAAATTCAAGATGTGGATGATTTCAGCACAGTATAGGAGTCAAAGATTTCTTACAACTTGGTATCCGATATTCGATGTGGTACACATTGTGTCATGTATATAGACCTCTTTCATAATGGCGGCCAAATAAAATACTAGTTCGTTTCAATGCTAATAAGCCTTTCTAGCCTCGCTACTACAAGCAAATTTCAAAAGGATATTTGTTTCAAAGTGAGGGCGGTAGGTCTAATTAACATAAATACAAAGAACACAAAAGTGATCACCATTTATAAAAGTGGTCTATGGCAAAGTGCACCGCCCATGGAAAAGCCAGGCTATTGTAGGTTGTCTCTCTTGGTGTCGTAAAAGGTAGAAGTAAGCATTTTCTCCTCCACTCCTCCAAAGGCAATCAGATAGCGATGCTAGCTTTTACTATCTTGCTGCAGTTTTACCAAACTAGACCCTCCGTGAGGGTACACTGGGTTGCCTGTGGTACGTGCAGCGTTCCAGGCAAATTGTGACTGGCCCACGGGCCGATTACGGGCTTGCAAAAACAAAGCAAAAGGTAATTAAAAAACCATGTAATAAACTACTTACTAACCGAGCTAGCTCGAGCCGTACTGGGGAATATTGGCCCTGGGTCGTTTTTGTACGGACCTTGCTGCGCTCGGTCCGTACTGCCACAACCTCGGGCCAATATTTCCCTGGCAGTACGGCCCTCGCGCTCGGTTAGTAAGAAGTTATTAAGGGGTCACCCAGAAGTCATACCAGCAGAGGCCCTTTGGCTCACAGATCCTCGCACGTTCGTACGACGAAACAGATCCTTTTCTGAGGTTAAAAGCCTGGCTACTGGCCTAACTCTTTTTCCTACTTTCCCAACCGCGAGAAAACCGCGGTAAATCAGCCATCGCCAAAAAATGTTTTTTTTTTCTCAAAAAATATTTAAAGTTAGGGGGAAAAAATACATCATTTTAAAGCTAAGAAAATAAGCTTTCCAACAGCATATAACTTATTTACAGACAACTGAAACATTTTATAAAAGCGAAAGTTGAACGAAAAAATTTAAGAAAAATAACAGTAAAATATGTTTTCTAGGCAAAATTTGGTCATTTTAGCGTTGATTACGAATTTTTGGATGCAAAACTAATATTTTCTGCAATGTATCTGCTTTCTTGGACATAAATTCGACCGAAAACTGATAAGGCACCAATATTTTTAGATTTTTAGGAATAATAGATAACGTGGTTCAATGCGTAATGTGATAATGCGATAAAAGTGTCAAATTTGCGACCCATTGCTAACGGCAACGGAAGCGATCGCATTACGAGTAATTAACCTCTGTTGCCAAGAACCACCCAAATAACCGGTCAGTGTAAAACGCAGACTGCAGACTGCAGACCAGGGATAAAATGCAGACTGAGGGTAAAATGCAGACTGCAGACTGCAGACTGCGGGTTAATAAAATAATAATGAAAAAAGAGTTATAAGAGTGTTAGTAGCCGTTTGTACTTTCACACTGAAACCCCAACACAGCTCCCATCGCTTTGGTTGCCCCACGGCATGTTTTAAATCCGGATTTTTATCGAACTCTGTAAGAATTGAAGCTGTTTGAATCCTTGTTGTTGTTGGAAAAAGGACAGTTTCGTTAAGTGAGTTGCTTTTAGGCAAAGAAGTCACCACCCCGTAATTCAACTGTCCATTTTGCTGCACTGAACAAAGTAATCGAGTAATTACCCAATAACTCAATTTATTTTGACACGCATGGCTACAGTACCAATTAACAAAGACAGAGATAACGTGGATTTTGCAACCATTTAACGTTTCAATTCAGTCGGCTTAAGCCAGTATGACTGAGGTGTAAAAATTTCTTATTAGGATCCTTTAATTTCATTCGCTTTCGTGTACGTTATGTTTATCCTTTAGTTCACAAGCTCGTTTGTTTTGCATCTGGAAGATGTAATTTTCAATTATAACCTCTCCCTAGGGGTTATCACGCATAGCTTAACCAATGAAATCCCCGCGTCCTAATTGCTCGGAATACATGAAATTCGTTGCACCGAAAAAAGACAACCGAGATTCTTCAGGTATTCGAAGTAATAATTGTTGGTTTTTCGATCGATTTCCCTCGATGTACCGGTGTGACAAATAATTTGGAACATTGCAATGCATCTGGAAGCGCAAAAACAAAGCACAGATGATTTCAACGCGTACGATCGCATCCCCAAGAGGTGCAGCGACCTGCAGTCATAATAATGTGAGTTGTTGACAGATGTAAAACAGGATTGTCTTTCAAACAATCTTTATTTTATCCTTATGACTCGTTTTTTTATTATTAATATTTATTTTACCCTCAGTCTGCATTTTACCCCCGGTCTGCAGTCTGCAGTTTGCAGTCTGCGTTTTACACTGACCGCCCAAATAACCGATTCTTCGACGGAAAATTCATCCCAGGGGATAAAACTATTCACTGGACATGTAATAAAGGTAGATATGTTCGAGCGAAAGCGAAAACAAGCGAATATTTTGACGGAAAACACAATAATGTGAGATCAAAGGAACATGTGGTGAAGACACGCAATTGCGGCATCGCTTCGACAATAATCTTACCTTTTCAGCGATTTTAACGCTTGAAATTCCATTCAATCCACCTGGTCTAGTCTTTGAATTCACTATTATCGCTGCCCTGCGAATCTTCAATGTTCTACATGCACACTTGGTAAAAGACGGCTCGACGGGCGACAGATTGTTGTCGATGTTGTCGCCTGTCTTGTTCAGTATCCAATTGATTTGCCATTTTTGAGCTTCATAAGGGTATATTTTGTTCAAAGATCCACTAAAACGCCATTCGCGTTACATGACTTTCGACGCCATTACAGGTTAAGTTAATGATTCTACTGTGTCCACCAGAGAAATGTACGCATTTCCACTACCCTCTCGATCCTAAGAAAATACGCGCAGAAGGCTCTATGCACAAAGACACCACTTACCGGGGGAGTGACAGGCAAGACTTTTACCGACACGGAAAAAAATAAAACGGAGAAATTCTACCCATTTTCCAACTGGGATTGCCGTATACGGCAACCCAGTAAAAATGCCGCGGTAAATTCCAAAATGTTTTAGACCATATCAAAACACTTGAACTGAACCATTTGATTGGTCAGATATAAATAAAACAAAATAACAGAGATTCCTTTGTGACACGGATGTTTCCCCGTCTCCTATATCGTTTATGATGGATATCAAAATCTGGCTAGACAATATTCATGAACACGTTTGTTGTCCTGTATGTACGACCAGGTTCACTAATCCAAAGCAGCTTCCTTGCTTGCACAGTTTTTGCCTTCATTGCTTGCAAAGGATTCAACAAACGAGCGGAATTCGAGACACTATTTCATGTCCCGAGTGTAGGCGGAACTTCAGGATCCCTGGAAACGGTGATCTTAACGCTTTTCCAACAAACTTTCGTATCAACAGTTTGTTGGATGCTTTGCCTGTCACAGAGTGCAAGACGAGTGGCATCAAGTGTGGAAGTTGCGAGAAAACAAGCGCAGAATCTACGTACTGCTTCACTTGTTGTTCGTTCTGGTGTGATGACTGCCTACCTTTGCATAATCGGATAAAAATCTTTAAAGAACATCACGTACTGGCTTTGAAAGACTTTCGAGACGAAGACTTTGAGAACATTTTAAAGCAGCCAGCATTTTGTGGGAAACACGAGAAGAAAGAATGTGAGTTGTTTTGTCAGGTGTGCAAAATAAGCATTTGCAACGTTTGTACTCTAACAGATCACGAAGGTCACGCTAAGATTGCTTTGAAAGATGCCGCAAAGAAACGCAAAAAGAGAATCACGGCAGCAATTGAATCAAAGAAACGAAGAGCACTGGAGAAGATCGCGACAATTAAGGAAAACTGTATTAAAATTCAAAAGCAAGCTGTCACAGTGAAAACCAATGTGCAGCAGTTTGTTTCCATTTTAATGACAGCCATAGAAGAGAAACAGAAAGAAATTGTTCATGCAGTTGAAAGCAATGTAGAGAAATCATTAGGGCGTTTAAGAGAGCAAAAGCACGCGATCGAAGAAGAAGTGAAAACGCACGAAGCAGCATTGGATAAAATCGAAACGATTTTAAAGCGAAGCACAAGCGCTCAAATTATGCAGCCAAATGAATTTCTAGACAAAGTAATTCAGGAGGAGGGTGAAGAAGAAGATTCAGCTGTTTGTACGACTTTTGTCTTCGAAAGGAATGAGGAACTGTTTCATGACATAAACACTAAACAAATTGGCTGTTTTTTTGTCACCAAAACGAGCTCGAAAGAATCGAGCGCTGAGGGAAGAGGGATTAGTGAAGGAACTGTTGGACTTGAATCTGAGATTGTTGTAACAACAACGAACACACAAAAAGAACAATGTTACCAAGAACATGACCGTGTGACCTTGGAAATCAGAAATCGTGGAGGCCGTGACATTGCGACCAAGCCGCAAATCCAAGATGACAAAGATGGCACATACAAGTTCAGTTACTTTGCCAAAGAAACCGGAACATGTCAGGCATCCGTGAAAGTCAATGGAGAACACGTTCGTGGCAGTCCTTTTGAGGTTCAAGTCAAACGCAGAGTGTTCAGACCCGTGTTATCCTTTGGCGAAGAAGGTCCAGATCCTGGAATGTTTTCCAAGCCTTGGGTAGTTGCTGTGAATGACAAAGATGAAATTGCAGTGAGTGAGTATGGTAACCACAGAGTACAGATATTTGACAGTGATGGAACTCACTTAAGATCTTTTGGTGAAAGGGGTAATAAGCAGGGAGAGTTTAATTTGCCTGCTGGGATAGCTTTTCATAATGATAAGATTATCGTGGCAGACCGTAGGAACCACCGAGTTCAACTGTTTAGTGATCAGGGTCGTTTTATTAATTTGTTTGGAGGAAAAGGAAGCCTAGATCACCAGCTTCAGTTTCCTCGTGGCCTGTCAATTGACAGCGATGGCAACATTATTGTTACCGATAGTGGTAGCAAATTAATAAAGATCTTTTCACCAGATGGCCGGTTTTTGAGTAGAATCGGCCCTAAAGGTTCTTTCATCAATCCCGTTCACTGTATCCAACACGACAACAACCTTATTGTGTCAGACAGAGGTGATCACTGTATAAAAGTTTTTAATAGGAAGGGAAAGTTTCTTTATAAATTTGGAAAGCAGGGGATGGGGGACGGGGAGTTCGATGGACCTGGCTGCCTGTCAGTGGACAAAGCGGGACATCTGCTGGTTTGTGATTCATCGAATCACCGAGTGCAGGTGTTTAAACTCAGCGGAGAGTGTGTAACGTTTGTAACTAACTTTGGAGTATGTGGTACAAGGGCAGGAGAGTTCAATCGCCCATTTTCTACAGCATTCCTTAGCGATGGTAAGATGGTAGTTTCTGATTATGGTAACCATCGTGTTCAGATTATCTCGTAGATTTCTTTTCACTGTGGCTGTACTCTCTCACTCATACGAATAATCCTGAAAGAACATTTGAAGTGTATTTTAATTACCACGAGTTTCCAGATAGTACCCAACTACTTAACCCTTTCTTTTCCAAGATGGAAACGTTGGTTCTCTTAACTAGAACCATAGATTTGTTTGTTAGGAAGTCATGAGAATTTGGTATTTTATCAAGATCACACCTGTTAAGCTACTAATTATCTTTATTCTCAATACCTGCCTGACTGACATTTCATTGAAATTGCGAGGAGAATTTACTCGAATTTTGCTGGATCGTTGTAGGACACAGCTTTAATGTGTTTAGGACAGGCTTTGTTAATTCTGTTGTATATATATTTGATTCTTTTGTACCAGAATCTCATGACCTTGAAGCTTTTTCACTCTGGTTTAGAGCTGGGTGTTTTTTAGTTGTAAAATTTCGTTTTTGGATGTAACGTAGCTCGTGCATTTCACCGCTCGTTCAACTTCAACTTTATTTTTGTCCGTATTTAGGCATAAAATTGTTGTCCTAAAATCCCCAGCTTTGCTCCATGGTAAAAGAGTTGCAAGGTACATACTTCACAGTCACGTGCTTCTGTTTGTACCCATCGTACGTTCTCTGAACCAATCGCGAGAGCCGTTGTAAAAGCTGCGTTCTGACCCGCGTTTCATGTGATTATATTTTACAAGTTTAGATGTAGTTTGTATTTAGCAGCTATTCACCGAAGTGGAGGTGGCTAGTGTTGGATATTTACCAAGTTGGCTCAAAGAGTTCTTTCGCAGCCACAATTTGAACATTTCTTCTAAAAAATGTAGGTAATAATTCCGTGTTCAAGTACTCTAAATGAAAAGTCCATGGAATCATTACCAATATAATTTATGCCTGCTCGATTTGAGCAGGCGGATCTCTGATTGGCGGAGGTCAACAATGACTCACTTACGCGCACAGCCGTGGTTTAGGGAGTGAGCGTTGGCTCATTTCCCGAAACAGCGGCTGATAATCGAGCCTAGCTTTTTATTTGAGCAAAAATCTCGAAAAACCGTGAAGGCAATTGGAAAAAGTTTCCGAAATTTGTGGGCTTGAAGTTCCGGAATTCCGGAAGAACCGGAAAATCCGGTCCCATTCCATTTGTTCATTTATGTTGACATTTTGGGGAAAGACTCGTTGATGTGATTAGTTTCGAGCGGCCAGAAAGAAAATGCTGTTCCATTCGCCAAATGAAATTAGCAAAATTTTCAATACCAATTTCTGGTTGAAAGAAAATGCCTTGAAGTTTGCAGAAGTAAATAATGACAAGTCTTGTGTTTGGAAGAAGATTTCTGATATTCCACTGGACAACATTAGGCGCTTTTGTTACAATTTAATTGTTTTTCAAATACAGTTAAAGTCACATGGAACTGTTGATTAGCCTGGCTTTGACTGAAACGAAGAGGAGGGGAACCAAAAGAATCATGGGAAATTGATTTTATAGTCATCTTCATTTACTAGCACAGACGAAGTCCTGCATGTTCACATGAATTCCTTATACCACGCCATTGCGAGGTTCTCGTTCCTCTGCAGGTCGGAGTCGTTTGGAATTCCGAAACAGGACCAGTATGGAATAAGAATATGTAAATTAATGAATTTTCTATGGGTACCAATGATTGCAAAGTTGCTTTATCGTTTGAATTGCAAGTTAACAGTGAAATGTGTTTTATAACACCGAATTGCAAATGTTAGCATTCTAGTTTGTAGAAAAAATGTTTTTCTACTGGCAAGGAGTTCTTTAATGCACACTGCGTAGCCTCGTTATCTCAATTTGTTTAATTAATTAATTAATTAATTAATTAAGTCGCAATACAACGAGTTTTTATTGAAAAGTCGAAGATCGAAATGGGCGCGAGTTTCAAACGGCAACAATTTGGCTTTGAACAGTTTCTTTTAATTTCGTATTAATAAGCAATCCGTCAGTTTAAGCATGGCCAATTTTTTTCCTGTTAAGGCCCCGCAAGCAGCTTTATTAAACGCACAAGGTTCCGTGCTTGACGTGCTTCCTGATCTAATCAGACCAGAAGGATTCGCTTTCCGCTTATGTTCTGAGTCTTTTGCCAAATAGGAGGATGAATTTTTATCTCAGTCACCGTTGCGCTTGTCGTCAATGCTAACGATTTATTAACTGATGTCTGAACGACGAAAAGGTATATAAAATAAGGGAATATTGTTTACATTTTGTTTCATTATAACATACGAGTTTGCTCCAAGTCATCATGCCACTTTCAAATTGACTTCAAAAGGTAAACGAACTTGTTAAACTCTGTTAAATCTGCTGTTTTAAGCCTTTTACTGAGCTTTGATAACAAGCCAGTTGCTAGTCATAAAAAACCGATAAATTCTCAGTTGACAAGTGCACTAATGATCCCATTTATTCTTTGTAAATTTTGGAATTTTTAAAGCATCATTTGCTCAGAGGTTATCTGGTATAGAGCGTTTTCACTCATATGACTAGAATGGATGCTAAAGAAGGTATTTGCATAAAAATAGAGTTCAATTCCCAGAGGGTTAGTTTGGAACACCAACATATGGCTGGCGTGACGTTATGTGAAAACGCTCTATATCGGCTTTAAATTTGCAGAGATAGCTCATTATGCAATATTCAGTACTTTACTCTTGGATGACTTATTAGAAATCGATAGCTTTGTGCTAATGAGGCACAAGATGTAAACAAAGAATTCCCTGTAAGATGAAATGGTAATTTATTTAGTATATTTCTTAAGACTTTACCTCATTGATGTACGAGACAAATGTTTAACTGAAATAAAACATGATAACTTTGGAACCAAGATTGTCTGATGCGACTTTCCAATCACCAGTTAGAGAGTAGGAAAAAGTGAAAGGAAAGGAACTTTATTTCAGTGGCAAGTCGTTCTTGTGCTGGAGCACTAATTGGGGACACTGTAAACTGAAATTAACAATTAACGCAAATCAAGTCAAATGTTGGTTTTTGAGGAGAGGGGAAACCGGAGTACCCGGGGAAACCCTTTCGGTGCAAAGTAGAAAACCAACAAACTCAACCCACGTATGACGCCTAGTGTGGGAAATCGAGACCGGGCGACATTTGTGGGAGGCGAGTGCTCTCACCACTGCGCTATCCGTGCACCCCAATAAAGGGAGAAAGGGAGAAATAACAGTGGCAGCGCAGCGGTAAATCCGTCAATTCCCGGACTCAGGGACATATTTAGTTGAGTTTGTTGGTTCTATATTGTGTTCCAAGAGCCTTGTCTCCAGGTACTCCGATTTTCTCCTCTCATCAAAAAACGACATTCGATTTCATCTGTTTTGATTTCCTGCAATATATTGGTGTGGTTTACAGTATTCCTTCTTTGTAGAGCCCTTGTGCTCTGCTAATTATAAGATTGAGATTTAAATGAAATTAGCGTTATTGTTTATTATCATTATCGTTATCGTTATCGCTATCGTTTCCTTGCAAACTCAGACAAGGTGTTTAGTCTGGTCTATTGTCCGCGAGAGTGGATGATAACAAGTCACCATGAGTCTCAGTATTCTCTCTGCTGCATGCGTTCCGAAAGAGACAACACTATATTGTCAATATCCTTGCTGTCTTCCGTAATGCTGTTCTCTGTATCAATTCCAACCTGAGTTTCACACTAATTCGTTTCATGTATTTTTCAAAATTAACTGACACAGCCCCGAATGGAACAATAATAGCAGCTACTAAGATTATAATAATAATAATAATAATAATAATAATAATAATAATAATAATTATTATTATTATTATTATTATTATTATTATTATTAATTTTTTTTTTTTTTTTTTTTTTTTTTTTTATGCTTCGTGCTCCATATATAAACACTGATACTAGGGACTTTAAGATAGTACACGACGGTAGACTGGGACGGTTAGATGAGTGTCATGTCACGCAAAATCCCCGTGACATTTGACCGTCGTGCTTCTAGGAC
This sequence comes from Montipora capitata, assembly GCA_949126865.1. NCBI lineage: Eukaryota > Metazoa > Cnidaria > Anthozoa > Scleractinia > Acroporidae > Montipora > Montipora capitata. Next base: position 43,849,438 of record OX421449.1, on the reverse strand, counting down.
GGTATGTTTTCGCCGGGTTTCTCGTCGTGGAATCTACGGTGAAAACGGTAGGAATTCACACTATTTTAGTCTTTTCCTTTATTATAGATTGAAAATTGATCACCCAATGGGTTAAATGTGCATTTGGTTGTGTTTGTCTTGATTTATCCATGTGGCTCGGCCACATCGCGGCTCAAACCAAAATTTGCTTGTTCTCAATGTAGCGTTATCCATAATTTACCATGACACAGGAGGAAAGCAGAAAAGAAAGGTAATGGAGATAATTGTAGCTGCATTTTTTGTTTATGAACCAATTCCCCTTAGCGGATTTACACTCGCTAGAATCCAAGGAATCTAAACAAAATGGTTCAAATTCCCAGTAAGGATATAGAGGATTCACTGATTCGTATTAATGATATAAAATAAGAAATTCCTCCTCGCTAATTGAACCTTCTGCAAAAGAAATTACAAGAGAATTTCTCGCCTCTTCAAAAGACATGTTTATTAAACCGTCCTACGGTCGTGTTGGCCAAATCTTAAGTTAAAAATCTTCGCGCCTTTCTACCGTACTCGTCCGAAGTCTCCGGTATACGCATCCAACCGTCCCAGCCTACCGTTGTCCACTATCTTAAAGTCCCTATTGTTCTTTGCACGAGCTCCGTTTGCTGGGACACGAAAAATACTCCACCTCTGGGATATTTTGGCCAAGCCCTGATGGGTTAGGCAGTTTATTTAAACTCAATTTCAGCATGGTAACCTAGGAAACACAAATATAAAAGAGGGCACAGCCGCCACAGCCCTAAGCGAGGAACGAACAATATACAAATATAATATATAGATTTAGCCAAGCCTAAAAGCGGAGCTCTCTGGTTATTTATTCTGACTGCTAATAGGGTTAGTGAAAATAAAAGGTTTTCGAATTGTCCGCGTTTTGGTGTTTCCGGTTACTCCTTAATTAAGGAAATCATTTTCTTTGCTTCTTTCTGTGGAAAAATTTATTGCCTAACTAGTAAATTTCACGGTAAATTTCACGCGAAAAACCGACATTGCATGAATCATGAAGCAATGAGTGCGATATCGGATTTCGAGTGAAATTTACTTTGGAATTCACCAGTTTCGCAATTCATTTTTCTTGAATCGCATGAGTTTAAAAGATAACAAGCACACCCCCAGCGAACGAATGGAAAACTGTCAGGAAACTTTGTCAGTTCAAGGTCAAAAAAGAGTTTTATTGATGTACTAACTAGTGAATTTCACGGTCAATTTCACGCGAAAAACCGACATGAAGCAATGAGTGCGATATGGGTTTTCGAGTGAAATTTACTTTGGAATTCACCAGTTTGGCAATTAATTTCCTTGAAGCACACCCTCAGCGAGCGAATGGAAAACCGTCAGGAAACTTTGTCAGTTCAAGGTCAAAAAAGAGTTTTACTGATGTACTTTATTCCACTAAGGGCAAAGGTGCGGAAATTGAATTTTTTTTACCATTTTTTGCTCAAATTCCCGACCCTTGGGACTGGAAAATAGTTCACATTTGTTCAAATATTCTCACCAGCCTGGGGATAACAAAACCGTGTAATGACTTTTGTTATTATACATTGGAGTCACCAGCTCGATTTTGATTGGCTATAAGCACGCAGCTAATTCTTGCTTGCTCTGTTTCTCTTACGTCATACCTACAGACAATAGTTTTATGCATGCAGAAGTGACATCACCTAACACACTATTCAGTTTGTGTTATCCGCCTCAGCCTTCGGCTTCGGTAGATAACACAAACTTTGGCCTTGATAATTATTGCTATCATGCTCAACCTCGATCATCTAATAACTGGTAATTAAAAGAAATGAAGTAATTTGAAATGTACGTTTTTAACTCCTGTTATGGAAAGCAGATTAAGGAAGATTCAATTTGAATGAACTTAATGAAAAAAATCAATCCTCGAGAGTTTTAGGGCCTGTTCACATGGAGGTGGGGGACCCCAGGTAGGTGAGGTACCCCGCCTTGGTAGGGTAACCAATCTCTGGATACAATTTCTTTTTTTTTCTTGATTGTGTTCACATGAGAGGTGGGGTACCTCACCAAGGCGGGTTGCCTGGTCAGCCGGGCCTGGTAACCCGCTTAGGTGGGGTACCTCGCCTGACTGGGGTGATATATCTTTAGTTTTGTTTTGTTAAAATATAGATTATTTGATTCTGTTAATTGATTTCTTGATTGACATTTTATTACCTTAATACCTTAGAGATTAGTAACATTATTAATACCGGATAACACAAGTACGGTTGTGTAAAGAAAATGTAATAAAACAACCAAAAATCCTTTATAATATTCGAACTTTAATACTCTAATTACGAAAAAGGAACATTCTTTCATGATATAAAAAATTTTACGCGAGATCTCACAGGTTTCTCTGAGCAGTTTCAAGGGCCCAGCAGCAACAAGATTTCAAAAAGGTCAAATCCAAATCCAATTTCTTCTCCAAGATACTAAACATATGAAAATATCCAGAAATTGAATCCAACTGACAGTTGAAAGCTCATTTAACAAACCAAGATGATTATTTTGATTACTCCTTGCAAAACTGGTTTTAAGGTCAGCAAAGTAAGCTACGTCATCGTGACACCGCTCCTTGATCTGTAATATCTAAAACCAGTCACTTCAACGATTAAAAAAGGCTGAAATCCAGCTTTGGTTTCACCAAAATGAAATTAAAATATTCTTCAAACAACCTTTACATTATACTGAATACCAGATGGAATGCTGTAGCGGTATTGCATTACAAAAATGTAATAATTAATACATGCCAACTTCACACATACCGATATTACCAAGATGGCGTCTCCTGGAACACGAGTTTGGGACCCAGTTCTCTGCACGGTCAAACTCAAATGTCCGCAGCATGGGGCAAAACTTGTGGTCAAATTCCCCAGAGAGGGGACAGCAGAAGTGTTCAAATGCCGCACCTTTGCCTGTCCCCCCTCCCATCCCCTCTCCGTCTAAACATTGAGCTATTGCTGCTATTCTGTTTTGTCGTTGTCGCTCTCTTTCTCTCTCCTTCCGTTTCTGTTCAAGTCATAGGTCCTCCAGGCATCATGCAGCCTTATTAGAGCTTCTAAAGTTATGCCAAAAATTGCAATACAGAGAAAAACGCAGCTCTAAACAAATTAAAAATAAAAACTCAACTTTAAGTTTAGTCCTTCCGATGCTTGACTTGAATAACTGTGTAGCCACCAGTGTGGACCACAGCTATCATGATATGCAAAACTGGATTGAAACCGGCAAAAAATGCAGAAAGAAAACATTTTCCAAACCGTTTTCCACCTGATCATGAAAAGCGTGGACTGTTGAGAGCTATAGTTCGCGTAGTATCGCCGTGTAGCCGTGTCGAGCCACAGGAAGCGCGCGAAAAATGAAGCCTCGTTTATGTTAAGGTGAGTTAACCTGGCTTGAGCCTGCGGTCCAATCGAAAACCAGTAGTACCTGGTCAGTACCAGTAGTACCTGACCTCATGAGCTGTAAACTTAAGCCCGAGATACGTCACGTGACACTGGTCAGCGGATACCTTGATTTGACAGATGTCAATTGACCTTAACATGGATTTCCAGTATCAAAGATGCATCCTCTAAACTAGCGTGATGCTGGTCATATTTGCATACATGGAGGAGTGGACGTTCGTACAGACGGACACGTACGGAATGACGGTCGATGATGTCATGACTATAATACAAGGGCACCCAACGTCAATTTTCGGACAATATCTGTTCGAAAGACGACTTGAGATCTAGAATTTTCGGAACATTTGTTGTCAAATTTATTGCTTGCCTGCCTGTCCTAGAATTTTCGAACTTCTAAAAAATGGTATAATTGCCCATTTTTAACCGATTTTTACCTTAAAAAGGTCACCTAGAATTTTCGGGAGCCTTTTTTCTGGCTAAAATTTTCGAAAAAGTAAGTTTTCACCCCTATAATTTTCTGACCACTAGACTTTCAGCTAGGAAATTCGAACAGATGAAAAATTTGTAGGGAATAAAAATATGCCTATATCTACAGTATCTAAAATACGGTAAACAATGCTATGTTTAAGTGGTTTTGAACTATACTCTCGTTGGGTGCCCCTGATAATACCATTTGTTGAACAAGAGCTGCCACATTTGTTGATCAACAAATGTTGAACCGTGTATCATCGGCTTAAGAGACACTCGAGTTACAAGAATAGTCTCGAAAAACAAAGCGAGCAGCTCTCCGCTCTACTTTCTCAAGGTTTGAAATATTGCACTGACTATAGGGATTCCAAACGCAACAAGCATATTCAAGAGACGGGTATACGAGAGTCAGATTTTACTAGTACAAAATTACGAGAGATAAAGTTGAGAGTTTTAGAGCTCTTTTTAATGAAATGCTCACAATGATGGTTTAGGCGGAGGTCAGATGAAACGGTGACTCCAAGTTATAAGGGTGTGCATCAGTCCTTTCAAGACCTTGGCCATCTAGAAAATGGGTAGTGATTACGTGTAATGTGCATAAAATCACACTGTCTGCAATTAAACGCATTTGCCATTTATATGCCACGAAGAGAGAGCATTTAAATCTGATTGAAGTAGTTTAGGTAATTTGGAACAAGAGCCTTCCAAGATATATGATGCAATCGTCAGCAAACAGGCGGATTTGAGAACATAAATCTAAGAAGAAGTAAAAGCCCCAAGATATAACCTTGGGGGACACCTGAGGTGACACTGCATACCGCAGATTGACATCCATCCACCAACCGCAGTATAGTTTGTGTACGATCAGAAAGAAAAGAAAAAGACTTAATTAATCCAGGATAGAGTTTGACCACACATACCCTAAGAGGCAAGCTTGAGAAGGAGCCTTTGATGCAGAAAAGAATGAAAGGTCTTTGAGAAATCGAGAAGGATGAGATCAGTTTGCAACAGTTACTTATAATCAAAGTTTGAAGTAAAGTCGTGAAGGATGAGAATCAATCTTGAGACTCGCATGATAGGCCTTTGCGGAAACCTTGCTGAGGAGGTGAAAGCCGTGAGTGCTTTTCCAGATAAGATACAATGTTGAAATATATAATGTGCTCAAGAGTTTTAAAGAGAACACAAGTCCGAGACTGGTCTGTAATCTGCTAGCTCCCTTCTAGAAAATCGGTGAGACTAAGGCATGCTTCGAGTTAAGAGGCAATTTGTCAGTATCAAGAAAAGACTGATAAATTACCTGAAGGACTGTGGAGATGACGTTACTAGATATCTTAAGTAAGTAGAATGGGATTTCGTGAGGACCAGAGGCTTTCCAGGGGGCTTTCTAAGATTGCCCATGCGTTGGGGCAAGGGGAAAGGGTTGTATTGTTCAGACATGCATGAATGGCTCAGAACTATAAGAGTTGTCATACGGGGCCAAAACATTGCCAGGTATTTTACACAGACTAGTTCAGGTCTGAGATGGGTAATTTTCGATTTTGTTAGTGACGCCAGCATGCGATACAAGCCCAAGTTATCGAGCCGGTTTTGGAACCAAGCACACCAGAAAATGACAGCCAGCTTGACTGAATGGGTTCTTGCTTAGTCTCCCTGAAATCAGTGTAAGAACGTGACTTCATTTGTAAATTTTTACTGGAGAGCAAACACAAATAGCAGAAGACTGAGAAAGTCCCTTGCCTTTAATACAAAATAATAATAACTTACTTAGTAATAAAATCACAAAGGGTATTGCTTGGGTCTAAAAATATGCTGGAGTTCAACAGCTCCAGCTGAAAGTTTGCCAGTTATTAATCATGTGACCGACTTCATGCAAAGAGCCTATGGCTAGGTGCATGCAAGTTTACTGCCCGGGGGGAGGGGGGACTCTCATATATAAAGGACGGGGTGCTCGTCGTACGTTTTAGGAGTTAAAAAAGCGGTTTCGATACCTCTTAAGAAGTTCAGCCTCAAAAAGTACACAGCGGGAGCTTTAGCAGTACCTTTTAGGGTATTGAGCCGAAAAATTATGACCGGAGGCATTAAAACCCATAATTTGGTACCTCTTAGGTTTTGATTGGTCAGATATAAATAAAACAAAATCACAGAGATTCCTTTCTGACACGGATGTTTCCCCGTCTGCCATCCTTGATAATGGATATCAAAACCTTTCTAGACAATATTCATGAACACGTTTGTTGTCCTGTATGTATGACCAGGTTCACTAATCCAAAGCAGCTTCCTTGCTTACACAGTTTTTGTCTTCATTGCCTGCAAAGGATTCAACAAACGAGCGGAATTCGAGATACTATTTCATGTCCCGAGTGTAGGCGGAACTTCGCGATCCCTGGAAATGGTGATCTTAACGCTTTTCCAACAAACTTTCGTATCAACAGTTTGTTGGATGCTTTGCCTGTCACAGAGTGCAAGACGAGTGGCATCAAGTGTGGAAGTTGCGAGAAAACAAGCGGAGAATCTACGTACTGCTTCACTTGTTGTTCGTTCTGGTGTGATGACTGCCTACCTTTGCATAATCGGATAAAAATCTTTAAAGAACATCACGTACTGGCTTTGAAAGACTTTCGAGACGAAGACTTTGAGAACATTTTAAAGCAGCCAGCATTTTGTGGGAAACACGAGAAGAAAGAATTGGAGTTGTTATGTCAGGTATGCAAAATAAGCATTTGCAGCGTTTGTGCTCTAACAGATCACGAAGGTCACGCTAAGATTGCTTTGGAACATGCCGCAAAGGAACGCAAATCGATAGTCAATGCAGCAATTGAATCAAAGAAACGAAGAGCACTGGAGAAGATGACAAGGATCGCAAAAATTGATGAAAACTGTATTAAAATTCAAGAGGAAGCTGTTACAGTGAAAAGTAATGTGCAGCAGTTTGTTGCCAGTTTAATGACAGCTATAAAAGCGAAACAGAATGAAATCTTCGATGCCGTGGAAAAGAAAGTAAAGGAATCATTACAGTTTTTAATGGAGCAAAAGCACGCGATCGAAGTAGAAGTGAAAACGCACGAAGCAGCAATCGAAAAAACCGAAGTGATTTTAAAGCGAAGCACAAGCGCTCAAATCGTGCAGCCAAATGAATTTCTAGACAAAGTAATTCAGGAGGAGGGTGAAGAAGAAGATTCAGCTGTTTGTGACGGCGAAAGTTTAACGACATTTGTCTTTGAAGGGAATGAAGAATTGTTTGATGACATTAACACTAAAGAAATTGGCTGTTTTTTTGCCACCAAAACGAGCTCCAAAGATTCGAGCGCTGAGGGAGCAGGGATCCGTGAAGGAACTGTTGGACTTGAAGCTGAGATTGTTGTAACAACAAGAAACACTCAAGGGCAACAATATTTCGAAGAACGTGACCGCGTGACCCTGGAAATCAAAAATCGTGAAGGCCGTGACAGTGCGATTAAGCCGAAAACCCGACATAACAAAGATGGCACTTACAAAATCAGCTACTTTGCCAAAGAAACTGGAACATGTCAGGCATGCGTGAAAGTCAATGGAGAACACGTTCGTGGCAGTCCTTTTGAGGTTCAAGTCAAACGCAGAGTGTTCAGACCCGTGTTATCCTTTGGAGAAGAAGGTTCAGATCCTGGAATGTTTTCCAAGCCTTGGGTAGTTGCTGTGAATGACAAAGATGAGATTGCAGTGAGTGAGGTTGGTAACCACAGAGTACAGATATTTGCCAGTGATGGATCGTACTTAAGATCGTTTGGTAAAAAAGGTAATCAGCAGGGAGAGTTTAACGTTCCTGCTGGGATAGCATTTCATAATGAAAAGATTATAGTTGCGGATAGTAACAACCACCGAGTTCAACTGTTTAGTAATGAAGGTCATTATATTAATCAGTTTGGAGGAGAAGGAAGCGGGGATCACCAGCTTTGGGGTCCTCATGGCCTGTCAATTGACAGTGATGGCAACGTTATGGTTGCTGATAAAAGTAACAAATTAATAAAAATCTTTTCACTTGATGGTCGGTTTCTGCGCAGAATCGGTACTGAAGGTTCTTTCAGCTTTCCCTTTCATTGTATCCAACACGACAACTATCTTATTGTGTCAGACGCACGTGATCACTGTATAAAAGTTTTTAATAGGGAGGGAGAGTTTCTTTATAAATTTGGAAAGAAGGGGAATGGGGACGGGGAGTTCGATTTTCCTGGCTGCCTGTCAGTGGACAGAGCGGGACATCTGCTGGTTTGTGATTCATCGAATCACCGAGTGCAGGTGTTCAAACTCAGCGGAGAGTTTGTAACTAAGTTTGGAGCACATGGAACACGGGCAGGCGAGTTCAATCTCCCATGTTCTACAGCAGTCCTTTGTGATGGTAGGATAGTAGTTTCTGAGATCTTAAACCACCGTGTTCAGATTTTCTCTTAGATTTATTTTCATAGTCGAATTATTCTCTCAGTCATACAAAAAGTGCATTTTAATTCTCACGAAATTCTAGATATCACGCAACCTCTAATTTCGCTGGATGGTGCACTAGGGACACAGATTGTGTTTAGGGTTAGGCTTCCTTAATTCTTTTGAATATATTTCTGTGCCCATCTTTTTCTGAAGCAATCACGAGGGCCGTTGTAGTAAAAATTGTTTTCTGACCCAGCGTTTCGAGTGATTACATTTTACCAGTTTAGATGTAGCTTGTATTACTTAGACGACATGTACATTTATGACACTGGTACTTTACATATACATGTATACTTTTGGAATATATTCAAATTAGCGATGTGGGGGTTCACTTTCATTTTTTTCGGAGCTCCTTGCAACTTTTATCGTTAAGAAGTGAGATGACAAATGTTTGCTTAGCTTCCGTAAATGAATCAAAGATAATGGCTCGGGGATACTCGGAGCACTCGAATTTTTTCCGAGTATGCCCGATTCACAATATCGGGAAAAAAATCTCTTCTCTTTCCAACCTCTTTTTACAATGAATCGATTTAGGACTCCTAGTGTGAGCCTTGATTGTTTCTTTTTCACAGGAAATGGAATTGTAAAGTTTTTACGTTTGCAACTTTTTATATTTACTTTTGTGAATGAGACCAATTTTTTATGGGAAAAACGTTGAGGCTAGTCGAATCCGTCGATAAAACCCTTTGGAACATTGTTTAGTCTTAGTTAATTTATCATACAAACTTAATTTAATATTACAGTGTTTAGGTCCAAATTATAGAGGACACTACATAATAGGCTAAAAGAAAAGAACATGACTAAAATTAATTAATGATACGAATCAAACGTCGCTTTCCATTCGAACAATCATTTCGAAAAAACCGTGTAAGGAATGGGAAGTATTCCGGAAAATTTTCAGAAATTTGAGTATACCTTGTCAAGTGGTCTTGAGGTCCCGGAATTTCGGAACAACCGGAAATCCCACCCCATGTGGCCACTGGCTCATCGATTGCTGTTTCATTTACTTTAGCATTTTAAGGAAAGACTAGTTGATGTGATTGGTTTCGAGCAGCCAACCCAAAGATGTGGTTCCGGCATTCTTCACATGCAGAAATTAGCGAAATTTTAACTCAAATTTCAGGGCGAATGCACAGGGCCTAAAGTTTGTGGAGGTAAACAATGACAAGTCTTGTGTTCGGTAGAGCATTTCTGATCTCCAAGATATTCTGGTTCTTTGGCCATTTAAGTTTGATAAAAAACAGCACACAAACAGCGTTAACAAACATAGTAAAACACATATCAATAGCTTGACTTTTCGCATGTTACAACATTCATTTTCAGAAGCAATATTCTGTTAGGAAATAGAAAACCATATTTAAATCTAGTGAGAAGACTGGAAACTATATTTAGGGAAAATCTTATTGGTCAGCAGTTAAATTTGATAATAAAAATAGGAGAGGTTTTTCACTCAGTTTACTAATGTTGTCGTTAAGCGATGGTTTAAGTTCCTGAATCAACAGTGTTTCTTTAAGTGAACATAGTTTCACTTGATTTCATACCCGCAGTGCAATATATGATGCATTTTATATATATCATTTAGTTTTTCTTTAATTTTACAATTGTTACCGATGT
>OX421449.1:43819470-43834470 GCA_949126865.1 Montipora capitata | reverse complement strand
TGCATTGATAAGCGTGCCTAGCTGGATGACATGGAATAATAATAAAAATGAAAAAGCGTTTTGTATTTTCTTACGCAAAATAACTTGTGTTAGTAACCTTCACTAAATCACGCTGTACCATCAAACTTGTAAAAACAGTGAGTGGTTCATCAAAAAGCGGAGCTCGCGAAACATAACAATCCGATTTTAAGTGGAAAAAATGACACTTAACTGCATGAAGTCATGGACTTCTGCATTTGATAAATCAAGTTTCCTGTCAGAAAAAAACGCCATTGTGGATTAAATCAAAGGCTATCTGTAGCTAATTAACTATGCTTAACGTATATTTTTCAGTTTATATCAACCATTAGATTACATAACAGGCTATCTATTGACGTTAAATGTTTCCTTGACACTTAACACACAAAACACAGTTTCCTATTAATGTCGTCTTTATCATGAAAACTTTCTGAAACCACTTGTACGCATCACATCACACATAATCAGCAAGAGAGGGCTTTTCTGGTTGTTCGTACATCTTTTCACCAATAACGCCCACAAACTGGGACAGTTGATCTTTTCCCTGTGCCACAGGGTTTAACACGATATCACAACCCTCTTGGGTTTCATCTTTGGTGCATCGGACGTATTCGCGGATGCTTTCCTCTAGATAGCTCAACGGAGCAGATCCTTGCGACAAAAGATAAAAATGAAAGTCCTTCAGATTGAATTTGTCGCCCAGTTCTTTCATTGCGTATTCACGTAGTTCAATAATCTTCAGTTGACCAATCATGTAAGCCGTAGCTTGACCTGGGTCACTCTGATACCTCGTCACTTCCTTTTCAGCAGTGTCGCTCGTGTCCCAGGCATAGTCAGCGAAATACTTCAGTGCATCATCCCGAGTGAAGCCTTCATAGTGAAGACCTGTGTCAACAATCAGGCGAAGTGCACGCCACACCTGAAATAGTAACGACAAATTTAAACGGCTTTGTAATAAATTTAGTTCCTTTGGAGCATAAAAAGATCGTTCGATCTACCTTTCATTATATCAAGCGATTTATTGGGAGGCCAGTCCATCGGCCGGTCGGTCAATGGGACAGCAAGTAAGGGAATCAGTCAGTCAGTCAGTCACACATTCAGTCACACATTCAGTCACGCATTCAGTCAGTCAGGGAGGCAGGCAGACAGTGACTGACACACCGTCAGTCCGCGGTCGACATTTAGTCCGTGAATAAGTCAGAGAATAGGTTCGCCAGTCAATCAGTATGTCATTCAGTTTTTTTTTAAATATATACCAGGCTTATTCTTTATCATTTATCGCTTTAAATTCATTTTAGAGATCGACCTCGCTCGTCTATACGTTTCGACAATGTCGACAAAATCCTCGTAACTTTAAAATAACCTAGACACTTCACAGAAGATACAGGTATATTCAAGTTTAGCTCGACCAATCTAAATTGGTCTGCATCGCTTGCTTTATATATTGACACTGGACCAATCGAAGAAAGTGGTTAGGGTCATGTGAAGCTGTGATAAAGTTGAGAAGAAAATGAAAAGAGAGAGAAATCAATACAATTTAATTAATGACAAATATTACCCATACCTGCCATTTCAACATGCCGTACTTCTCAAAAGGTTGATTGTCATAGACGTCTGTGTCGCGGGCTATCAGTGGACTTTCGGCATAAAGTGCCCATCCCTCTACAAAAGCGGTATAGGAAGTGGAACTATCCAGCCAACTTATAGCACCGCCGCAGCTGTCCTGAAAATGCTCTAGAAGGCCTTGAACCTAAAGATCACAACAAAGTGAAGTTGTAAAGTTCTGTACATCAGTCTTCCATGAAGTCTTGAAAGTATAGACCTTTCCACGGTTTCAGACGCCATGTTGGTTGGTGGGCAAACACTCGGCTTAAACTACGGTGAATGTATGGGAATTTTGCCGAATTTGAACAGTTGTAAACCCTTTAAGGTCTGGCTGTTGTAGATAGCGAGAATACCTCTCAAAAAGCACTTCTATTGCCTGATTTCATACGGTGGAAGCTGGGCACTAATTATCGGTTTTGCCGGACGGAAGTGAACTTCACGAGCCGGGCGCAAGTGATGGCGACTTGTACGAAAATTTGGCATTGGAATTTTGGCAGTTCTTTGTGTACGAATAACTACAGAACTAAAGGAATAACGTACTACACTTTGCCCAGTGATCCTGAGCTTCAAAAAGGATATAGGAAGGTTCTTATAAACGATAATATTAACTGGAGAAAACATGTCATATGCAGCGGTCACTAGAGCTCGGGAAAACGAGAGAACAAAAATTATTTGCCAGACACAATTTTCACGAAAGAATATGCTCCTAACCTGGAAGAAAGTACTTCATAAAACCATCCAGGAAATTAAAAAGGAAAATGGACTGTACAAAAATGGTTCTTACATTAATTTTTGTACTTACATGTATGATTCATATTCCAGTCAGTGCGTAATAATGTACGATAATAGACTCGGATGACCTTCGCAATGGGTTTCGACAAAACACTGACCCCCGGTCAACTGACCCCCTTACTGACCCCCCTACTGACCCACTATAAAATCAATGGGAAAATGAATACTGCATACTTAAGCCTCAACAACCCTTTTTAAACGGCATTGTTCAACAGTATTTAAGTCTAAGCACCCATTTGAAAAAGGTTAGTTTTCGATTATTGTTGTGATGGCCGATTACTTCATGTAAGCTAACATTTTTAAAATGGGTGCTTAGACTTAAATACTGTTGAACAATGCTGTTTAAAAACGGTTGTTGAGGCTTAAGTAAGCAGTATTCATTTTCCCATTGATTTTATAGGGGGTCAGTAGGGGGTCAGTAAGGGGGTCAGTTGACCGGGGGTCAGTGTTTTGTCGAAACCCCTTCGCAATTGCTTAAACGTGTTGAAGAAATGTCAGAACATGTTTGATTGTCTCGTTAACGAGATGTTACTCATTAAACAATTACAACCGTGTACAATCAGACTCAATTCGCGCTAAGGTCTTTGTCTAACTTATGCAAATTAATGACTCTGAGCTCTTACTTACTTTTGAAAATCACATATTTATTTTTAATAGTTTCCCTTAACAATGGCGCCAAGATGTCGCCGAAACGTCGGACTCTTTTATCGTTAGTTTTTGCCTGTATATGTTTATCTAAATCACTGTTGAGTAGGATTCATATTTGATTATTAAATGCATGATATGCTGGTAATTTACTTGTTTGCTAAATTTTAGAGTATTGTATTACTATTAACAGTTTAGAATAAACTGACTTACCAGGTAGTTTCCTCTTTTAAAGTTTCTGTGTTGCTTTTCATAGTTTACATTTATATTACTTTCATCAACGTTGTTTAGAAATTATATAAAACCATGATGAATCAAACTCTTGGTTTCCCTGAAAACCCAGGGGTGATGGTAGCCTTACTTGCTTTTATGACCAGTGCTCAGGTTAAGCCATGGCAATCAGAAGTGCTTTGTTGAATATCAATTTATCTTCCAATTGTAGATCATTGTAGTTAATCTGACTCATCTTAACAACTCTTGAGTTTTATTTGCACAAAATATTTGCTCTTGTTGTTGTTGTTATTGTTGTTGCTCTTGACATCCTTGGTTGAAGTTGTTAGAATGATTGGCTATCATTGAGGAGTGCCATGTATCCTCAACCTCAGAAGGGGGTTGGTACATTTCACTGACCCCCAGTCCATGGACTACCCAAATGGACTACCCTAAAAATACTATTTTGAGTGAGTACTGTTGATCTATGTGCATCTCAAATAGTTCTTACTTAAGCCTCAACACCCATTTTAATTAAACAGCATTGTTCAACAGTATTTAAGTCTAAGCACCCATTTTAAAAAGGTTAGTTTACATGAAGTAATCGGCCATCACAAAAATAATCGAAAGCTAACCTTTTTTAAAAAAAATAGGTGTTTAGACTTAAATACTGTTTAAAATAGGTGTTGAGGCTTAAGTAAGCACTATTTGAGATACTGCTTACACATGGATCAACAGTACTCATTCGAAATAGTATTTGTAGGGTAGTCCATTTGGGTAGTCCATGGACTGGGGGTCAGCGAAATGTACCGACCCCTCAGAAGGTGTTTTGGAGTTTTGTTCTAGCTGAGGGATTTAGGTTTGTGAAGTCAGGTTCGTTTTGTTCTCTGTTAAGATAAGCATTAATATTTGTAGGACAAATGGTAATAAAATCCTGAGAAACTTTTTTTAAAATTTCTCTAGAGTTTTAAGAAAATTCAGATTTGATAAATTGATTCTACATTTAGACAGGCCATCTACTACTTGAGACCTCATGGATGAAAGATCTCGTTTCAGTCAGTCACTGTTTTCATCACTTACATCTCAAACTACAATTTTTTTGCTTTGATTCACGTCTTGCTGATCTTGCATTTCTAAAATATTTGCTGATATGAGCAGCAGCCTTCAAGTTAGCTTTTGCCTCTTTCCTTTTCTTTAAATTTGGTCGATGCCACTTTTGAGCGGCTTCTGTGTACAGGTTAAAGACAAAAGCAGCCTTTTATGTGTTGTGTTCCAACTGTCAAAGTATAACATAACATGACAAAAGACACCACACTTTCCGACAGCACATTTCGCAAAAACCTTTCTTAGGAACAGTGTCCATGAACAAGACAGTAGTAGTTCGTATGACTTCAGAACAAAAATTCTTTAATATGCTTGACTTGATAAATAACTGACTACCATCTTTGAAAACCTTGTTGGTTTTGATTCGTCTTGAAGAAAACATTCGATGAGGTTTGCGAAATTGTCCTATCATTCCCCATCGTCTATTAAACTGATTTCTCCCGATAACGTCTATTGAAATCTTGAGAAAGAGGGAAGTATTGCTTTTATATCCAGCTGTTGGTAGTGGAATCTCCTATCTCGAAAGGGCTGTCGCCCTAAAGCTCTTCTCGACAGAGATTGTCGAGCAAAGCCGGGTTATCTCTAAATAATTTTTGTAACAATCAGTTCACTTTTAGTCCCGGAGACTATTACAAAGTTCTCCCAAGGTTTTTGTGTTAAGCGATTCAAGACAATCATCATTTATGAGTTTTTTTAATGCTGCAAAAACCATTTTGGGCGAGTCTTCTTTCATATTTCCGCCATCTTTTTCACTTCCGTCCGGCAAAAACGATAGCTAGTGCCAGGCTCCCACCGTATGAAATCAGGCAATTGAGATTATTTTCGTGAAATATGGCAATCAGAATCAAGCAATAACAATGATTTGTACAAAAACCTTTGCAATCGAAAGTATGCAAATTCCCGCGAAATTTGAAGCGACATGAGGAGATTTCTAATATCCCATTTTCAGACTTTGCGCCTTGTCAAGGCCCATCATTAGGAGACTCCAACTAGCTTCCCTAGGTGAGGTAGCGTTTTTCCTGACCTACCTATTTTTAGAAATAACTTTTTAAATTTTCCGCTCTAATTAAAGGTGTTCCCAAAGTGGTCCGCATGAAGGGGCGATCCAAGATGGCAGCCGAATGCGGGAAACAAGTCTCAAAGTTTTGGAAACGCCTCCCCGTTCGGCGTTCGCTTTTCAAATGTTATTGACGTTTACCATGATAACGAATGGTGCGGAAGTGGTTCTCAAAATAGATAGGTCAGGAAAAACGCTACTTCATAGAAACAAAGTGGGAGATGGAGGTTCCTATTGATGGGCTCCTGGTCTTGTGCAATGATCTAATTTTCCGTTGAGTGAATGATATGAATAAGATGACGAAAAATCTTTTAACATTTTTGAAATCTGCCGCTTTGTAGCGGAGTTATAGAGGTTTGAAATCGGCCAAAATCCCATACATTTCACGCGCGTGCTTAAGGTCCATAAAATTAGAGAAGTTAAGCACACGTGTTTTTTAGATGCGGACTGCAACCGGAAGCGAACATTTCGCGTGCTAGGACATTAGTGTCCTCCAGATTTTTATATCTAATAGAGAAACGCTATTTAGCAATATAAATGTGGTTGCGTGAAGACAAGTTAAAAGGGAAACAGCTCACTTCCGGTTACCGTCCGCGTCTCAAAAACGCGCGTGCTTAAGCTCCCTTAGCCTATCAAGTTCCAACTTTATGGCGTTGATGAATCTGTATACGAATCTTACAGAGTTGAATCATAGTTAGTAGATGAGACTGGTTATGAAAGCCGTCGCACTTCAAAGGCACCGAACAATAGCGGTTCTCTGATGTTGAGCCTTCACGTCACGTGACACTGACCCTGGACACAGTAAAACAAGATGGCGGAAGATATGGACGCGCTTTTCACGTGGCATAATTATTTTTCTTGTGCAATTTGGAATAAATAAGCACTTGTAAATTGTTTCAAAGACTACAAATTGCACTCGCAATTTTGGTCATCTATGAAAAAATTTACTCATGCTCATTTCACTGTGAAAGTGAAAATGATGATTTGGAAGCAATTTTGCATGCACTGGAAGAAGATGAAGGTGTACAAGATGAATTTTCAGCTGCTGTGAGTAACAAGGAGCTTTGGAGACAAACAGGGCAGCGACCGATAGAGAAAGAGATAAGACAAAGAGCTTGATGGACATGTAGTCAAGAGAGCACTGGAGTGGAACCCACAGGGGAAACGCAAGAGAGAGAGACCCGGGCACACCTGGCGACGTACGAGAATGGCAGAGTTGGAGAGGAAACATCTCACGTGGAATGAGCCAAAGGGCACTGCACAAAATAGGGTTAGGTGGCGCGCTCTAGTTGAGGACCTATGTTCCACTAGAAAAGAGTAAGTAAGTAAGTGAGTAATGTAAGTCTAGAAAATTGGACTTTTGACTCGAATTGTCGATCGAACAAGCTAAAAGATATGCACGATCTTGCTTCGTATTAACCAGTATTAATTAACCAACACACACTCAGGCCACCCTTGTGTGTGTTGTGCATATTATTTTTGTATATTGTCAGTAAAAATAGCACGAAATGTGTAGTTTGCCAGAAAAAGATTTGTTACAATACATTAGGTTTATCAACTGTGTTAAACACTTGACTGCATGAGTCCAATATATATAAAGAAATCTGACATAACTGATCGCAAAACCTCGAATGACCTTTAACTTCCGCCATCGCTCAAGACCCTTCAACCTTCATATATACATTTACTCTTGTCTTTTCAGCATCTGTATTTGCTTTAACTTATTATAGATTTTCGTTTACCTTTTTTTATAGGCATGATAGTGATTATGGTAAGAAGTACAAGACAAGAGGACGCTATGAAAGGCACAGGAGTCACAGGGATACCAGGCGCGTACGCAGCTTTTCCTGCGGAGGAGCACTTTAAGCTTGAGCGGACCTTAGATTATCAGTCCTTAAAATATGGCATTGTGAACTTTTCTTTTTTTTTTTTTTTGCTTTTTTAGACTGCTTTGAAATCAATCGACCATTTTCTAGTCATGTTCGCGAGATTTTTAGTTTTCTCAATATGCTCATTCTGTATTGCTGTATGCATGCATGTGTGTTACATTAAATACAGCAATGGATTCAATATTCATGACGGTCATTAAACCTTGGACTTTTCTATGTGAAATGCGCGTGCTTATGAAACCTGACACTAAAAATGGCAGTAACATCTTCTGAACGCACGTGATGACTTCGAAATTGTTTCGAAACACTTGATTTGATTCCGCTGATTTATTTATTTATTTTTTAAAAACAACAATATGGATAAGAAAACATGAAAAAGTCGCCTGCGTAGGCGCCTGGCTACGAAGCATACAGAAAATGATGAGGAGATGGCTAAGTTCACAGCAAGCCTTCTGGCCGAAATAGTAAGCAGTGTTGTGTAGAAGGTTAAAGAGATGCAAGTCTTAGGAATGAGATAACTAGCCTCATATTTGAACTGGAGGAAGGATCTCAAGAATTCTCTCTTATCAAGACAATCTATAAATCACTTTAAAAGAAAGGAGATACCGAAAAGTTTTATTCCAATTTTTATGGTAATGTTATATTGAATGCCACCAAATACTTCAAAGGACTTACGCAGAATGCAGCAACCTTGCTTGCAATGGAAGTGGCAGACAATATGTTAGTACACTGCAAGCAACAGAAGCACTCCACTACAAGCAGTGAAACCCTGCCTCCACTGACAGACAAACAAAAAGCTGGTCTACATTATGGATTTGTTCTACAATTGAAACCTCTATAAGAAGCACTATAAAGTAAATTCGGATGAAAGCTAACAAGCTATGGCCATCCTCGAGGCTGGAAAAATGGAAACTAGTGACTCACAGAAGCATAAGCAGGTATCAAGTTTGAACAGAGGGGGCCTTTGGTCAGTTACTTTACAAGCGCAGAAGATGGTTTTGAAGACTGACCATTATTTCGGAGAATCCACTTTGAAAACTGGTTTGCAAAAAAATGACTTTTTGGGTATAACTTCCCAATCCACTAGCGATGGTGATATATTGGCCAACTACCATCTTACTGTGGCTGATGATGGATGCAAACCTGACAGTGATGTTAAGAAGGGTACTTTGTATGACATTGTGAGCTTATATGTAAGAGTGCGCTCATTCTTCTATGCTAAAGACATCCGTATAAGGGCAAGTCTCTATGTAAAGAGATAAGTAGAAGTTGCCAAGAAAATGACCACCAAAGGCAGGAGTGAAACAGTAATAATTGATATAATTATATAAACATTGATATTTACTATCCCAGTACTATACATTGTAGTTATCATTTGACTGAAAACACAACAATTCAAGATAAATTATTGTCATGTCAGTTTTCAGTTCAGTAGAAAGCAATGCCAAAATCAGCAATGGCTACAATACTGTGAGTTGTTCGGGTACAAAAGTGTTACTCTAAGGGGGTATTTACATGATACCGGTACGAGTTTCATTCTGGTACGAGTTGTCAATTTCGTACCGCGTTTACATGGACGACACAAATATTGACACAGGCATGACGCATGAACCAAAACAATAATGGCGTCCAATATTTAGAAATACAACGCATGCGTCAATAGTCCCAGTCCACCACGACTTGACGACTCATACCGGAATGGGAGTCAATGTAGCGTTTACATGATACTGGTATAACTTTTCATACCGTTATGAGAATTTCGATCCGGTACAACTACCGGGATGAACTCATACCGGTATGAGTTGTACTGGTATGAGATTTTTCACCGGTATCATGTAAACAAATACAGAGCGATAAGTAAGAACCGGGATGAACTCGTACCAGAATGAAACTCGTACCGGTATCATGTAAACACCCCCTAAATCAAACACATACTATCATGGCAGAAATTATGTAATATACCCATGAAAATAATGCAGGTATAAATTGATAGGTCTTAAATAAAATATGTTAAAAATGGGAGGGGGAGGGGGGTAACAGCTAGAATGCATAAACCATGCATAAACGACCAAGCTCTAGCCGCAACCACCATTGTAAAATTAGTGAAATTTTGTTTGTCGACGTGCCACCATTATCAAGATATAAAGTTGAGTGGAATGAAAAAAGCAAATATATCCGTCGACATCGAAACGTTGATAATTTCATAGCGTTAACTTTGCTAACAAAAGTTTTTAAAACTAAACTTCTCGCTAGATTTTTGTTTGTACCCTCACATGGCTGCAAGTAATAAAAAGCAGGCATTTTGGTTCTGTTGAAAGACTATGGTTGAATCTACTGAACTACCTGCCTCGATAAGCTATGACACCTTCAGGTCTGTCTAATTGTTCTTTAATGTTTCAAGAAAGAAATAAACTTGAATAAACTTTAATGACTTAAACTTGTTGTCGTTGCCGTAGACGTCGTCTTTGCTTAAAAGGGAACTTAAGGCAACCACGGCGGCGACGGCGACGGCAACGAGAACGTCATATCAAAATATAAATTCGCGTCATTGTAACCACTTCGTGACTGTTCCAACCTTTTTAGTATGACAGGGGTGTGCTAGTTCCTCAAAAATGATACTGGTCGGAAGGGTGCTAAATTAAGGGGAGAAAATGAAAATTTTATCTTCAAGTACTGACATTCCTCATAAAACCTCAAATTTGGCTATTTCACGTTGTAGTTTTGCAGATGACGGCAAAGAAATGGACAAAAATGAAAAACGCACGTGCAGGGCGTGCAAAGCTAAATATGCAAATTCGTGACGTTCTCGTTGCCGTCGCCGTGGTCGTTGCGTAAGCTCCCTAATCTCCCCATATATTAGGGAGTTTAAACAAGGGCAATGGCAAAGAGCAACGAAAACGTCACTTCAAAGTATAACTTAACGCCATCGCAGATCGATATTTCGTGTTTATTCCATTTTGTTCGCGTTGTACAGTATAGGTGAACTATCCTGTAACTGGATGGGTAGGTTTTAAAGTAAAAATAGAAGATGAATGGTTCATCGTTAAATGCTCACATTGTCGTCAAAACCAATAATTTGTGATTTCACGTTGTTGTTTTTTTGAGTACGGCAAAGAAATGCACCAAATATTCGTGCTGCACGTGCAGCACGATATTTTTTCCTTTTTTAACCAATGCTATTCTTGCTTTGTGGGGTTGTCTTTGCCGTAGCCGTCGTCTTAGCTTAAACTCCTTAATGTTGCTAGTAACGCATCCTCAAATTTTAGATGAACAACATTGTTTTCCCTCTTTTAACCAATACAATTGTTGCCTTACTGTCGTCCTTTCTTACAGCGGTTATCAGTCACACGCGCTCCTTAATGACATTTTTGCATATTTCGAAAGGCAAAATTTGAGTGGACGTCAATCAAATGTTTCCACGACAACAGTCCTGTTCTCCCGGCGGCAGTTGAATTCGTCATGGAAACAATTGATTGACGTCCACGTAAATTTTACTTTTGAAAGATGAAAACATGTCACTAAGGAGCGCGTGTGACAGATAATCTTTGAAAACTCTTACAAATCAAAACTAGCTCGCGATATCATGTTCTCATTCATGCGAGGAAGGTAATACAGCCAAGGATGTTTGCAAGCCATTTAAGCTTCTAAATATTCGGTCCTCTTGGGAGACAAGAGCATGTTTTGACAGGTAACAAATGTCTTTTGACACAGGCATAAAAACATATTGCCATGGTTTGTTTAAAGTCATTCTTGTTTTGTACTGTTTGAGTTAGAGTCGTATATAGCGCAAAGTGGAAACTGATCAAATTTGTGAGTCAACAATTCCGTATTTTATGTGCCCCATGATTGACGAAGCTTAGCGATGAGCGGATCTCTCGGGAAATGGTGGGGCTACACACGCGCATTGTATTCTGGCATACGCCAACCAATTTATGAACATTGTATTACCTGTGTGTGATGACCAGGTCTGGCTTCGTGAGCGTTCACACTCCATTCCTCGTATCGCTGTGGTCTGCTCAGGAAAAACGGGATATTGTAGTACGAATTTCTGCTGCAGTCTTTTGTACTTCGTGAGTAGCTCTGCGCCCCTGCGGACGGATTAAAGTCTGGCATCATATCCACTGGACAGTTTGGTGTGGTGTGCTTAGGACCACTAAAATGAAACATATTCACTGTCTTTGGATCCAGCATACTCATCACCTGTTCAAACAACAACAACAATAATAGTAGTAATAATAATAATAACCATCATCATCATCATAATAGTGGCCACGGATATCTCAGGTTGACACACTTTCACCTCTACTGCTTTTTTATTTCGTTGATTCCGCTCTCGTTAGTACTGAGAAAAACAAACATTATGACATGATCATAATGTCATTTTATCTAGAGGCCTGTCATAGCTGATTAAATGCCATATTAAGTTTCTCCGCTGGGGTATGGGGCGTGGGTATTCTTTGGCAACTAACCAATGACAAAGGGATAGTTCGTAAAGCAACGAGGCTAAAAGTAAGTTCAGTTTATAGTACGTTCCTTTTCGCCTTCGTTTTCATCGTTTTAAATCCTGACACCGTTTTGTGGTACACTACAAGAAAGTTTCAGGCACGTTTTTCCCATTGTTCATCTTAACGTGTTTTCTTGGCCAATACTTCACACATGGCTGACTCTATTCCTTGTGTGTGAAGTATCGGACATTCTTTTATCAAGTGCTTAAAGCAATTCGTTGTTATTCCACCCCACAGATTTTGATTTAGGCCTTCACCTTTCCATGCTTGTGCAACTACACTGGCATGGAGTCGGGGGTAGAACGGTGGAAAAGACGTTTAAGTTCGATCTCCCGTTGTCCATTCTTTCCCTCACTGACACAGTCATTCTTCAGCTAGGCACTAACTACTTAGTTACTCTTCCACCATTGCACGTGGGCTCAGCTATTGAAGACTTTGTCCATTTATTGCATGAGTCATATGGGGTGAAGTTGGTGTGTGTGTGCCAAAGTATTAGTCGCGATTCACCTGAGGCGTTTCACTCCAAAGTTGGCATGTTAACGCCATATCTTGGTGGTGTTAGAGCCTACCGTTATGCCATTTTTTGGGGTCACGGAGGTTTTTTGCGAGCAAAGGCAAACTTTTATGCCCCTGATTGCGTTAACTTAAACTCTACGGGCCACATGATTTTTTTCGTAGCCTCGAGGGGACAGTACTGCGATCTCTGCGCATTTTGTCTAGCTCTCCTGCTTCCAAAGGGAGCTTTTAAGATCGTAAGATCGCGTTTTTAGGACAATGCACGACAACAAATCGCACATAGTTCTTTCCCAGAATCTCACTGTGCCATTGGTCGAGCCTTTGATTTTGTACTGTTTTTTGTGATTGTTTTTGCGAGTCAGCCCTTTATTAATGACTGCTGTTGTCAGTTTTGGGTGCAGCTCTATTTGACTCAACTACAAAGCCGTTTGATTGTTTGACTCTTTTATGAGTCGTTTTAGCGTGTTTTACTCGTCTGCTTAACTCTGGCCGCACACGATTTATTTCACTGGCTCTTGTCTCGTTTGCGCAAGGCCCGTTATCGCATGAGTATACAATCCTTTCCGGCCGTGCATTTTTTGGGTGGTCCCGTTGCACTCGGTAATCTGTCTTGCCCATTGCCACGTTATTCCCTTGGCTCTGTTCATTTAGGAATTTTACTTGCCTCTGTCCCGAGCTGTGCCACGTAGTTTCGCAGTGCTATCCCTCCGTGGTTCCTGTTTAAATTTGTTACCCGTATTCCAATTGTGTTTGTGATTTATAACTGTTTAATTGATAAGCTATGCCACCCAAGAAGCCACCGCGCCGTTTCATACAATACATTACGTATAGGTTTTCTTCAATAAATGGAGAAAGTTAATTGTCGTGTAGGCTATCGTTTGTCTGTAGGAACTCGTTTTCACCAAAAATCTCAAAATTTGGCTAGAATTTATCGTTTTCTTCGAGGGCAAAATTAGTATTTTCAGCCATTTTTACCGTTTTCGTAAGGCTAATATGTTTGTGGAAAACCTGTCAAAGTGGTCTTCTGGAGTATAAATACCGTGAGATATTTGTACTTGTTTTGGGTGTTATTTGTAATCTGCTGACTGCAGTTGAATGATAAAAAAGAAATACAAAATGTGTGGGAAAGCCGCTTTTGAGAGTATTAATCACATTATTGGTGAATGCAGTAAAATAACTCACAGAGAATATAAAAGGCGTCATGATTGGGCTGGAAGAGAGTTCTTTGGGAGATTTGTAAAGAACGTGGATTCGAAACCATTGAAACGTGGTATAAGCATGGGCCTCATGCATTGTATGGGACTTTAATTGTGCAAACAGACAAATGTGATACAAGCCACAAGACCAGATATAATGGTGTTGCACAAGATATACCATCAAAATATGTTTACATCATAGACTTTGCTATCCCGGTTAACAGGAACGTGCATGACAAAGAAGTACAGAAAAGATCTATCCAGGGAGTTGAAGAAACTGTGGAACATTCAAGTACTCGTTAACGCATAGGGATCAGGCCTGGGTTGCTCGAAGTATGGTTAGCGCTAACCAGGGTTAAATACCATGGAAACATATAGGGTTTGCTAGCTCCTAACAAACGGTTAGCGCTAATCAAGCTTCAAGCAACCGGCCCCAGAGCGTTAGGCACGATACAAGAATACTTAACTGAAAGACGTCTGTGAGCTAAATGGATAATAATAATAATAATAATAATAATAATAATAATAATAATAATAATAATAAGAATAATAATAATAATAATAATAATAATAATAATAATAATTTATAACCAACCACCAAAGCGAGTAATGTGAGAAATACATGAAAGATATTATGTATCGTCAAAAAGTTCCCATTTGACGATGCGTAATATCTTTCATGTACTTCTCACATTACTCCCTCGGGTGGTTGGTTGGTTGGTTGCATCTTTGATATGCCTTATTGTGACTGCTCGATGCAGTTAGCAAGGTGTCATTGCCGATATGCCTTAATGTGGCTGCGCGATGCAGTTAAGAGTCATCTATATGGTGTCCCTGTCGATTCTGTGGTTTGTGTGTAGATGGTGTTCAGCAATGTTATCATGTGTTGATGTCGACCGTTCCTCGTCGCTCGTCTGTGTTCAGTCAGTCTAGCGTTCAACTTTTTGTCCGTGTCACCGATAAAAGTGGTCTGACAGTCGCAGCATTTCATCTTATAAATTGCTCCTTGTCTTTCTTTAGGTTGGTCGTTGTCTTTGACGTTAGTCAGTAGTTTTCGTAAGGTAGTGATAGGTTTGTGAGCAACAAGGATGTTGTAAGGCTGTAGGATCCTTGCGATCGTCTCAGAGGTTCCTTTGATGTAGGGTATAGTCACTGTAGTGGTAGGTGTCAGGTTAGTGTTTCTAGCGTTTGGTTCTGCACGGTAATTGTTGCGTGTAACGAAGTCGCAGTTGCAGTTGTTCTTACTGAAAATGTTGTCTAAGTACTAATGTGCGTCTGCTAAGCTGTCATGTGAGTCACAAACCAGTAGCGCACGTCTCGTTAAGGTCCGTATTTTTGTAGCCTTGTGTGAAGTACGGTTGTAGTTGTAAGATGATTCGTCAAGGAGTCCGTCAGTGTGGGTGGGTTTCCTGTAAACCGTCGCCTGTAGTCTGTTGTTGTCACGGGTCACCAAACAGTCAAGA
>OX421449.1:43749470-43814470 GCA_949126865.1 Montipora capitata | reverse complement strand
AACTCCAAGTAATTACACGTAGCCGACACAAAGCGCGGGAAAATGTGCACGCACGAGCCACGATTGGTTTTGGTTTCACTTCTGATTGGTTGAAAAAGTGTCGCGAGAACTTTGAACCAATCACTGAGTGAAGTAATGCAAAACCAAAGCGATTCGCTAATTACTTTCGACACTCAGTTGAAAACCACTCTATCAAAATTGGGTGTGAATCTAATTACTTGCATTTCTGGACATAAGTGGGCAATGAGCGTCTAGACGAAATGTTTTATTCAGTGGTTTGAAAGTTAAAAAAACAAACGAACAAACAAACAAACACAGAGATTGAACCAAGAAAGTTTTGTTCCACCTTCTGCAATAAACATCTGGCCAGGTTTGTAGCAAGGTGTTAAAATCACATCTACACATCTCAAAGCATCACAGAATCTACCGCCACCCACTTCCCACTTGTTAACGTTTAACTGTACCTCAGGGTAAAGCTTGTTCAACATCTTCTTACCAAGATCGTGAACTTCGTTCGGTGTTTTAGTTATAGTAGTGAAGAATGGCATTATGGATTCGTATGCTTTTTTTCCGTTCAAGGGTTCGCCAGTTGGCAGGACTTTTGTGGTGACCTCATCCGTTGGGCTTCCATTGACATAAACATAAGAAACTGGAAGGTTTGCCAGGCCACTCGAAACTGAACTGGGAACGCAATGTTCGAGATTTTCTGTTTCCAAAAACCTGAAGAAAAATGCACCTTTGATTAATTTATTCCTCCTTTTACTTTGAGTGATTTCCTGGTGGGAGGTGTCTTCAGGAAATACTACTTAAAGGCGTTTGCATCCAATCCCCGGAGTTGCTGGTGGACGAACAAACAAAGGGGACTACAGATCTGTTATTGTAAAATTAAAGACGTGGTTATTGGTCATCGTGGTGGTAAATAAATACATGTAATAAAACGTGTAATCTACAACCTGAGATACCTATTGTTTTCTTCGCTCACCAACGTAAAAAGCGCCCCTTGTCTAAATCCAGAAGTTAGCATGCACCATTTTTCTCAGTTGAAAAAGGTCATTTTACTATGCTTCATGCTCTATACATAAGACTGATATTGTTGGAAAAGCGTTGCTTTGGGCGAGTTCTGTTTGCTGGGACACAAATAATACGTTACATCTTTTTGGGATATTTTGGCCAAGTCCTGATGGGCTAGGCCGATAATTTAAAATCAGCATGGTAACCTCAGCAAAGGTAAGGGTACACCCGCCATCCACAAGAAACTAAGAATAGGGATGGGGGAGAGGAAAAAATGATCTTAAATTCATTGAATCAGTTAGTGAAAGAGGCGCTACGCCAAGCTTCTGCACTGGATGAAAGATCTAAAGAAATTCCCAGATGACAGGAATGTCTCAACTGCAACATGGGAATGGACGAAGAGTCCCGTTGGTCTACGAGCTCTAGCATGTCATACGCTACTCATAGTTTCTCTTAGCCGGCGAAGCCATGGCACGAGAAAACGAAGGGCTCTGGAGAAACCCTTTCTCTTCCTCGAATGGGCCCTTTGCAGCTGGCGATCACATGATACAAGAACCGTTCTACTGGAGAGCAAATTGAGCACTGGGACATCTAAAACAAACTAAACAACTTAACTTAAATTTTCTTTGAAAATCAAGGACTTCCGGAGTTCATATATGAGTCGTCAATAGTACTAAACATGGCAGCGCTCAGAAGCGTTACTTTCCTATGTCTCCAGACCCCTTCGTTTTCTCGTGCGAAGGCCCCGCCGGCTAAGAGAAACGATAGGACCTGGGAACGAGAATGATCCAACGCGTGAGTCGACTCACTGTGATATTTGATTTTATTCATCACCTACCTAATAACTTCATAGATTGGTCGACCAATATATTCAAGAGAGTACTCTCTGATAGAATCGTTTACAGTTTTTCCACCATTGTCATCTTTCCATTGTTTTAGGTGTTCGGGCTTAAGGCTCTCTAGAAAGCTTTCATCGAATATTGGCTTCATGAAGGTTTCGTTATAAATTCCTGAAAATTTAAAAGTCAATCAAAATGGAAAAAAGATTAGAAAAATGTTGTTCAAACGTGTGCCCAATAGGCCATTTTACAGTTGTTTGCTCAGTGACCTGGCCTAAGAATGGCTGCGAGGCTGCCGGTGAACAAATTGCACTCCATTCAGTTCAATTACCATTATTAATAATCAATTGAACCAAATCAAATCAATCAAGTCTTTTTACAATAATTGATTAATAATTGATTGTAATCATCAATAATCAATTGGCCAACATACTGAAAGCACTGACTCACAAATCACTTGTTGGCATTCTATCAGAGAAAGCGTTTCCAAAACATAAGTAATTTGCAAGGGGCGCCGACGATTTGCATACTCGTACTTGGAAAGCACGCCTTGCTCTTATCAGTAGCTGTCACTAATAATTACTTTGCGAATGCCTGCAATCATACAAAAACACACTTCTGCGAGCACAGGTCAACATCACAACAGGGCTCGTTCTAAACTCGCCTTTAACTTTGACCCCCCAAGAGTAATTGATATAAATTTTCTCCCGACAAGCTCACTACATTGTTAAGCAGAGTGGTGACGAGTGCAATCAGCTATGACAGGCCTCGAGATAAAATGACATTATGATCATGTCATAATGTTTGTTTGTTTGTTTGTTTTTTTCTGATTCCTTGAGCAGGAAGTCGCATTTATCTGTCGAAGTTGAGGGTGTTAAACGTCAAACTTTAGTGTATTTTTGGCCATACTAGTTGCTGTTTGCCTCTGCTTCAAAATGGGTCTTGGTGCTAAACCATTCAAATGATAACATGAAACACATCACTTATTTGAATGGTTGTGCACAAGGACTCGCTTTGAAACCGAGGCAAAAAGCAACTCAGAAATGGGTTCTTAGCTGAAAGGCTAAGTGCGAGTACGCCTAACAACAAAAATCCAGGGCCCGGTTGTTCAAAAGCCGATTAACTTAATCCAGATTAGTGTAAACTTTTGTTTCATGTTTTCCACCTTTTGGTGAAAGTTTCGTTTGCTCATTTTGATTTTTCAAGATTGACTTCTTCTAATGCAAGGTTTTGCCGAATATCAGCGTTCAACAGCATTTGGGAGTAGAGAAATAAACTCCTTGGTTAATTTTTAATCTGGGGTTCGCGTTAATCGACTTTTGAACAACCGAATGAAGGGGTAGTTTCTAAAGAAACTGTGGTGCTGCGTCGGTGGGGAAGTAGTATACAAAAATTTGGTTTTATCAACGGAGTTGATAATGTAAATTGGCCACCCTACAGAGATTCTAAAAGCTGACGTTTCGAGCGTTAGCCCTTCGTCAGAGCGAATCGAGGGATTATGGGTTACGTGTAGTTTTCATAGTAGAGTAGGAGCTACGCTATTGGTGGTAACATGGCAACGTGAAAAATTGGAATATATTAGTTAAATGAAAAGCGTTCGTTAATACCGTGAGGATTAAGGGTGCCGATTTGAAAGATGAATTTTTGTTCCAGATTCTTGCGGCTTTCCGTCGTACCTAGATGTAGGGAAAGGCCGCAGATAGCCATGTGTTTTTTGGAGTGGTTAGGCAGATTAAAATGGCGAGCGACTGGCTTAGATGCATCCTTGTCATTCTTCTCAACATCGCGAAGGTGTTCGCGGAATCGGTCACCTAGTCGTCTACCTGTCTCACCAATGTATAATTTATTGCATAACGTACAGGTTATGCAATAAATGACATTTGCGGAGGTACTTGTGAAACGATCGGTGATCTTAACAGATCGCTTAGGTCCCGATATCTTGCTAGTGTTAACAATGAAAAGACAAGTTTTGCATCGTGAGCGCGCGCATTTGAAAGTGCCGGGTTGCTCGTTAGTTTAAACTAACGGCCGGGTTGCCGGGTTGCATCTAAGCCAGTCGCTCGCCATTTTAATCTGCCTAACCACTCCAAAAAACACATGGCTATCTGCGGCCTTTCCCAACATCTAGGTACGACGGAAAGCCGCAAGAATCTGGAACAAAAATTCATCTTTCAAATCGGCACCCTTAATCCTCACGGTATTAACGAACGCTTTTCATTTAACTAATATATTCCTATTTTTCACGTTGCCATGTTACCACCAATACCGTAGCTCCTACTCTACTATGAAAACTACACGTAACTCATAATCCCTCGATTCTCTCTGACGAAGGGCTAACGCTCGAAACGTCAGCTTTTAGAATCTCTGTACGGTGGCCAATTTAAAACCAAATTTTTGAACAACCGGGCCCAGATTTTTAAAGATTTTTTAGACGCTGAAAAGATATTTAGAAAGTCTGGAGATTTTTAGATGAATTTGGCAATTCCGAAGTTTTTTAGAACTTTCAGAGCTAAAAAATCTGTAAAATGATGATTTTTGCTGCCGCAGTGAGTGATGGCATGAGTCTGAAGCGAAGGAACGAGACAGCTCTCTGAAGTGTGACCGAAACCAATGTTTTGTGGCGTTTTGGTAGCTGGTGTCGTCGTCCTGTAAGGGTCCTTAAGCTCCCTAATTTAAAGTCAAAAATGGAAGAAATTAGCCGATCTTCTTTGACTGAAACACAGGCTTGATTTGAACGCCAAAGTCCTCGCTCCTAAAGAAAAGAAGCCCCCTATTGTCAACAATCAGAACCGGTTATAAATTCCAATGTAATTTGTGCGATGCAGGTTATGTCGGATTTACAACCCGGCATTTACACCAACGCATTAGCGAACACAAACATTCAGCAATTGGGAATCATCTTGAAGAACATGGCCCACAGAAGTCTGATTTGAAAGACAAACTTCTTTCAGTTTTGACAACTGAAATGCCGATCGAAGTTTGAATGTTTAATTTTCGAGATGCCTTTTATTCAAGGAATTGAACGCTAAGTTCAATACTCAGAAAGACTGAGTTCAATACTCAAAATGACATAGTGCGCAAATGCCTTATTGCATTGCTTTAATACAGTCCTATTACATTACATAACCCCTTGAGTCTTAATTCGAATCAGGTCAATTTCTCAGTTTTACTTTTGACTTGAAAATGATCGATGTTAAGAGAACGTCGAATTGTCAAGGTTCTCAATTTTATGGCAATGCTTTATAGTTAAATTCTGTATGTATGTATGTATGTTGTTTGTTATTTGTCTAGTGGATTTGGTTGTCTTGTTTTCCAAATTAAAAACAACTAACGGGCCTTGTTGATAATGTTAGTTGTAAAGGCCCGGGAACACTTCAAAATGTACTTCAACATACGTTGAAAACCATTGATTTGTTCTGCTCTAGACGCTGCTGTGGCATGCGAG
The DNA here is from genome assembly GCA_949126865.1 of Montipora capitata. Classification (NCBI taxonomy): domain Eukaryota; kingdom Metazoa; phylum Cnidaria; class Anthozoa; order Scleractinia; family Acroporidae; genus Montipora; species Montipora capitata. Next base: position 43,809,175 of record OX421449.1, on the reverse strand, counting down.
CGGACGGAGCCCTCTCTTGGTTGGTAGGAATGCAAAAAGAGGTTTTGTTAACATTTGTACTTGTGAAATGTTGCCGAAATTTCAGGTGAAAGTTCAAACGAATCTACTATAATTCTCGAATTAGTGAATTTTTTTTCTAAAATTCTTTCCCCCAAAAAATCCCGGATTTATGTAGCTAAGCCTACCTCTCATGCAATGGTGTTTGCACGCGAGTTTCTGAGCCCATTTGGCAAAACAACATTGAGGGAGGACAAGGTAAATGCAAACTGTTTCAACAATTTTGTTCGAGGCTGTAGTTATCTAGACCTAGTATAAACTAAAACAGTGGAGGGCGTTGAAGGCGCGCTCTGATTGGCTACTCAAACTCCCCACATCCTTTGCTATTCACCTCAGAGCAGCTCGTGCGGGATTTGGGCCCGAAAATATTGTTATCGTTGCAGGAATAAATGAGTCTCACTTTTGTAAGAAAATACTAAAACCACTATTCACCACAGTGTCGGTGGCTAGTGGTAATTATTCACCACTAGCCGCATCCACTTCGGTGAATATAGTGTACATTATCACTTTGAACATTAGCTTTAATAAAGGTGGATCTTTCACTTTGATATTTTGTTTTAACATTTTGCAATAATACATTCATACAATACTATATTTCACCCCATAGTTACAGTAAACTAATAACAATTATACAATAATTATACAATAATAACAATAGTACAGCAAATGATAGGGGTGCGGGCTACCCGAAATAACCTAAAAGTTAAAAATGTCAGGCAGCCAGTTAAAAGAAAAGATGTTAAAATGTTCATGTCAGGGACACAATACACACAAAAAGGGAGATATGATATGTTATGATAAAATTTTGAGATTTTTAGAACTATTTAGGAGATTATCCGGGTAGATTTTTCGGGATTTTTCGGGATTATTTGTAGGGAAGCTTGATTGCGAGACTCCGGCATGTTTCTTTGGGCTATCTTTAAAGCGGGAATGGGGAATGCGAGAATAGGAATGGGGAACGGGGAACAGGGAACGGGGAATCTTTAAAATGAGGAATCTTTAAAAGCGGGAATCTTTAAAATGAGGAATCTTTAAAGGGAATCTTCAAAAGCGGGAATCTTTAAAACGGGGAATCTTTAAAAGCGGGAATCTTTAAAATGTCCAGAAATACAGTGGACTTGACTTTCCTTGAACTTGATTATTGAGTGAATATTGGTTCCCATTTTTTATTCACCTTGATGCCCCAGACCCAAGGCCCATGGTCAAGGCCAGCCATCCTCTTTCATCTGAACTTAAAGTTTTTAAATTGCATATTGATTCGTTTATGTACCTGCCACCGAGCACGAAAAATCAGCGTGAGCTACAAGCTAGCGAATCGAAAAAGCATGACCCATAATTTCAAAAACATTTTGCTGTTACATTTTACACCACGTCCGGACATCAGAGTGATGGCTTCTCTTTAGCAATGTTGTCAATAAACTTTTAGAATACGAAAATATCACGCATTTAAAACTTTGGAAAGGTTGGCAGCTTAAGTATGTCGCCAGCAGTACATGAACAATTCACTATCTCCCGCAATTTTTAATAAATGTTCCGCCTAGTTGGAGTGAGTGGAATTTCCCTATAAAGACAGCGCGTCTGAGATAAGTTATCTAGTTTATCGGTCGATAAACACCGCAAAAGATATTTTAGTTTTTCCTGACAGTTACTCCCCTCCAAAGTGACAGATGGGAAATTCAGATACATCTGAGTAAAAATTCGTCGGCGAAAATGTTGTTGAAAGAACCGGGAATGGATCACTTCACGAGATTTTGTGTGGGTAATCACATCATTTCGAGTGCAATTTGGAATGCACTAGTTAAATTTTTTCGAAGACTAACAAGATCTATGAAAGATTTACAAGCGCTTATTTATTCCGAATTGTTTGAGAAAAAATAAAATAAAATAAAAAATATATATATATAAGGTAAAATCAGACAACCGGGGGTCTGTTTGTCTCAAAGTTTGACAAAGTAAATGACAGCCAAATTAACCCTCCATTTCTCAGATATTTCCGGTTTTAATCAAACGGAGCAAAAAGAAAATGGCACAGTAAACCAAGGCTCTATTTCGACTAGAAAAGGGGGAAAGTGGGATTTGTTTTTCTCTTAACAATATACAAACAAAAATGTGTGCATGTCAATTGACCCCAAACAGTGCAACAAATTGAAATTTTGTGAATACAGAAAGACGAAGTTAGTGCAAAATGTTGAAATTAAAAATGCTTGACATGTACCTCGAAAAAGATGTTTAAGCGGAAAGTTGATTCTCCTTTCGAATCGAATTACAGTTCCAAAAAGTTGAGCTCTTGAAACAAGCAAGTCTGGGGTTTTCACTGTTTATCCAATTACTATTTCTAGCATTTTTCCCAGATGATATTTTGATCTGTATTCTGCAAACATGTCAACAAGCCCGCGTTGTCATTTTTTGGACCAATCGCGTTCTTGTAGGTGGAGCGTCTTAACTCCGCAAGGCAAAATAGAAACGAACTGTCTGCCGTTTGTCTGATTTTACCTTATATATATATATATTTTTTTTTTCTCAAACAATTTGGAATAAATAAGCACTTGTAAATTTTTCATAGATCCCAAATTGTTAGGTTTGTTAGTCTTTGAAAGAATTTAACTCGTGCATTCCAAAATACTCTCGAAATCATGTGATTACCAACACAAAATCTCGTGAAGTGATCCATTTCCGGTTCTTTCAACAACATTTTCGCCGACGAATTGTTACTCAGATGCATCTGCATTTCCCATCTGTCACTTTGGAGGGGCGTAACTGTCAGGAAAAACTAAAATATCTTTTGCGGTGTTTACCGACCGATAAACGAGATAACTTATCTCAGACGCGCTGTCTTTATAGGGAAATTCCACTCACTCCAACTAGGCGGAACATTTATTAAAAATTGCGGGAGATAGTGAATTGTTCATGTACTGCTGGCGACACACTTAAGCTGCCAACCTTTCCAAAGTTTTAAATGCGTGATATTTTCGTATTCTAAAAGTTTATTGACAACAATGCTAAAGAGAGGCCATCACTCTGATGTCCGGACGTGGTGTAAAATGTAACAGCAAAATGTTTTTGAAATTATGGGTCATGCTTTTTCGATTCGCTAGCGTGTAGCTCACGCAGATTTTTCGTGCTCGGTGGCAGGTACATAAACGAATCAATATGCAATTTAAAAACTTTAAGTTCAGATGAAAGAGGATGACTGGCCTTGACCATGGGCCTTGGGTCTGGGGCATCAAGGTGAATAAAAAATGGGAACAAATATTCACTCAATAATCAAGTTCAAGGAAAGTCAAGTCCACTGCATTTCTGGACATTTTAAAGATTCCCGCTTTTAAAGATTCCCCGTTTTAAAGATTCCCGCTTTTAAAGATTCCTCATTTTAAAGATTCCCCGTTCCCCGTTCCCCGTTCCCCATTCCCATTCCCATTCCCATTCCCACTCCCATTCCCACATTTCCCATTCCCGCTTTTAAAGATAGCCTCTTTCTTTGTAAGAAACAGATGCCGACAATCACGTGAAAGTGACAAGAAACAGATGCCGACAATCACATGAAAGTAAACAGAAAAGAAAAGAACTTTAAACAAAGCTTAATTCAAAGTGGGTGACATGATTTTTTCATTGCAGGCAGAAAGAGCTAAAATATTAAAATAGAGTCAATCGCATGCTTTCGATGAACTGAGGTGAATTGCGTCTTCATATACGACCGACTTACCTTTTCTTAAAAAATACGACAGTTTTACAGCCCAGATTTTCATCGGTCTATTTAAGTTATCACAAACCTGCTTCTCCGTTCTGTGCAATTTTTAAATATTCTTGTTTGAACGCATCGATCCCAGCCTCGCATTCTTCAACTGAGCGAACCATCCCTGCTTTGACTCCGTACTTCAAGTTCTCGATGTATTGCGAGAACGTTTTCGAGACCAGTTTCATCTTGTCCAGTACCAATCGAACATCGCTATTGTCCTTTGGTCTAATGTTTGCTAGACCATAGCGAATGTCTGACGCCCCTACAAGACATATCGGCTGCCAGCAAAACAAGTTCGGGCCCATGAGGAAATCGCCTGCATAGTAATCTACGTCATAAGGACTTCCAAAATTGTTCTCGAGGTAATGCTTCACCTGAGCAAGTGCTTTTTTCTCACGTGGCTTCAGCTGTCTTGTATTGATGTCCATTGACTCGAGCTCTTTCAAAAGACTTTTTGATGTGTCTGTGATTTTCTTTAGGTAGTTTGGAGCGGGATTGTAAGGCTTAAACTTGGTCCTGACTTCGTATTCATCAACCCCTCCAGGTTTGTAAATCAGATCTTGTGGGTGAAGTTCGTAGTACTTGTCTTGAACTTTTTGGAGGAAAGTATCGATGCCAGCTCGCAACGCTTCCTCAGAGTAATCACAAGGTTTTACTTTAGGGCTAGTCTCGCATTCTTTCGATTTTGATTTAACTATAAGAACTATTCCGACAATGAGAACGATCAAGCCGATCAGAACGAACAGGCCTACAACGATTCTAATCTTTGACTTCTTCGTCGAAGACATTTTGTTTTGCACAAAGATATGTCGGTGTCTGAGACCCTGTCAGCAGATATTTAAACCTTCCAGCTGCTAGAAATAATATTTGCCTTGATAGCTGATTGAATTTAATATTGTTCGTGCCCAGGCCGTAGGCCGCACGAGCCTAAATCTGCAGCGATTTTTTTCTTCCATCGTCCGCAAAGCTTACTTTCGTCGTATTTGCGCAGGCGCTAACTTTTTTATCCTCGATACCAGAGCTTCTCTTTTGTGTGCACTTATAAGATCGGAGGCTCTGGCGAAGAGAATGGCAGTTTTGTGGAGGCGCATCGAAGATGCTTTGTGCCGCGAGCTCAGTGCTGCGAGTACTGACGAGTGTTTCGAAAAGTAATCAAATTATCTCCGGCTACACAAGCACACGTTTTTCAAACAGCGAATGTTCTTCTTGTTTGCCTTCAAAGAACCTCAAGAGAAGGTCAAACTTTGGGACTATTTAGGATATGCTAAGACAGCTTTAATACAAATGTACACGCCGTTCGCGGTAGTTGATAGTGGTGAGCTTTCATTTCCGGGGAACGGCTTGTAACAATTTGGGCTTACAAGCTTCAAGTTCTCATGAGATCAGAAGAGAAATTTTTAGCACAAATGGCTATCTTTAAAACGGAGAACGGGGAATAGGGGAATGGGAATGGGAATGGGAATGGGAATGGGAAAGGGGAACGGGGAATGGGGAACGGAGAATCTTTAAAAGCGGGAATCTTTAAAACGGGGAATCTTTAAAATGGGGAATCCTTAAAATGGGGAATCTTTAAAAGCGGGAATCTTTAAAATAGGGAATCTTTAAAACGGGGAATCTTTAAAATGAATCTTTAAAATGGGGAATCTTTAAAAGCGGGAATCTTTGAAATAGGGAATCTTTAAAACGCGAAAAAAATGAAATAAATTCCCTTTGTAGCATGCAGTTGGCCTGCGAATACAGCCTCCTCTCCTCGCACCCCGTCACTGGGAGGTTTCACGCGTCCCAAGTGACGGGAAGCGAGGAGAGGCGACTGTATTCGCAGGCAGGCTATGCTGAAGGGAAACTAAAACAAATAGACCCTTCCAACGGTTTCTTCAAGCGGGCGAAGGAGCTATATCTTGGTTAAATTTCAACAAATCCCTTTCAAACTGGTCAATTTTACTAATTTTAAGGCGCTTGTTGGATTTTGCCTAACTCGTGAAGGTCAAAAGTTGATAAAAACCGTGGAAGCGTCTATTTATTTAATCATAACCACACCATCTACATTAATTGAGGATTATTTAATCAACATTTGACATTCGATTGACAACATTCGTTATTCTTACGGCTCAAAATTAATAATCCGTATCACTTTCTTTGCCAGAAACACATAATAACATATTCTTCAAGTCCGCATTGAATAGGCCTTATCACGGTTTATCACGGTTTTCGACGCCATCTTGACGGGTAGGCAAAGCGGTCAGAAATTACAGTGTTTGTATGGGAATCCGATAGCAAATAACTTCTTCCAAAATTGAATTTTTCACAATTTCTGAATCACAACGTTAAAATACAAGGTAGAAATTTGTATTCACCAAGTTTGAAGGATGTAAGCTTCCTATAAGTCGCTGAGCAATTTTTTTTTAATTTTCCATACATTTGTCTTTAAATTTAGCTGGGTAGACAAACGTCTAGCATCTAGCGCCTAGCGTCTAGCATTCGGCAGCATCTTCAAAACGTGCTTGCATGTTTCCCAGCCTATTCGATGCTAGTGGGACGTCTCGAAAGAACTTAACTTCGATAAACAATGTAAATTTTTTATATTCACTGTATGTTCTTTCTCAACCTATAATCTACAGCTTCAGTTGCGCCCCGTCACTTACGCAACACATCCTCCCTGGCGCCTTGTTTCTTTAAAAGAGGCATTTTTGTACCAAGGCGGGTGAAAAAACAAGGTAAATTAAACACGTTTTAAGTTTCCTTTATTGTAATGTGGACTGCCTTCAGGAGCACCCAACGAGAATATAGTTCAAAACCACTTAAACATAGCATTGTTAAACGTATTTTAGTATTTAAAGGGTAGATGTAGGCATATTTCTATCTCCTAAAAAGTTTTCATCTGTTCGGATTTCCTAGCTGAACGTCTAGTGATCCGAAAATTATAGGGATCAAAGTTACCTTTTCGAAAATTTCAGCCAGAAAAAAGGCTCCCGAAAAGTCTAGGTGACCTTTTTAGGGTAAAAATCCGTCAAAATTGGGCAATTATACCATTTTTTAGATGTTCAAAGATCCTAGGACAGGCAGGAAAACAAGAGATTTTACAACAAATGTTTCGAAAATTCCAAATCTCAAATCGTCTTCCGAACAGATATTTTCCGAAAATTTACGTTGGGTGCCCCTGTGCCTTAGCTTGATGATGCCATCACCATGCTCAGGTCTTTATACTAACAAGGTCAGATTCTATAAACTCTTGTTCTTAGGCCATCGTAGCTTGATTAACAAAAATAACACAAACAGCGGTGATAAACATTGTATTCCTATATTAAGTGGAATTAAAACTTGACGTTTCGTATGCTAGTCAACACACATTTTCAAAAGTGACCGTTACAATTTTTGAAAACTATATATATATCGTAAACAATAGGGGCCTGGAACCTAGACTGAGAAAAATGATCTGCAGCAGTACGTGTCTAGACATAATGACAAGTAATAGCTAAAACAGCAATAACTTCTCACTACTAATATTGACATTAAGGGAAGGCTTTAGCTCTTGAATGAACAAAGTCTCTTTAATTTTGCAGTGAAAGTCAGTTTTTCCGGACGCTAAAATGTCAAAGTGATCCCATTTAATGTCGTGGCCAGTGCTTTTCACATGATCAGCAATGGCTGATGAATGGTCACTTTTAGCTAGGGCCTTGAAATGTTCTGTTTTTCTGTCGTGGAGTCTTTGTTTTGTTTTGCCAACGTAGAATTCATCGCAGTTCCAGCAGACAGCTTTATAGACGACCTTGGACCTCTGAGATCGGTTCAAGCGATCTTTGTATGGAGAAAAGGAGTTGATGCGGCGTGTGTTTTGGAATGTGATCTTGAGATTGACGAAAGAGTAGAAATTGTATACGCAGGATTTCAGACGTTTCGTGACTTGGTTACTGTGAAGACCTAAGTAGGGTAACACGATTAAGATATCTTTTTTAGGGACTGTAGCTTGAACAGGGTGATTTGATTTGTTTTTATTTTTGTTCAATACATCGTTAATGTTGAACGTGATAACGCCTTGAGGGTAACCATTTTGCAACAGGAGCTTTCTCAGATCTTTAATAGCGGCCTGTAATAAGGATGGCGAGGAGCAAATTCGGAAGCATCGATAGGTGAGAGTGCGGATGAGGTTGATTTTGTACTTGCGAGGTGTGAATGAATCCCACTTGGTGTAAAGGCCCGTGAATGTCTTCTTCCGGTAGACAGATGTAGAGAAAGTGTTGTCAGGGCAGCGTTTGAGAAGGATGTCTAAAAATGGAATCTTATTGTCTTCTTCGATGCTATCTTGTCGACTATTTAGAAAACTTAAAAACTCATTAGCATTGTCCTTGCTGTCAAACATGGTGAAGGTGTCATCTACATATCTGAACCAAAGTGAAGGACAGAATCTGCTGTTCATCAACCATTTTTCTTCAAAGTGGCACATGAAAATGTTAGCCGAAACGGGGCCTAAAGGCAAACCCATGGCTACACCATCAATCTGATCGTAGTATTGGCCATCAAATAAAAAATGACTCTTCTTAGTGGCAAACTGCAATAGATCTTTCAAAACAGAACGAGGTAATTGCGGAGGATCAGGGAGAGAGTACAATCTGTCTAGACAAATCTGTATTGTTTCATCAAGCGGCACATTTGTAAAAAGAGAAGTGACATCCAAAGAACACATTCTTCCGTTGATGTTTTGGCCTAATCTGCAAAACTAAATGCATCTTTAACCGTGTGTTGGTTGGTGGAAATTGGTTGAAGTATGCCAACGAGGTAGGAAGCAAGATTGTAATTGTAGGTGTTCACAGAGGAAACAATAGGGCGGAAAGGGCATCCAGCCTTGTGAACCTTTGGCAGACCATATAAAACACCAGGAGAAGATCCACTGGGTAGAATCTTGTGGAATGTTACGTCATCAATAATTCCGTCTTTTTTTATTTTGCGAAGATATGCAGAAAGACTCTCTTCTCTAGATTTAGTTGGATTATGCTTTAATTGTTCAAAATAAAAATTTTAATTGTTTAATGCTTTAATTGTTTAATTGTTTAATGCATTTAATTGTTTAATGCTTTAATTGTTCAAGCTACAGTCCCCAAAAAAGATATCTTAATCGTGTTACCCTACTTAGGTCTTCACAGTAACCAAGTCACGAAACGTCTGAAATCCTGCGTATACAATTTCTACTCTTTCGTCAATCTCAAGATCACATTCCAAAACACACGCCGCATCAACTCCTTTTCTCCATACAAAGATCGCTTGAACCGATCTCAGAGGTCCAAGGTCGTCTATAAAGCTGTCTGCTGGAACTGCGATGAATTCTACATTGGCAAAACAAAACGAAGACTCCACGACAGAAAAACAGAACATTTCAAGGCCCTAGCTAAAAGTGACCATTCATCAGCCATTGCTGATCATGTGAAAAGCACTGGCCACGACATTAAATGGGATCACTTTGACATTTTAGCGTCCGGAAAAACTGACTTTCACTGCAAAATTAAAGAGACTTTGTTCATTCAAGAGCTAAAGCCTTCCCTTAATGTCAATATTAGTAGTGAGAAGTTATTGCTGTTTTAGCTATTACTTGTCATTATGTCTAGACACGTACTGCTGCAGATCATTTTTCTCAGTCTAGGTTCCAGGCCCCTATTGTTTACGATATATATATATAGTTTTCAAAAATTGTAACGGTCACTTTTGAAAATGTGTGTTGACTAGCATAAGAAACGTCAAGTTTTAAAAAATGCGTTGGAATACAATGTTTATCACCGCTGTTTGTGTTATTTTCTTAATCAAGGTCAGATCCTTTTTACAGTTTACATTTCCTCAGAGTTAAATACTTTAGTGTGGGGATTATAGCAGAGCATGCAAGGTGTGGGTAAGTTGTTTTAGTTCTAATTAACAATTAGACCCGTAGCCCGCAAGGGCTACGGGTCAATAGCCCATGAGGCGAAGCCGAATGGGCTATTGACCCGTGGCCCTTGAGGGCGAAGGGTCAAATATAGTCCTCTAGTAGCGTAGCCAATCAAATTGCAGGATTTGCATTAGTCCACTAGTTGGGTGATACTAATTGTGGATAATTCTGGTCTTGGGATTCTGGATTCAGGCTTTTAGTGCTGCCCATTATTTTCGAATTCCTATAGGGGAAAGTGTTAGTAATTTGGAGAAACGTTTTCTAGACCGTACTTCCTATTTAACCGACCACTTACGAGTTGCACAATGTAACTAGAAGACGAAGAGGCTTGACGAAATAAGATCGACCTGGGACTTTTGTGGATGAAGTTGATTGAGGTTTCAACCACATGAGCGCACCAAGTCATAATAATAAGCCAGAATACTTTGTAACCACAATTGCGAAGTCAATGCAACTCTTATTTCTGGCGCCTTATGCATTTTTCTTTGAATAGAGAAACACTGCGCAATTGCACGTGTTGATCAGTTATATGGTTACCTTCGCGTCCCCAAAGGCCACCATTCTTTCGGTTACGAAAATAACCACTTGTGGTCGGTGCCGAAAACAGGAAAATAGCCGATTAACGGACTTCAGAGTCTTTTCTGAAGTTTCGGAAATTTGAAACAATGCTAGTTACCAATGGATACAACAATAGTCCCAAGCTACGACTGCACATATTTTGGAGCCGTCCAGAGGTCGTTATTCTTGTTGCTGACCGAAAGAGTCACTGCCTCTGTTGGCAAGAATGCTTTGTTCGTGATTCACGAAAAAAGAACCCATGCATAGGGCATCATGATCACAGCACTGGGCAATGAGGGAAATAGCGCTGACTCATTGTCAGTTGTCTTGATTACGGTCGCTGTAGAGGGTGGTTGGAAAGGGAGAGAAACGGGGTCTTTTTGTCTTACCCCTTCTGCGGTACACCTAATACTCCTTCACACCTGCTGTTGCGCGTGACGAGGACGACTGGGACCAATCAGGACCGATTTATTCTTGTACAACTTATACAACATAAAGGCGCTTGAAGGAAAATAGCATTTTCTTTTTTTCAGTGCTGATTTCTTGAAGGATTGATCAGTGAAATAGGTGCTAATTGTAAAGAGGCAAACTTTTCACGAACAAAGTAAGAACGCCGTTTTATCCAATCGCTTTAACTGGCCTAGCATTGGCCACAATAATAATTCCCTTTACTATCCTGGCAACAATCTTCAGTCGCTTTATTGCAGCAAAGTGTCGAACCACAGCAATCTGTCCCAATAGGGCAACATGTCGGCTGGAGATCACAACACACAGGAGCAATGACCGGACACGTTCCCTCGCCATCACAACAGACGGGATATTCCGGGCAAACACAAAGATCACCACACTTATCGTGGCATCCAGGAAAAGGACAACATTCGCTTCCATCTGTGTTGCAGAACAACCCATCGGGACAGAAAAAACAAACTTCTCTGTGACTTAAACAGTAGCACAGTTCCAGGTTTGTGTCTTCTGGCTGGGCTTCGATGTATGGGTGTTTTCGTACAACTTTGCGGTACGTGAAATTGAAGTTGTGGGCTTTAGGTAGTTCACGATAAAAGACACTTCCAGACGAATTCGAAGGTACGAATAGGCTTAAGACAAAGAGAACTACGCCCAATGTGATTAATTCCATAATCTTGAAGGAGCTGAAAAAATTCAAGCAATTGAAAAAGTAAAACTTACATCTTTTTTTTTAAAAACAACCTATTTGTAGGATCTGAGTGAAAATTTTTAGCTGCGCAACTTTTAGTTTACGTCTTTTCGTTCCAGTGTCTTGAGCTACATTCGGATTGGTCACTTTTGGAGTTATACCATTTCAATTCTTAATTTTGAACAAGCGTAGGTTGGTTCGAGCCGGTGTCCTTAACCGTATACATTTGGCGGTTTGAGGTCGAACATTTATTTCGGTTCTTCTACTTTCTTTAGCCGGAGGTGCGCTGTTTGGTGCCAGGTAGCGCCTCGGACTTCTAATCTGAGAATTGGCGGCTCGAGAACTAGTAGTAGGCAGTTCTCTTAGACGGGAAACTTCAATCGGCGTTGTCTCTCTTCAAACAGGTTTATATCTGAGTGTCAGCAACATACTGTTGGGGTTAACCCTACGTTTGAACGAGCATCCAATCCAGAGGGCAGTAGCAATACTCTCAGTAGTTGCTTAATGCTACTAAAATCTGTAGTAGGTCTACTCTTATTCCTCTTGTATACAAATGGCATACTTTCATCTTCTAACTATAATCTCCTCAAACACAAGGATATCTAGGAACTTTTTAAAGCAGTTAACCGTAGACTTTCCTTTGTAGCTTCGTGGTTACACACAATAAAATAACTCTGCATCCTGACAAGACAAAATTTATTTTATTTTCCTTCTCGAAAGAAAGTTAATGTTGATGATCTTTGAATTTTTATTGATAGCAATAAAATTGCACGAGTGGATCCTTCATATGGATCCGAGGCTGAAACTCCTGGCCAATCCTGTCTTCATCAATACGCCTACTTGACATAATGATAACTTGCATGCCTATTTTCACAAATGCTCCTTTCTCCTTTGTTTTCTAGAGCTTTTTCTCAGTTTTTTTTTTAATTTTAAGTGACATACGCTGCTAATCTAGTCCTAGATTAAGTTTTTTTTTTCATTTGCAAACGACAAACTTACCAGGGCAAACTTAACAGTGCAAAATGGCTCTAAGTCTCGTCCAAATGACATCCCTTGTTTACGGAAGGGAAAATTGCCACGCTGACAGCACTTGTATTATATTACGGCTTGCCCGCGGCATTTATAACATCGTAAAATCCTCTAAGTTAACTTATAATTGAGCACTGTAATGCAACGTATTCAAACACCACACTCATTGCTTGTTTCCAAAACTACTGCCAGCCACTAAACTACTTGAAACCAAATCTTGAGTTTAAGATTTTGGAAGCCGAAATCCTGAATGATTTAACATGGGGTAGCCGAAGAATCCATATCGCAACTCTAAAATAATAGACCAATTTCGATACATTAAAATTCAGTCCTAAACAAAAGGCATCATCTCGAGGCTCTGGGGAATAAATATAAGGATTTGTATGAGTTTATTCCCCAGAGCCTCGAGAAGATGTCTTTTGTTTAAGACTGAATTTTAATATATCGAAAGTGGGCTATTAATTACTTTAATTCTATTGTTGGTATAAAAACCTCGGACTGCATGCATTCAACGTCATGCGGGCAATGTCTGAAGTAAGTAAAACATATCAGTTATTCAAAACAGTTTACCTCGTTTTCATCATTTACTGGTACTTTAAACTCTCGCTGGCAGTCCAAAAACCAACACAATCAAAGTCATAAACAGACTCAGAACGTCAAGCTTCGATTCGCGCCTGGTCGTGAGAGAGCATAAAAAAATATTGTTGTATATGATACCTCCGAACATGAAACATTTTGTGACTCACGAGCCAAATTTTAAAGACGTGTCTCGACATGACTCTGACATCATCTGTTTAGCCTTGCTTTTTTAGCTTTCCTTTTCTACGCTCCTACGTGTCGGTTTACCTTCCGATCTTGGCTCGTGACTCTCATGTTTTTAGTATATTGTTATCAACTCAAATCCAACTCAGGTCAACTCAAACTTATCGCAAACACTCGTGTAACTGCTCACGGTTCCACAATGCGTTTCACTGAGTCTGACTGTTCATATTCATGTGCATTGAACTTCGTAACAAGAAGTTGGAGTGTTTACCATTTGTCAACAAAAACCGAAAATTCCGGTCGGAAATTCAATGCTACAGCTCATTCCACCGGAACGTTTCCGAAAAAGATAGAAATCCTCAGACGTATTCCTCTCTTCCCGTTCCAACCGAATTGACCGGAAAATTCCTGTACCATTTGTTAACTCCCACTCGACCCAGTTCACCTCGGCCTCTTTTCCCGCTTTTCGACACTGGAGATGCAGCCGCCATTTTGATTTGTTTCTGTTTTCTTCCGGCCGCGAGACACTTGGATCTGGCGATGATACTCACCCCTGGTCTGGAACGGAAAGACATTAACTCTCATTCACGCCGAGAGCAATCTCACTTAAATATTAGCTTATATATTAGTTTTAAAAGTATAGTTTTAATATATATTTGTAAGTATATATAATATATTATATATTACAATAGCGTTTGTATGTCATAGTTGTATTTTGTAAGATCGAACAATTGATTTTCTAGAATTTAGTTTTTAGGTTCTCCTTAATACCATTTGTACGTCTTTATTAAGAATGGAAATAAATGTTATTAACTTATTAACAATCTTCCGAAATTCCTACCATACGAAAATACGAATTCATTAACCTTGCAGGGGACATTTCCGTAATGAATTAGCGATAGCAACTATTTTCCTTCTCTTACTCTTGGCTACTTTAATAGATAAATGATCAGATTCAAACTTGATATCACTACGCCTAAAATACTAAGACTTCAGAAGCTCTCATAAAACCAGAAAACGAAAGCACAAACATCAAAATTTCTCGGCTGAAGTAAGTCCTGGAAGCTAATCTGGCTTGAAGGACTTTTCAAGACGGTGTCAATGGCGTTAACCGTACGTCAACCGTCGAATGGCCAAAAATTTAACTGTCAACTGTCAAAAACGCAATAATTTTACCGTCCAATATCAGCCGTCAAATGTCTCACATATCCTTAAATCAAGAACTATAGGATTGACTAAAGGTGGCTCAAACCGGTTTCAACCATTTGGATGGGATGTCTCATTAGAAGGATTAACTAAACAACACTGTTTTACTTAACGGCGACGTTATGATACCATATGAAACCGTAATTATTGCTTAACAAGATGCACGCGTATTAATGTGACGAAATAATTTACCATGGCAACAAAATAACCATCTAAAAACGCCCTATATTTCGTGTTTAAGCGCTTATATCTCAAAAAAGAACCTGGTGATCCCCACTTTTTTATTGCTGAAAAGTGATAAGCAGGCTAGGATGAAACTCTCCGCAAAGTTTTAAAAAAATTCTATGGAGTGGATTCAGAGCCACCTTAAAATTTGCAATTGTAAAGGTTGCTATGAATCTGCTCCAGAAACTTTTTTTACACATTGTACAAAGATTTCAGTATCTAGTTTTACGAAAAGTAGAACCGCTTTCCTGTTCTGTAACGGTTGCAACGATCGCAGTGGTGATAAAAGCAAGAGTTTGAGCGTGTAACACCACTTCGGAAAACTTGTCTCGCAGAGAGGTTCAAAAAGTTTCACGAAATCGACCATGTTATACGGTGCAAAGCCCTCTGAAACTTGTCTCGCAGCGCCGTTGCACATATGTTTTAGATAAAAGTTTCAACGTGTAACAGAAGCTTAAACTGACTTCAGGTGAGGGCATGTTCACAAGGTTATGTGGATAACCCTTGTGGCGTATTCTTTGTTTGAAATGTGAAACAATAGAGTTCGTCCCCGAGCCACCTTTGTGTTTGGAAGCAAGTTCAGGGGGTACAAAACAAACGTTTTCAGTCCCTCTACACTCTAAATGGTCACCACGTGAAAAAGGCCCATGATTAGGACATGAGGCAACTATTGTTTTCTGACATTTTTAACAGGGGGGTCCCGTGAGCAAGTGATGTGGAGCGCTGCCGCACACCAGTTTTTAACCATCCAAAGCACATGTAACATTGTTTTCTTTCAGATACCAATGAAGATACTTTCGCCGTTAAATTCTTTCAAGCCAGTAAGCCAAATAAACTTGTTTATAACAAACTCATCAGTTTAAAGCAGACTAGCCCCAGCGGAAGCCAAAGCAAATGGATCGCAGATTGCAACCTGGAATTCCCTCAGTCGATAAACTGGAATGCGGTTTATGAAACCCCTTTCTGCTGTACAAAAGCCTCCAAACTAATTGTCTTCCAGTTTAAACTTCTTCATAGACGATTGGCAAGAAAACGACTACCTCCACAAAATTGGGCTCAGAAATGATGACATTTGCACTTTTTGTAAGAATGGTAAAGAATCCTTAGCTCACTTATTCTGGCATTGCAAAGAGACTTTTTCTTTTGGGGGAAGATTTCAAGACCTACTCACAAGGAATCAAGTAACAATAAAAGAAAAGAATTATTCCATGGACTTAGTATTAGGACTAAAAATAGATGTCTTCTCCTACTTACAACATTATTTGTACTTTCTTGTTGCTAGATATTTTATATGGACGTTAAAATGAAGGAAATAATACCAAGTATAAACAATTTTCCTATTTTCTTACAACACTTTTGTGATCTAGAATATGACGAAAAGAAAAAACCTAAACCTCTCAAAAATTGACAGTCTTAGTACAGTTGGAAACCTAGCCAATTGCATTATGAAAATTATTGTAACGTAAGAAGAGTGCTTGGAACCTATGCATGCTATATGTATGTTATCTCTTCGCCGGTGTTTTAATGTACGTAGGATTTTAATGTGTTTGTTAAAATAAAATTTAATTTAAAAAAAAAAAAATTGTTTTCTTTTTTCTTCGAATGTTCCATTTACGTGTTCTTGTCTAAAACTTCGGTATCTGAAAGTGTTTGAGCCCAAACTGAATCACAGTAATCATGATACAATCAAATAGGTGCGCTATATATCCAGATCAAGGCGGCATTAGACAAGTTGTTGAGATGTTTGGAATTTCAGTGACTCAGTTGTGGCATATTCTCTTGAATAGTCTTTGTAAATCGATTTTCTCAGTGACCTGACAGGGAAGGGATGTCAGGGGCGCATTCAGGGGGAGGATGCAGGGGGTGCGCACCCCGTCCCTGAGATGATCTGCGGTTTTGTAATACAACTGGTAACTGCCAAAAAAAAAAAAATGATCACCAGTCCCAGGCCCCGTCCTAAGTTGTTTGTGGTTGTGATCTTATATTGAAGCGAGTACGTTTTTTCTGGTTTGGTGTTGGTTTAGTCAGTTTGATTCGAGGGCTCAGTTTTTAGCGCTGGCTTCGAAAAAACCCTAGCATTACGAAGGTTTTACACTGGCAGATTCCCTATTTTAAACCAATTACTTACAGGTTGCAATGTAAACTAGAAGACGAAGAGGCTTGACAAAAAAGATCGCCCTGGTGTAAATAGTCCTGAGGAGGACTTTTGTGGATGAAGTTGATTGCGGTTTCAACAACATGAGCGGATTAAGTCATAACAATATAAGCCAGTATACTTTAGAAACACAATTGCGAAATCAATGCAACTCAATGCCTTAATCTTTGAGTAAAAAAACACTGCGCCTTTGCTTGTGTTGAACATTTTTACGGTACACTTCCTGTCCCCAGAGGTAGCCATTATTTCGGTCACAAAATAACGACCTCTGGTCGGTTCCGGACCAAAGAAATAGGCGATTCAAGGAGTTTAGAGTCTTCTTCGCAGTCTCGGAAATTTGAAACAATGCTAGTTACCAATGTTTACAAAACCAGTCCAACACTACTACAGCACATATTTTGGAAACGTCCAGAGGTCGTTATTCTTGTTGCTGCCCGAAAGAGCCATTGCCTCTGCCGTTGGCAAGAATGAATGATTTGTTCGTGATTCGCGAAAAAAGAACCCATGCATAGGCAGGAACCCATGAGCCGGAGCCTACAAGCTCCATACTGGTCCTATGTCACGGCATTTTTACAAACCGATCCATTTTTAGACTAGCTTTTCCGAAAAAAAAAACCAAGTCAGATCCGGTTCGTGACCCTATGACGTCAGGTTAGATTCTTGGAAGTGGTTACCTGCCTCCTGTGGGAGTCTCATTCGCGGGAAATTCAATCTAAAAATAAATTGGCCTCTGAAAACGCCGTGACACGAACAGAATGGAGTTGTAGGTTCTGGGTCGTGGGTGATCAAAGCGCCGGGTAATGAGGGAAATAGCGCTGACTAATTGTCAGTTGTCTTTATCACTGTCGCGGTAGAGGGTGATTGGAAAGGAAGCCAAAAAGGGTCTATTTGTCTTATCCCTTCCATATATACACCTCGCGCGTGACGTTGAAGACATGGGACTAATCAGGACCGATTTATCATCTTAGGCAACTTATAAAACATAAACGCTCTTGTAGGAAAATAACATTCTCTCTTTTCAATGCTGACTTCTCGAAGTATTGATTAGTGAAATTGGAGCTAATTGTAACGTGGCATTTTTTTTAACGAACAAAGCAAGAACGCCTTTTATCCAAGCACTTTAATTGGTCTAGCAGTAGCCACAGTAGAAATTCCATCCGCTACTATCCACGCAGCAATATTCAGTCATTCTATTGCAGCAAAGTGTCGGACCACAGCAATCTGTTCCTAAAGGGCAACAACCCGACTGAAAATCGCAACACACAGGAGCAATGAGTGGACACGTTCCCTCGCCATAACAACAGATGGGGTAGTCCGGGCAAACACAAATATCACCGCACCCACCGTGGCATCCAGGAGTTGGACAACATCCGCTTCGATCTATGCTGCAGAACATTCCATAGGGACAGGAAAAACAATCATAACCAATACAGTAGCACGGTTCCTGGTTTGTGTCTTCTGGCTGAGCTTTGATGTATGGGTGTTTACGTACAACTTTGCGGTACGTGGAATTGAAGCTGTGGGCTTGAGGTTGTTCACGATTAAAGACACTTCCAGACGAAGGTACGAATAGGCTCGAGACAGAGAGAACTACACCCACTGTGATTAATTTCATAGTCATGAGGGAGCTGAAAATTAAAAATTCAAGCAATTGAAACAGTAAAACTTGCATCTCTTTAAAAAACAACCCATTTGTAGGATCTGAGTGAATTTTTTTAGCAGCACAACTTTTAGTTTGCGCCTTTTCATTCCAGTGTCGTGGAGTTGGATTTTGAGCTACATTCGGATTGGTCACTTATGGAGTTATACCATTTCAGTTCTTAGGTTGCTTCGAGCCGGTATCCTAAACTGCATACAAACAGTTATTTCGGTTCTTGTAATTCCAAAAGCCGGAGGCGCGCTGTATAATGGTTAGCGCTCGGACTTCAAATCCAAGAATTGGAGGCTAGAGACCGTGTAGTAGGTAGTTCCCTTAGACAGGAATCTTCAATCCGCATTGTCTCTCTTCAAACAGGTTATATATGACTCCCGGCAACATACTGTTGGGGTTAACCCTATTAACCCTCTGTTTTAACGAGCATCCTCTCCATAGGGGAGTAGCAATCATAGTACTCTCAGTTGCTTCGTGCTGCTGAAATCTATACTAGGTGTACACTTGCTCATCTTATATACAAATGACATACTTTTATCTTCTAACTATAATATCCGGTTCTTATTTTTTGCTGATGACAGTAACAGCTTCATCAAACACAACAATATCTAGGCCCAGGAACGGGGCGGGGGGAAGGGGGGGGGGGGGGGAGGGGTTGCTCCCTATAATGGCCTATAAGGGCGTACCTTTTTCACGCTTCAGGTATATGAAAGAGTAGGGAAATCTGTCATTTAGGTATTTAAAAGGGCCTTGCTTTAAAATATTTCGAGCACACATACCTTATGACTGAGGGCTAGAAAGGGGATGCAGTGTTTGCGAAAGAGGTACTATTTTCCAATGGAAGGTATAAGAAAGGGGTATCTTTTCTGCCAAAAATGGTATATAAAAGGGTAAGAAGTCAGACCCCCCCAACCGCCCACCCCTCCCTCCCGGACATCTAGGAACATTTTAAAGTAGTTAACTGTGAACTATTATTATTATTATTATTATTATTATTATTATTATTATTATTATTATTATTATTATTATTATTATTATTATTATTATTATTATTATTATTATTATTATTATTATCATTAAAACGCTCATTAAGTTAATAAAATTAAAAGAGGTAATCTTCATTAGATGCCACATAAGCCCATGGCTTTGGCGTCTCCTTGATTATTAGGGAACTTAAGCAACGAGACCGTCACAAATTTGCATATTTAGTGGGCAAAAACCATTGCTTTGCACGCCCTGCACGTGCGTTTTGCACTTTTGTCCATTTATTTGCCGTCGTCGGCAAAACGACAACGTAAAATGACTAAATTTGAGGTTTTTGTGTCGCTTACACGAAGTGTGACCGCTACACTGTGCCATCGACTGCGTTGCTTCAATACGGGAACCGAGAATCTTTCAGTGGTTTACTGTGAGGTTAGGTTCCAGTTTCCGCTCTCCTTCGCCTGGTTCGGGCGAAATCATTGTCGGAAACCCAAGGGTAGTCAGTCAAGACCGGACGAGAAGAGCTCTTCTCGCCTTACTTGAAAACTTTACGCCAGTCCCAATTCTCATCCAGTCTCGACTGACTGCCCCTGCATGGGTCTCCGAGGATGGGGCGAAATCCATGCAAGTTGGAAAGCAGCGATTTTATCTGTACGAGTAATCGTGTTTCCTTCTCTCTGGGGTTCTTCGTCGATCATTGAGCGAAAGTTTCATTTTACCGATTTTTTAAGGTAAGCCTTTTTAATTTATATGATAGTTGTGTCCTGTACCTTGTGAAAACCCAATTGTTTTTGTTTTACAGGTCTCAGACGTTTCCAACGGGGAATTAATTTTCCCCTTCAAAACGTGCAAGCCAGCTCAGTTGCTCTTTCGTTGCCAGCATTTGATATTATATCACTTAAAGTCGTATGCACGTGTTACAACTTAAAACTCTAACAACTCTATAAAACTAGAGTGTTTCACACGCCGTCAATCACGACAAACGGCAGTGGGTGCGATCATTATACACAAGTGAAAGCATTTGATTTGAACAAACATGCATGTTATAACCGAGCCCTTTCGAAAATAATTGGATGCCCATTGCCTAACAAGTCCACTTCTGTTTGGATCCACCTGGGTCAGAGTCCTGTTATTTTCTCCACTTGGCGCTTGTTGAAACATTGTTTGCTTGACCTATGCCCTCTATTCCTCCCCCATGTCTTTCAGGTGCGCTTTTAGTCATGAAGCCAAATGATCAGATCGAGGAAGGGCCGGAGCAACTAAAAATCTCTGCACTAAATTGGAAAACTATCCATCCGAAGATTCGACTAATTTTCTTTTCATCTGTTTCGAAAAGATGACCGCTCTAAGTGTGGCGACATTTCCAAGCGATAGATGTATGATAATCACGCCTACAGCACTTGACAGTTTGTATTGTGTCGCGGCTTGCCCTAGGCAATTATAGATCGGAATAGAATCATCTAAGTTAACTTATAACAGGGGCACCCAACGAGAATATAGTTCAAAACCACTTAAACATAGCATTGTCAAACGTATTTTAGTATTTAAACGGTAGATACAAGCATATTTTTATCCCCTAAAAATTTTTCATCTGTTCGGATTTCCTAGCTGAAAGTCTGGTCATCCGAAAATTATAGGGATTAAAACTTACCTTTTCGAAAATTTCAGCCAGAAAAAAGGCTCCCGAAAATTCTAGGCGACCTTTTTGGGGTAAAAATGGGCAATTATACCATTTTTGAGATGTTCGAAAATCCTGGGACAAGGCAGGCAAGTAAGAAATTTTACAACAAATGTTCCGAAAATTCTAGATCTCAAATCGTCATCCGAACAGATATTTTCCGAAAATTGACGTTGGGTGTCCCTGTTATAATTGAGTACTGTAATGCAACGTATTCAAACACCTCAGTCATTGCCTGTTTCCAAAACTACTGCCAGCCACTAAACTCTTTGAAACTAAATCTTGAGTTAAAGATTTTGGAAGCCAAAATCCTGAATGATTTAACATGGTGTAGCCGAAGAATCCATGTTACAACTCTAAAATCAGGTAAAAAAACCTCGGACTGTATGCATCCAACGTCATGCTTGCATAGTCTGAAGTAAGTAAAACCTATCAGTTATTCAAAACAGTTTACCTTGTTTTTATCCTTCACTGTTTCTTTAAGCTCTCGCTGTTCAGTCCAAAAGACAATGCAATCAAAGTCATTAACAGATTCAGAACGTCAAGCTTCCTGAGGAGACGTGTAAAATCAGTCGCGAATTGTCGTGAGACAGCATATAAAGATCTATAAATTATTGCTATATATGATACCTTCGAACATAAAACAATTTGTAACTCACGAGCCAAATTTTAAAGACATGTCTCGGCATGACTCATGCCATCATCTGTTTAGCCTTGCTTTTTTTGCTTTCCTTTTCTACGCTACTACGTGCCGGTTCAGTCCTTTTCTTGGCTCGTGACTCCCATGTTTTTAGTACTCAAATCCAACTCAGGTCAACTCAAACCTATCGCAAAGGCTCCTGTATGACGACTTTAATTATTTTCTTCCTTGCCACCGACCCCAAGTGGTAGCTAAAACCAGAATATTTGAGTAATGAGCCCGATTGAGTTAAAGAGGGTCCCCAATAGGGTTCTTCAATCCCGCCATCCTGACCAAACTTTTCTCTTCATCCCAAAATCCCGAACGTTTTTATCGGCCAATCTCGATCCCGGTCATGACGTCACAGCATGATGTCCAAACCTCGTCGTCAATTACAACAACAGTTGATTTAGAATGCACCTCGTTAGTTTTTTTTTCCAGCAACCTGCACGAGCCCATTGACCTTAATTGTAGCATCCGCATGCAATCACAGTTTTGAAACCGAAATGATGCGTCCCCGGGGGGGACTCCCATATGAAACAGACGGGGATGCTCGTCGGAAATTTTGAATTTAACCCCTAAAGGAGACCAATCTAGGCGTGGCTTAAGCAAATTTTGACCCCTAAAAGAGACCGTTTAAAAACACAAAAATACGACACGCAATGAGTTTTAATGATAAAAAGGCATAATCATCGAATGCTTTTATCTAAAAAGAAAATTTAAAAGGAAATTTGACTTCTGTTTCTCTTCGCGTAATTCTGTGTTACTTCGCGGAACTCTAAACGAGACCTTGGTGCCATAAAATATTGGCGCTTTGCCCGGAACACCCTAAGCGATACCAAAATCCAAAATTAACACCCCTAAGCGAGACGACGAGCATCCCCGTCTGTTTCATATGCATATGGGAGTCCCCCCCGGGGATGCGTCATTGTCCGTTATTATATAGTAGTAATTGCATCTGTTCATATTTTCCACTTTGTTAAACTTAACAGTGTACCGGAGTGACAGGCCTACACGACTCCCTAGCGCGTATTTTAACCTTTCAGTTTTGTAATTTGATTCTCACGAGTATATATTTGATTGACCGCCCTCTTTTTGTAATATATGAGGGTTTTAGTTTTCTTTGAGCCCTGGTTCTCGCTCTATTAAATGCCAGTTTTTCATGAGGACTTGTTTCAAGTTCATCGCTGCTGGGTGGTATTAAGTAACGAAAAGTAAGATTTGTTTGCTCTCCTTTGGTTTTTGAAGGAGTACCAGTCCTTTGAAGAAGATTCTTGGGATAACTTCTTTCACCTAGGCGTGATTTAAAATTTTGGATGAGCTCTTCAAATACATTTTAGAAGAGTTTGTTCTGAGAAGTCTCAGAGCTTCGCCTTTGACGAAGCCTTTTTTGACTCCTGATGGGTGGCACGAGGAGATGTGCCTGCGGTTGAAATGTTTCAGTAGGTTTGAAGTGCGTGCGCACATCAAGGACTGAATTACTCTTGAACCGTTCGCCTTTGTAAATGCCACTGTTTGTATCCAGAAATGTCGTTTCTGTATCTGAAATTTCAGCCGTTAATTTAATTGTGGGCTGCTGTTTGTTTGCTTGTTCAATGAACTGCATTATCTCCTCTCTGTTTGCACTTCTTTTGTCTTTTCTTCTTTCACTTGTAATTCTGTCTTATTTCTGCTCTTTCCCGTCTCATAAAAATGAGCTACACAACCAATAATATAATGTACGTCGCGAACAGCGATGTCTGTGGTGTCCGACGTTTCCAAAAACCAGAGCATAATTTTGGCCTATGCGCTATAGCATAAACGAGACACTTTTTTGTCAAAAAAAAACGTGATGTGGTTACAAGTAACAAAGGTCATGAGGCCTTTGTGTAACTGATCTTATTACGGCCAAAGTTCAAGACAAGGAGTACTCCTCCCGTCCATAAATGCAATCCCGAATCCCGCTCCCATTTTTCTTTAGAACTCCAAAAGACCAAATCCCGGATCCCGAAAACCCTATTGGGAAAATTTGGAAAAATGGCCGATTTTTTAGGTCAACTTCCGAGGGCCAAAAAACTAGGAAATGCAAGTCGCCCATATGCCTAATTAGTATGTATCAAAAGATTAATTATCACAAATTTATTCTTTGCAAAAAACCTCTAATAAAGGCTTAGAATTAGAGTAAGGGAAGGAACATTCCATTGAAAGGAACAAGAAAAGGGTCTTCTTCCCCAATTCCTCACTTCCGTTCTAATCGAGATTGCCTCCACCATCCAATTACCTACTCTCGACAGGATACCAGATCAGATTTTTTCAAGTGGGGTTTACATGTGTTCTCACCTATGTTTCCCAAGGTATCATACTATGGTCCATTACCGTTTAAATGAGGAAAGCAGATAACTTACATAACTCATGGTCTTATTTCTTGAGGCAATGCATGTAAAACCTTCCTTGATCAAATTCTTGTTCTTTAAAAGCGCGCATTATGGCTCATATATTTTTCTGAAACAAACAACCATCATATCCATACCATTTTTCGTTAAAGCAAAAAATATTACCAGTACAATTCTTGTATTATGAATCCGTTTGCAACCTCATGTTTGATATAAACGCAATCACTGCCCCAAGAAATATTTTGAATCTGTTTTCTCGAATTTCTAGTGTCCGATTCCTATAAAACGCGTTTCTCTACCTCTGATCATTTTTATACAAAGGAATCTCGCATTGACATGATTAATGTCATTCGAAATGCTTTCTCGCATGTTGGGGACAAAATTTAAAAAAATTGCAAAGAAATCTTTTAAAGCATCCCAAAAAGGAACGTTATTTGAGACTCCTATATTGAAGTGGAAACGATAATTGATCAAATGAAAAACTGATCATCCATGATTCTGCTTTTCCCTTTTCATCTCTTTTCAATTGTAATATTAATGATAATAAAAATTACATGCAATTTAATTTTGTTGCATAGCCTTATTTAATTCTGCATCATTATGTAAAGGTAAGTTTTTCCATTATGTTTGTAATTTATGGTACTCGTTTTGTCCCACCGCGACTAGCTTAGTGGCTATTTGCGGGACATTCCTTTTACACCATTCACTTTGTCAATTAATTGTTGTTACTGTTGTTGAGGTTGTTGTCGTTAGGGCATGGCAGGTTTAAGCCAAGTGAAAGCCCAAGAGCTATGGGCAGCCCAAACTTTAGGAACTACGGCAATTGGACGGTTTAGAATTATTTATTATAATCAAGAAATACCCCTAGGCATTGCAAAAGTAAGCAAGTAACCAGAATAAAGACTACTGAACAAGAGAAATAAATGGGAAAGAGAGCCCATCCCCCATAAATACCCCTTTAAAGTCTGCTACGACCCTAGTGGCCCATCAGGCCGGCGCTTATCTCCGGTTACTGTAGGACCGGCTGTAGCATGAAGCGACTAGGAGTATTTCTACTCCCCCCTGGATGGGATGCTAGTTCATCGCAGGGTTACCCCCAGCATTAAATGTACCGGTACCTATTTATACACCTGGGTGAAGAGAAGCACTGTAAGAGTAAAGTGTCTTGTCCAAGAACACAACACAAAGACGCGGCCAGGGCTCGAACCTGGACCGCTCGCTCCGGAGTCCAGTGCGCTAGCTGTCAGGCCACCACGCCTCCCGACCCTTAGATATTTGGACCTTAGATATCAACCTCGTTCCCAGGGTTTTTCTCCACCGAGGAGAGGATGGGCGCCCATCCTCTCCTCGGCGAAGAAAAACCCTGGGAACGAGGTTGCTTAGATATCCTAATTTGATATTCCCCAATATTATTGTGCATATGTTTGAGAGCCGACTGTTTTTAAGTCGTTGAACTCGAGATAAAATATACTACAAGGCTAGCCTGATTATAAAAAAAACTGTAAATTGTAATGTTGTCTGTATATAAATTTGCTTCTTCAAAATGCCGAGTAGATAAGAGCCAGCAAATTCGGTTTTTAATTTCTCTGTTCTCCTTCCCCGGATTCCTAGAAACGGTCGCGTTCGATTCCGGATGAAGAGCGTGCGCGCGCGCTGATGACACAAAGAATTGAAAACGCGATACCGAAACCCCGCAAATACAACAACAACCGAATAACGCGCGCTTCGCGACAGGCACGTGCTTAAAGATTCAAAATAACGATATAGTAGAGACTCAAAAGAAAATAAACGCGAGCAAGGGAAAAACAAAATAGGATTCCCGTTTCATTGGCGGATTTAGTGCCATCGATATCCGGCAAAAAACGACAGCTTAGAGGCATACCTACGGTAGGTGTTGTTTTAGTCACAGGTCTCTCTATCGTCGCATAATTGAAAATTAACTCTGTGATACTGAAAGCTTTTGGTATGGAACCTAACGGTAGAAATCCAGTGCAAACATTTGTAAATTTGTTGAAGTGAATTGGATAACACCTTATCGCCCTCACGATGGTCATATCCAATCCTTTACACCTATATTTCAGTGAATATGAAATGTATTTATTTTTTTAAAGCTTGTATATTCTAACCGGTTAATGTTCGGAACCGTGTTTGCTCACTGGTGACAACGCAACCATGCAGTTAGTCAATAGTTTAACCTTGCATTCAATGGCGAATGACCATTGACGGAATAAAGTGAGAAAAAGATCGATTTAATTTAAAAGCAATGATAACCGACGGTGACGATCTTATTATATGGACGAGAGTGTTTTATCCAATAGACTTAACTGATTCGAGTGTAATGTGAAGTGCTAGTTTTCTACCCCATATGAACCATGTGAGCGTTAGCCCTACTAATGGAAATGGGCCCACACATGGACAGAGAAAAACTCTGACCAAGGTGGGAATTAAAACCACGACCTTTGGGTTAGATCACCGCTGCTCAACCGACTAAGCTACAAGGTCAGACGGGAGCAGGCCGTGGGAACTGAAGATCTTAAAGGCACGGAAATGGACATGTACAAGTACAAGGAAGGATTACGTTTTTGCAAACGTTGGCCGTGTAGCACTCATATTTGAACAGACTTAACTGTAGTTTTCCATCCCATATGAACCATTGAGCGTTAGCTCTACTAAAGGAAATGGGCTTACACAAGGAGAGAGAAAAACTCTGAACAGGGTGGGAATTGAACCCACGACCTTCGGGTTAGATCACCGCCGCTCTACCGACTGAGCTAAAAAGGCCAG
This sequence comes from Montipora capitata, assembly GCA_949126865.1. Classification (NCBI taxonomy): domain Eukaryota; kingdom Metazoa; phylum Cnidaria; class Anthozoa; order Scleractinia; family Acroporidae; genus Montipora; species Montipora capitata. The sequence continues at coordinate 43,782,238 of OX421449.1, read as the reverse complement.
ACGGGTGCAGGTCTTGGGAACTGAAGATGTTAAAGTCACTGCAATGAAAATGAGCACTGTACTTTGGAACAGGCTTGGCAACGAAGTATGAATAAACAACTTCTTGGAAAATTTGAAACGATTAATTAAGAAAATTCCCTCGCAATTTTACACATTTTAATTCATTAGCACTTCATATAGGTAGTCTCTACAAATTTTTGTTCTAATATGAATCATCTATTTGTGGTTTTTATTACGACTTTAATTTTCTATTGTAATTTTTACCACGATATTTTTTTTAACTTAGACACTACCACATCAGATACGCTGTAATTTTATCTATATTTATTATCTATTATTATTATTATTATTATTATTATTATTATTATTATTATTATTATTATTATTATTATTATTATTATTATTATTATCTAAAACACTCGAAGAATCAATACGACCACTACAGCCGGGAAGCGAGTGGCGTATTTTTCGGAAAGTGCGCAAGCCGGAATTTAAGTAGTAACTTTTTTGTCAGTCCAAATTATTTTAGATAGTTTTTTTTTATTTTTTTATCTTTTTGAGGCTTTTTATAATTGTTATTAGTAGTGTTTTTAGATAGTCATTTTTCGACAATTCTCTTTCGTATACAAGAAGAATGTGCATAGGGTATATATTTTAATATTCATATTTTTGAATCTGTAAATAGTCTATGAATAAAAAAGTTATTATTATTATTATTATTATTATTATTGTTATCATTATTATTATTATTATTATTATTATTATTATTATTATTATTATTATTATTATCATTATTATTATTATCTAAAACACTCGAAGAATCAATACGACCACTACAGCCGGGAAGCGAGTGGCGTATTTTTCGTTTGTAACACGAGTGGTCATATTGAGCAACGACGTCACGTTTCCCGCCTTTTTTTTGTTTGTATCAATACCCATTATTTGTATAAAACCCTGCTTTTCAGTCTCTACCATGTATATTTATTATCTATATAATAAAAAGAAAACCACACGTTAGCTCGAAGATAAGAATTTCATGTTCTCGTGACAACATGTTCTTGCCACTCAAACATGAAATTCAAGTCTTCTCGCCATCGTGTAATATCCTCTATAAAAATACGTCCAATACTTATCTAATCCAGTTTTACCATATTTCTCAGATGAGCCATTACCAGCACAATATCAATGCCCCTCACTTCCCTCCTGGGGTGCATTTGTCCCACTTCAGTATGACAAACACAACTTTGATTGGACAAGATGTACAACAGCGACTATGGGAAAAGTACTGGAGACGGCAGTACCCAGTCTCGACTGAGTCGTACGACTCATACACCTACCTCTGGCCTCGTCCTGAAATGTGCTTCCGTGGATATGCATACGGGACACCAAATATTTACCATCCAAGCTCGATGATCAGTAGTTTTGATCAATTACACCATTTTGTCCGGCGGCGGTTTGAAAATGTTTCTAACTGTCGTGGAACTTCGCCCTGTTTGGCCTCGTACGGTGAACGAAATGCGAGAGTCGAGGTGTTAGAAGAAGGAAATAGTTGGACAACAAATAGAGATCAATACCAATTGAAGGAGCAAAGACCTGTCAGAAATTTGATTCCAAAGGTAAACAATACGTATCTGCGTTTACTCCAAAACGAATGCAAACGAGTCACCTAAAGAAATTGTGGAAATCAGTATCCTCCCGAAAAACACTCTCATCAGAGAGGTTAAGCAACACGATTACGTGAAACACGCGCGAACAGCAAAAGTGACCACGTTACCATGATTTTCCCGCCATTTTGCGCCTTTGCCAGTTGCCGCGGGCCGTAGCTTGCCGTTTCTTCGTGAAAGTGGACATTTTCGCGTTTGCGTATGCGTGGAAGTTTCCTTTTTTTATTGTTTTTTGTTTTTTTCTGCATAACAAGTTGTTTGTGGAATAAAAAGAACCCCAAAACCATTTTTCGGGCAAGTCACACAATAAAAAAATTCGATTTCAAGGTTATAGAACGTTTATGACTGAGTCCTTAACGCAATTTTCTTCATGGACTCACGTTGCCTCTCTGTTCACTCACAAAACAGCTTCATCGAAACTCGCAAAATTTGTCAGGTAATGATTTTCATTTCATATAGCGTCCGTTCTACAAACAATGTTTAAAAGATTCCGACTTTTTGTTTTTGTTAATTAAATATTCGAGATTAACAGAATCCAGTCCGAGTTGCTTTGGGTCACGCGAAGATAAAGTCACAAAACGGCACGTTATTGCCGTTTCGCGTAAACCTGATGCTAAATCTCTCTTAAGAAACGACGGCGGCTACGACTGCGATAACGTTAGAAAGCAAGAATATGATTGGTTAAAAGAGGAATAATAATCGTGCTGCACGTGCGGCACGCGTTTTGTCCATTCTTTCCCGCGCTCTCCAAAACAATCACGTGAAAGAACCAATTGCCGATTAAAGGTTTTGCCGACTACGTGAGCACATAATAAGCACTTAATGACTGGTCCCAAGGGAAACAATGAGTTTTGTTTCCCCGAGACCCTCAATGTTCCCCGAGGCGAAGCCGAGGGAAACATTGAGGTCGAGGGGAAACGAAACTCACTGTTTCCCGAGGGGCCAGTCATTAAGTGTTTTGTTTTGTTTGACCGCGACGGGTCCATAGGCGGTTCCGTCGCGGAACGGATAAAAGTTCAATGTTTCTTTGTAAAAACTGTTGGAACCGTTCCAGTTTTTGTCGGGCCCGTGTCATTTTTGCTCTGTCGTGTAAACGCACCTTGAGACGCACTTTTTTGAGCGGTCTCTCCCATTGGTTTTAGGAATAATGAAACATGGCTAATTTGACGGAACATAAACAATTTTAGGGAGCAAAAAGCTGGAAACAGGTTTGAAGTAATTTCGGGAACAAGGGAACACAAGCAAATTTTTAAAGGGAACAAAAGAACAAGGACCCCCTTGGGAGGGACTCTTGTTTAAACTAGTAATCGATCTCTGAGAGTCTTATTTGCACTCTCAACCTCAGAACTAAGCCCCTTCCTCTCCCTTTGTCGTACACCCTTGGAATCAAGAGCAACGCGAACAATTACAAACTGCCCGATCAAAACTATATTAGGGAGTTTAAGCATGCGACGTTTTTGAGCCGCGGACGGCAACCGGAAGTGAGCTGTCTTCCCTTTTAACTTGCCTTGTCACTACCACCTTTACATTGGTAAATATCTTTTCCCCATTAGAGATGATTAGGCTAAAAATCTGGGAGACATTACTGTTCTGGCATGCGAATGTCCATTTCCGGTTACCGTCCGCGGCTCAAACACGTCCCGTGCTTAAACTCCCTATTGACTCCCCTTTCATCACGCTTTAAGACCTTTCATCATTTTAGATTAGTTGCTTAGCAACGGGCGAAAGGACAACTGAAACGTCAGAGTCCTTTAAAAAGATTCTAACCTACAGTAGCTACGACTTCGTTTGGTTGGCTCAAAGGGGTCGAGCATCCAACCGGTATTAAGGAGATCGTGGGTTCCAATCCTGCCTAGCTGGACTCTGGGTCCAGTTGTTTAAAATCATATTAACAGTAATCCGTGATAATAATGAACTATATTTAAGTGTCAAGTGTATTTAGCCCTGAAGCACTAATTGGGAACACTACATAATCATCAAATCAAAGGGTTGTAACCGGAATACGTAATACGCCAGGTTTGAATTCTGCCCGTCAAAGAAGCCTTGACCTTGTAATTTTACGCTGAAGGAAAGCAAATTGTGGAAACTCTTTATCATTGGAAAATAAACCATAATTTAAGTTTCCAATAATCAAGGATTAGCCCTAGGATTAGGATTAGCCAGGATTAGGAAAAAGAGTTAATCAGGGTTTGAACAACTGCGCCCTGATATTTTAGTTTCCTTTCGACCGTTGCTTAGCAACTATTTTATCATCCTTTTCACAAGAGCACATCAATAGTTGTACCTTTCATCGAACCTTTCGGACGAGGCTTTGTTATATTTTAAATTTCACCTTTTAGACGGTAGACCCTGTAACGGATGACTTAGACTGGAAGACATTTGGTCCAGATCTTGCCGATGGAATTGCTGTCAGCATATTGGATAGCTTTGGTCTTGATCTGCCCGTTTTAGATTCCTCAACTGTGCAATCTGTCTTAGGAGAGCTTGATCAAAACTTAACTCCACTAAAAGATCAAATTCAAAATAAAGGCAAAGAGAAGTATTTCCAAAACATCCAAGGCTTGATCGAAGACGAGGTTCAAGAACCTACTTTCAGGAGGTGTCTTCAGTTTGAACGTGATACCAATCATCACAGGAAAACCGAAAATGCCGAACATGGAGAAGAAACTACGAGTACAATTTGTGAGACGAAAATTCATAAATCTTTGGGCAAACGATTAGCAAAGGTAGATTCTGAGGATGATGTGCAGGGAAAAGATGAAGGATATTCCCAAGGCCCTGAGAGATTACTTCAAACAAACTCTCAATATTCCAATATTCCAAGTTCACCACAACCTCCGGATCAAATTCAACAAAGTGCTAGTGAAAATATAATTGACTCGCCGCTGGAACAGCCTCTTCAAAGAAACCGAGAAAGGAATCTTAAGAAGCAGAAAAACGAGGCAGGCCGGAAAATCAATGCAACATTGAACAATGGAAGTATTAACGCTGAAGACAGTGACAAATTCACCATAAAACAGTTATGTCCAAAGGATGGTAACTATGCACAAAGAAGCGAAGCGAGTAACGAGTTAACTGATCAAACAGGAAAACAATTTTGTTCCCTCGATGAGTCGAAAGTGGACAAAAACAATTTTTCCCAGGACTTTGAAACTGATCTGAACACAAACCTTTATAAAAGTGACTCTCAAATTTTAATGCGGTCGTCCGATGATGAAGCTGAAGTTTCATCATCTATTCCAGACACTCTGGGTGCAGGAAGGGTTCAACGCACACAAACACAGTCAGAGAATTCCTCATTCGTCTTAAACACGACTTCAATGACTATGAAAAAAGAAAAATCTGGTGCAGATCAAAGGAACAAAAGTACCTTGATATTAACACCAGATGGGGAATGCAGGTCTGAAGCAACACTTCTTGACAACAACTCGAATGAAAGCTTCACGAATCAAATTATTTAAAATGAGAGAGGGTCCATTAATCGTTAGTTCACACCAAGTGGCAAACTAACTTGTAGCAAAGAGACTGAGGGAACAAATTCTTAAGATCAACTAGCTAAAGGTCAGCGCAAACAAATAAAACTTTTCAAATTTGCTCTTGTGAATTACGGTAGAATTAATCGAAGTGTGTGGAAAGTAATAAAAAAGACCACTAATTGAGGTACAAATTCATTTAATTTTAGTTTTTTCGTGTACAAATTAAAAGGAAATTTATTGCCCAGAGGAAATAAATGTATTTATGCTGAGTATGACATGCTTAGTTAGTTATTTCCCATGTTGCAGTTTGCGCATTTCTGTCATCCGGGATTTTTTCTAGATCATTCACCATTTGTGCAAGCTAGGCGGAGCCTGATTCAACAGAGTCAAATCAATTTTCCCTCCCAATCCTCTGCATTTTTATTTTCTTGTGGATGGCGTGTGTCCCCTCACCTTTGCTGGGATCATGTCTTCTATATTTGGGTATTTCCTAGGTTACCATGTTGATTTCAATAAACAGCCTAGTCCATCAGGACTTGGCCAAAATATCCCAAACATATGTGGTATCATTTGTGTCCCAGCAAACGGAGCTCGCCTAGAGAAATGCCTTGCCAACAATATCAGTCAGACTTTATGGAAGCATAAGTATGTATACATATATATTTTTTAAACGTAGTCAAACAAAAGCTCAAAGGATCTCCCATACTGGGTCATAATAATATAATCATGAAACTATGTAATACTCCCCAAATTTGCAATATTGTGATACAGACGTCCTAGATACTGTCATAAAAATTGAGTCGTGTATTTACATGTTTCGAGCACTGGCTATCACAGTGTTTAAGAAATAACCGATAAACAAAATAAAAATCAAAATAACATATTTCAATCCGATGTCGAAACAATACAATCGGTAAATACGAGCATTGCTTGCCTGAATCAAAAATGACCCGGCGAAAGTGCCGCGAAGAACTGAAAATGTGCCGGCGCCATTTATTCCATTAGGTCGTCCGTTTTGACTAAACGAAACCGTAATCAAATGCGAGAAACACTTTGGAGCAACTGAGGCAGCCTCTTTGGACAGTAAGCAGTAATGCGCTTGTTAAGTTCAACTCGCCTAAAAAACCTGGGCGGATTGATTTGCAATGGAGTGTAATGCCATGTACATGCAGTTCAACATGTGAATTTCCCCTCACGACAATTACCCTAACCCCTCACGACAATCCCGACACTTAAAATTTAAAAAAGTCTTAATTCTAACATAGCTAAACTTTCCTGCCTGAAGTAGATCCTCTCCCGGAATTAATTAATATTCTCAATACAAATCCGTGCTTGAAGCTGATTGGTCGAGTGAGTAACTGTGCCTAGTTTCCCCGTGATCTGCAAGGGCTTGCGACAAAATCGGCGATATGTTCGCGTCGCGACATGGGTGTTTAAGAAACGGCGACGGTTGCGGCAACGACAACGCTCGCTTCAAAACATGACTGTCATTGGTTAAAAGAGGAAAAATAATCGCACGGCACACGTTTTCGCACGTATTTTTGTGGTGTATTTTTGTTTGCAGAACGACGTGAAATCACCAAATTCGAGGTTTTGACGACATCGTAAGAGTACAAAGGTAAACCGTTTATTCTTCATTTTTACCTTGAAACCGCTCGTAGCCGACATTATACAACGAGAATAAGTTGGAAAAATCGCGAAATACTTACTATGAAGCAAAGTTATGTTTTGAAGTGCAGACGTTTCCCTTGCCGTCGCCGTCGTCGATCTGCTTAAAGTTCTAATCTATTCGTCCTCCACTTCTGCGGCTCGTGGTCTGGTTGATCATTCGAGTTGAGGATTTTTGATTCCACTTTCCTGTCATTTTGTGGAAAAGGCGTTTCCATGGCGACGCACTCTCTTCTGATTGAACCCAAGGAAAATGCTTAGCACAATTTTAGTAATAAAATCCACTTGTCTGCGAGCACTTAATATTTCATGGAAAGCGGCATTTGTCATGTTCTCTGTGGTACTTCCGAGGTAATCGTAATCGTGTCGAAAACCTTTTTGAGATAAAATGATCAAACTCTATTGATGTATTAATGTGCGCCAAAGAAATATCAAAATCCCCCTTAACACACAAGCAAAAAAATCTAACTTACGACGAACTTGTTTCAGCAGAAAATGAAGAAAACAAACAAACAGCAAGCGCTTTGGCTGCTTAAATTAGTATAAGTACATATAAAAACAATCGTCTCGAGTGGAATTAACATACATGCAGTTCTTTACAGATAGGTGTTCGTTTTGTGGGAAACGTCAATTTCATTGCTTACGCCCGTTCGTGCCGTTGACTCGGACCATCTTCTCCTCTCGACCCGCTTGTCCACGTCGTGCACCGCATGAAAAGAATGAGCCCCATCAAGCGTTTCGTTTTGGATGCCACGGCTCAAGGGCCCATTGGAATGGACAACAACATCACTGTCCATCGATACTCTTGGATTGTGCTCTACGTCTCCATAATGAGCGACGTCTTTGATTTGAAATGTTTGCTCCGGTTGAGTGCCTTTCGAAAACGGCTTTTGCTGGAAAACATCTTCGCCCAGAAACGTGCGAGAGCCACTCAGATTTTGGCTGTCTCTTCCTACCTCATTCAGGTAACCTCTTTGGTAAGATTTGGCTGCTGACACCCCTACGAGTTCAATCTCGGCAGGGCCTTGTTCGTTAGACGGGGTGAACTGTTCTTGTTGGTTATGCCACTTTATCCAGGTGTAGACAACAAAAGCCAACAGAATGACTAATGCCACAGCACACACTAGTATCATCAGATAATCTAATGTCCTTGAATCTGAAGCCATGGTGTTCGATTGTGTTGCCGATCGCTGAAAAAATAAAGGGATGAAGATAAAAACAACAGTGACTTAGCCAGTTGGTCAGCGCTTTCATAATAATTGTTGCCGGAGTGGGGGGGGGGGGGGGGATGTATTTTATGCGTATCATTATAGTACAATACAATCTAGCGAATTTAAAAATTAAAACTCACGCCCTAAAAAATGAGAGGCCTGCTCACACAAGAGACGCAATGCTGGCTAGTCTTTTTCATTAACAGGGTTATTTTTAGGCAACAAGAGGATATGTGGTTTATTCACCAAGGGCGAGGCTCGAGTTAATTGAATCACGTATCCACGAGGTGCCTAAAAATAACCGGCTTATTTTTCACATGGACGAGCTTTTAAAACTTCTTCGTTATTTTTATTGAGAAAGCGTTTAGTTTTCCACATAGTTTTCCGCGCATACACACTTAACAAGAATGAAAAGACGCAATTGGGTTTCAACGTCGTAAAATAGAATAATAAACGTGCTATTTTTTTTGTTTCTGATACGCCGACCAAAACAACCAAAATGCGTGCTAAACAAGCTTGACAGTACGATATAGATTCCTAAAGTACGCACTGGGATTTTAACATTGTGAAATAATATACTGCATGACAACTCTACAAACACTGTTTTCACCACTTAACTGGAAAGTTGACATAAATAAGGGAGTCTGAGGAAGACCTTTTTCTTACACAAAGTAGCTATGATAGTTTTAATGCATGGTTCTGTAAATCCAGTTGGAGAAATTTGTAATCCTCTGAGAATTTGGAAGAGAACGACGAGAACGCTCAGTATAGCATTGAAGAGGCCACAGAAGGGTTGTTTAACTTTGACTCGGTGGAAGAATATCAAGAATTATTAAAAACTGGATCATTGGATAATGCAATTCGAGAGTTTTGATTGGCTAAGCCATCATGGGTTATGAGCCATTATACCATGATCTACAAACACGGCAAGCATATGCGTGATTTTTTGGGCCTTTTTATTTTTATTGTAGTCTAGTTTTCTATATTTTGGAGGCGTTTTTAATAAAACAATTATTCCACTCGCGCTTGTTGAATATGAGATGATTATAGCCAACTCGGCGCTACGCGCCTCGTTGGCTATCTATCATCTCATATCCAACGCGCGCTCATGGAATAATTGTTAAATATCAATGGACAGCGTTGAAAAAGGGACTGAAACATATGAGAGTAAAGCGTCGAGAGGGTTATCATCGCCGCGGATAACAATGAGCTGCTGGCCAAGAACAGTGAACGAATCCCTAAGAACACCAAAAAAATAACTTCTTGGTGTTTGAATGTTTGAAATTACTGCTGGGCGACCGAACGGATTGCTCTGCTTCATTATTCAATCCGCTGATTTGTTTCTCAAGTACCCTCAGCCGAAATGTTACATACCGTTTGTTACTTTGAACTGAGCTTTTTGCCTCAAATAATATCGGTGTACGAGGTCCGTTGTGAATTGTATCCATCCAAGGGTATCTACGAAGTAAGGGTTTAGGGGGACCCGAAATTTTCAAAAGTCCCGATTACAAGCTCTTAGTTTCAGGATGCTATTGACTCGGAAATGAAAAGCCTGACAAGAAAAGATGTCGGGATAGTAACGAAGCAGACAGAACCAATCGCATCAAACGAAGAGGAAGCTATGTGGGAGAAGGGAGTGTTGCGAGATGAGGATCCAAAAGCTTTGACCCTCACGACCCTCACTCTAATGTTCTTGTTTAAAAAATTAAGCCTTTTGCCTCAGAATCGAAGTGGTGAAGAGCATAGGAGCTTGACATTTGAAACGGCTGAGTGTAATTGAGGGTGACCATATCGAACGCATACGATTGCAGTATATAGATTACACGAAGCGCCGGAACTACGGAGGTGGACTAAAGCAACGTAATGTAACACCGAAAGTAGTAGAACAGCACGCTGGCACGAGAATGTGGAGAAACAGAAAGATGTGTTGTTAGATTGTATACTTATATTTCAAAATGTCCCTAAGATTGTAAATAAGATGAAGTCTTCTATTTACCATCTAAGAAAGATGTGAAATTAGAAAGTAATGTATGGTACGCTAAAAATCTCCTTTATTCACTCACCGTCCTTAATTTCGTTCGTATTGTAGCAGCAAATGATTTGAGTCAGAAAGCAGAAATTGGAGGGTACACAGCCAACCATTGCAGCATTCCTCAAGGGCAACAACTTGTCCCTTGGTTTAACTGAATGGGTGTGCCAGATAAATGAACCATGGACAGAACTGGGTATTAGAATAGCCCACTTTCGATATATTAAAATTCTGTGCTAAACAAAAAGCATCATCTCGAGGCTCTGGGAAATAAACTCATACAAATCCTTATATTTATTCCCCAGAGCCTCGAGATGATGCCTTTTGTTTAGTATTGAATTTTAATATATCGAAAGTGGACTATTACTTTAATGGCCTACCTTCAAATGACAGTCTTTGCGTGCCGTGGAACAATTTCCATACATGAAAATCCAGCCAAAGCTGAAATTCATCCAATCAGATCTCCGTGATAAGCAATGCGAATTTCCATAACAAAAACAAGCGGTCGAAAAGCCTGTCGGTTTAAGGTGGGCTTTTAAAGGACCCTAGTCACCCACTTTACATTGCGCACCCACAACACTTCAGTTACCATTTTCAGTGCCACCGAAACTCGGAATTCTGTGACTTTTAAAGTAATCTGTTTCCATCGGTCATTAAATGGGCTATATAATTCTGTTTTCCATGGAAAAATAAGCTATGTTTATAAGAATTTAATCTTTTATGATTATTTATGTATGACTTGCTCTTCGAAACATGTAATCGAGTGGAAACGAAAATCGCCATTGAACCATCTTCTCTTAGAGTGGCAGCGAGGAGTACCGCAATTATTGAATTGTGATTCCTCGAAGGCCGGAAGGCTTTTAACGGCTAGAATGATCAGAATCAATCTATTATCATTTCTGGAAAGTGGAGAAATAATTTCTTGGACTACATGACATTGCAAGGAATCACGAACAGCGAATTCACCGTCGGATCGAAGATCGTGATTCATATAATGTTAAGCGTGTCTTCCGCTCAAGCTGACAGCACTGAACACAGCCGAAAATTTGAATACTGATCTCTACCACGATCTGTAAAAGACTTAGGAAGACGACCCATGCGAAAAGTAAACTATAATACCAACCAACTCGGGTCAAAAAAAGGAAAACTAGATTGGGCACGTACATCTTGAAAAGGAAATACGAGGTTAACCATATAACGTTCCTTTAAATACAAATAAAGACAATATCACAGGAAATGTATTAGCAAACTCGTGGTTGAGAGAGATAAGAGATCATTTAAGCAAACTGGAAGAATTTGGCAATTGGTTTGTGGTGGTCTTTCTTGACGCGGACAATTGAATCGCGATCTTTGAGGAACCAAGCAAAGAAAGTGCATTGTTATATATATATTTGGTTTTTTTTTCTGGATTGTTTCAGTGTTGCCTGGTCGAAAAGGTAATTCGTCAAACCAACGCAGTCGTGATAGGAAATCCGGGCGCCCTTCTCTCTTTTTCCTATGGACAAGAATGTGAAGAATACACCGACATACTTGGCTAGCACACCCTTCTTGTGCTAAGTGGAGCAGTAAAATATGAGTAATTTAGATCATTCTGCATAATTAAAAAGGACAGACGACGCGACTGTGCGAAACAACTGAAATTCAGATAAGTATACCTGTTGAATGCTTTTAGTTCCTGAAATGATTAAATGCTTCTCTGACTAGAACATATTAAACGATTCTACGTAAAGAGCTTTGTTCATCTGTGTACCCTAGGTGGAGCGATTGCAAAATAACGAACAAATGCTGGTTTCTAAAAAAAACTGTCTTGCTGCATGTGTCAGTGAGCATGAGTGGTCTGAGTGGAGCATGGAAATTTGCTTTAAACACGAGGACGCATTATAAAAAGGGTCGCTTTAAACCACTGTTTTTGTTCGAAATCATTGAAGTACAACTGATCAGTAATTCAAAGATAGGACGATAAACAAAGAGCAACTTGGAGACGGAAGCCTTAAAACATATGAACATGGTGAAAAAAATGACTGGAGATTTAAAAAAACAGAAGAACACATAACGTCGTACCACCGTGTTACGGAAACATTGCCGTTAGCGGTTTTTTTTTTTAAACAAATTATCACGTAGCTCTTTGTGCACGGTTGATTGACAAATAATCTGCATGTGGCTAAGACACCACGCCTTTTATAGTACGTTGAGTTGCATGAGTTTTAAATCTTCTTTTGTAGGTACAATAACCTCTGTCTTTCTGTCCACAGGCCATTTCAGCCTCTGGATTTCGATTTACTGCGTATATTACCACATCATTTTTGCGCGTTATGACAAAAGACCTTTAAAATGCATTCGGGACTGTGCGTAGATTACAGAGCTGATATTTGTAGCGTTTTCTTTTCCTTAGAACAAGTGTGACGCAGTACTTTCCGATTTCGGAATATCTGGGCATTTTCAAGCCTTCGCAAAACATCAGATTTTCTCTCCTTGTCAAGCAGAAAATGAAAAGGTTAAAAAGCTGAGAAATGGCTTAGACAAAGATCATTAGCATTTTGCAAGAGAATTAAACGCGTCGGTGCCCGTTATACTCGTGAGCGCTATGGCACTATCATGTCACCTTCATTTGCGCTTTATAAAAAGCACGCGACATTTAAAGGAATCATAAAAAAACAACAACAACACAGTTTGACTGCTTTCTGCTTATCTACAATTTTTACCGAGTTCATCTGCAATGCAGACAAAGTTTAGTTGAATCATTTGTATATGCCATCAATGAGTCGTTGTGGATGGCTATTAAGGAAACGATGCGTAGCAGCGTTTTCAGTGAGAACCGAAACGTATCATCATTTAATATTATCCTGTCTCATTCTGTCTGTGGTGATGAATCGTTTCAAAGTCGGAAATATTTTATTTTGATACCACATCTTTCTTTCCTCTCCTTTTTTTTTCAGTTTTTGTGTTCTTGTGTGCTTCAATTTGTTGCAAACTACGGAATTTCAATTATATCCGTATATTAAATCAAATCAGAAATGAAAAAAGAGGAAAGGCGTTTTACAAACGTTTGAAAACTAATTTATTTTATGGGTTAATTAGAATAGTGAAACGTACGTACCGTGTTCAATGCTTCCTGAGATTCTCTATATCACAGGAATGTCCTAGCTTGACAGAGTGGTCGTAAGTGTTTTTGTGCTCTTTACTTCAAAACATTCCGGAACCCTATTTGCATATTATGCGTAACCCAATACCTAAATATGGATTGGACAAAAACTGTGCTAAGCCGGATCGCTGGAACTGTGGAATCTGGAAAGGCGAAATGTTCAACCCCAAAACTACAAATTCATGAATGGGATAATTTAAATTTAAAATTAAAACAGAAGACTGAAGAAGTAAATCAAATCACGGATGACAATTTTTTTCAAGGTGGTAAAGTCAAAACAGGAATTGATTTATGACTCTGTAAACTAGTATATCCAACAGATAACAATGCCGCCGTACATTTAGTTAATAGTTACAATATTTGTCACTGATAACCACAGCAACGGCGTATTGACGTCAGAGGGACTTATTTTAATTTAGTTTGTTGAGGGAATGAAAGTATCGTCAATGTGCCGAAATGAAACCCGGATCACCCCCTTTCCAGACCGTGATGAAGTGTTCTTGGGAAAGTCATGCACCAAACAAAAGGACAAGGCAAAACAGCACCACTCACGTTTGTCATCAAAAGCAGGTTCATTTTTAAGTTCCTCGCGGCGCAGTGCATTCTGGTTAAACGTAATGCATTCTGGTAAAAAGTGGTGAATTCGAGAATTCCTCGTAGCTTACATACTCAATCCAGATTATGTTGTTGCTCGCTCGCTTCGCTCGCTCCTCAGCAATAGACCATTTCCGAGTTCATGTCTGCTTCCTCTTCAAAGCGAGTCAACACTGTGAGAATGAAAACTGTTATGTATTTCAATCATGACGAGGGAGAAAGAGTGTTAAACACACCTCCTGCGTAATAGTTGACGAAACGCGCATAATTTGCCTCGCCGGGGGAGCAGTACGACAATTTGAATCAGATTAAGCATGAGTTTCTCAAAGGCCCGAAAAGTTTGGAAAATTTTAAGGGTTCCAAAACTTCTTCTGTAGCGTCGATCTAATGAAACACGTTCCAAGGCATAAAATCTTTGCAATCAATTTGCCTTCTTTTACACAGTCTATTATTTATTTAACGAACACGCCTGCCCTTCGGAGCAAAAGATTGATGTCGTGGGGTCAACTAACACACACACACACACACAAAAAAAAAAAAAAACAAAGGAGAAAAAAAAAACAAAAACAAATCAAAGTCTAAATTTCTAGTTTACATGACTGTGAGTGAAAGAGGAAACAGACTGTTTGAATCTACCAATGTAGTTAGGTTGGTAACCGAGGTAGACTGTTCTGCTGCATAATTGTTTTGGGGTAGAATGAAAGGCGGTGAAAGTAAGTACTGGTAGATAGAGGAATGAAGTGTTGCTATGTGAGTGCAGGCATCTACGAGTCGGATGTCTGAGCACTTTCTGGTGTCAACTGGTCTTTGACCGTTATAGATGTTGAAAAGGAGTGCAAACCGAGCGTCAACTCTTCTTTGCTCCAGTGCTCTCCAGCCCAGGTCATCGAGCATGTCGGTGACACTTGAAGTATTGTGTCCACCTTGCGGCACACCGTTGAACCATTTCAACTTTGTGGGCTCCATTGTTTTCGACACCTGGTCTTGGGTCCCATATGTTGTAGACCCGTATTCGGTTGGGGGCGCACAAATCCCAGATATGTCTTTTCACGTAATGAACTTGAATATATTTTCAGACGGTTTCTTTTTAGGAATGCAAGGGAGCGATTAGCTTTAGCCGTGGTTACATTAATGTGTTTATTGCACTTAAGATCTTTTGTACATTGTCTTAGGAGCCTGTGTCCCTATAAAGCATTAAAGTATCTGTCTCCGAATGGACTACTGTTCAGTATGTATACGGAATATGATTTCGTGCACGGGAGACACAAAATACTTCACACTTTGAGGTGTTAAATTGCATTTGCCGTACCTCTCACCACTTAATCATGCTGAAGATGCTAGCAGTCGTCGCAAATGTTGACAGTAAGATACATCATAGTATCGTCAGCAAAGAGCCTGACCTTTGATTTTATGCCAGTTTGCAAGTCATTTATATAAATGAGATAGATTGCTGAGACAACGACTGAGCTTTGTGGGACACCTGAGAGAACTGGGGCGGGAGCTGAACTTTCACCATCTCAGACGGACCACCCATTGCTGCCCCTTATTCTGGAAGAGTCCTTAATCCATGCTAAAGAATTCTTTCTGATTCCATAATATTTCAGTTTCAACAGTAACCGGTTGTGAGGGACTTTGCATGATGATGACATCAGTTTGCCTAGGGTTTCGCGGAGAGTCGATAAAATAAGGAGCTGTGACTCACGGCACCTGTTCTTGCGAAAACCATGCTGCACTGAAGAGAGGAAGTTGTTAGCCTCTAGGTGGTGCGTAACACCGCATGTTATAATGTGTTCTAGTAACTTGCTACAAATGCAAGTCAGCGAGACTATCATGAGTTTTCCGGTCTATCTTTATCCCCTTTCTTAAAAATTGGACTGATTCAGGCTTTTTTCTAGTCGCTGGGTATGTTATGGGTTTGAATTGAATTGGTAAAACTCTTCTCAGTCATGTAGCAGCACTGGTGCAATTTTGGAGGACAGCTCTTTTAGGACTAGAGGCGCGAGCTCAAGCTGCCTTATGTGGTTTCAAGTTCTTAGTTTAGTTTAGTTTGTTGGCTTCGTTGCAAAATTACATCTATGCATGAGTTACAATAAAGCAGAAATATAAAGATAAAGATGTAGGATAGACAATAAACACAGATGTGAAAAAAAAAAAAAAGCTAACGGCATGGTGCGACGGGGGAAAGGAACTGAACTTTCGCTCCAATTGACACCTACCCATTTACCCCCTTCCCCCCCAACTAAAATGTTAGAATTACAGTTGAGAAGTCTGATCATTGGTCCCAACCTTTTATTTGAATTGAGTTAATTTGTTGAAGTTCCTTTTCCCTTTTTCATGGGTGATGATGAGTTCTGACATTGCAGTGTACTGGGAGCTACTGCTAACTATGGTTAAACATTACTAGCTTTTAAGAATCAGTGGTGCGTATTTTTGCAAATGACTTTCCTGGCGTACCTTCATCGAAACCTTTTTGGGTGCGGTACCTTATTATTTGAATTTTCGCTACATCTTTATTTCGCGATCTTGATGTGCACATATTTCACGACAATTAAATTTCGCGATTTTGCGAAAATTTTATAATTTGAATCACGTTATTTTCGAGTTTTTGAGCAATACACAATTTACATTTCATTGTCAATGATACATTGGCGGTAATACTTCCCTTCCACGTAGTACTGACCATTCATTCCCGCTTTCTCCCAACCTTTGAAGACATGAACCCTCCCCTGTGGGCTGGTGAAAAATTCATACTGTGACATTTCCACCAATCAAGTTGCACGTATTGGTTTCAAAACCGATACCTTAAGGTCGACATTCATAAACAAGGGGGATTGGAAATTCCAGTAGACTGAGCCGTCAGTTACAATGGAAACATCTTCAAGGAATTCAACATGGAAGCCACTGAGAGACTTAAAGGGGGTGGGGGGGGGACTCCCATATCAAAATGGGAGGGATACTCGTCTTCTCGCTTAGGGGTGTAAATTTCGGATTTTGGTCTCACTTAGGGTGTTCTGGCAAAACGCAATCATATGTAGCCGTGAAGGTCTCCTTTAGGATTACGCGCGAAGAAATATAAAAGTGTATATTTACACTTTTATATTTCTTCACGTAGGTGAAAGTATTAGATGATATTGCCATCATTAAAAGTTTAAAAGTCATTGTATTTTTAATTTCTGTGTGTTATATATGCGACCCCCCCCCCTCCCCCAGGGGATTAAAGCAGCTAGTGGAACAGCATTACAGGGAGCTAGTTAATGGACAGTTTGAAGACTTTAAAGGAGAAATGCCGCCTGGAGAGGAGTCGCGAAGGGGATGACCAGGACATTCAGAACAACAATGTGATTTTGTAAACGTTTCAGCGGTAATAAACTCGTTCTTTTCTTGGTTATTGACCTAATCTAAGTCACTTACTTTTCGCGTCACTTTAATTTCGCATTTTTTTCAATATCACGAAATTCGCGAAATTAACGTGTCGCGGAAATTTACCAAAATTCGCACCCGAAAAGATGACGGAGTTTTTATCGAGACGTCATCGGTATTGTATTGGGCTCGTGGCCAGTGCCAACGCAAAGGTACTTCATGTAAGGTAAAGCGCAAGGAGGATCATATAAGATCCCACACTGCATTACGGGTTCATGTTTCCAAAATGGCGGCCTCCGCGGTAGCTGTGGAAGAGAGTGAAGTTGTAACAGCTTTGTCGCATTCTCTAGGAATTTCTAAGGAGATTCTTGCTAATGTTGCGAGCTATAATGAAGATTCAGCCTCCGTTTTAGGCAGAGTCAAAGCTGTTTTCGATGAGCGAGCCTCCAGCGAGGAAAAATATCGCTTGGACATGGCGAATCTTCGTCGTGCACGTGTAAATGCAGGTTTGAGGTTTCTTGCTGTACTGCACTTATTGGAATGTAAATCCTTTAATTCTTATTGGAATTTACTTAGTTGCTTTCCTAATTACTAGACGTTCAGTTTTTTAATTTCTCCCAAAACTTAAATGGCGCTCGTTTCGCCTACGATCCGGTCGCCTACGTCTAGGGACGATTCGCCTTCGTCTGATATGTCAGTTTGCCAACGCATTTCCCCCTTTCGCCTACTATGGCTATCATTAATGTAAAAAATTTAAATCATCCAGTTTGTTGCACGATTAACGTCAAACATTTACAGAATAATCTAGCTAATTATTAACCAAAAGCGAGATCATTGACAAAGGCATAAAAGTCCTTCGCACTAACGCGAGCTCACACAAATCATGGAATGTCACTTTGCAATCACTTAGTTAATGGCATGCTTACCGTATTCAAGTTGCCAAAGTTCGGCAAGAATTCTTGTATGTTATTCAGGAAACAAGAAACTGCGGAGAAACGGTATGCGACATTTGCAGACTGCAGACTAAGCCTAACTCACAGTTTCTAAATGCTAACCGTTTTAAAATAGGTGCTTAGACTTAAATATTGTTTTCAGCACTATTTGAAATCGGTGCCTACACTTAAATACCGTTTTGTATCAGAGCTTTTTTTAGACAGTCTGCATTCTCCAAATGTCACACATCGGCTGAGAATGTTGGTATGTTGCAATGAGGTTTAGTACGTGACAGTATCATGTTAATGAACGAGTGTGTTCTTCCAAGCATGCAAATGCCACCTTGTTTTGAAAAAGCACCTTTGGCTAATTGGCTCCCGGGGGGGGTACTCGATGTATCCCTGGTTGGGGAGGTGCGGCACGGCCCCTCATACCCTGACCCTGTTTAAGACAAATATCGCTGATTTTCCTACCCATTTTAAGACAGAATTCCGATTTTTGATACCCTGTTTAAGACATTTAACCCAGTTTAAGACAAAAATTGATAAATCGATACCCTGATTAAGACAAAATGATAAATTCGATACCCTGTTCAAGACAAAAATCCCGAAAAACATACCCTGGCTGGCCGCACGTCCCCATTAAGCCCTTATAAGGGAGTAACCCCCCCGGGAATTGGCTATGACCCATTGTATATGTAAGGACATGTCGGCGAATCAACCCAAGACGTAGGCAAACTACATTGTAATTGTAGGCAAAACGACTGGTTACCCTTAAATTTAAGTCGTATGTCATTAGAAATTGTTTATGTTTGACAAGTTCCTTCAGTTGTCTTGTTTGCTGAGAAGCGCTTTGACAACCTGGCCTGGTGAGCCACGTCACATGCTGGCTTCAGAGATAGACACTTTGTACACAATTTTCATTCAAATTCATGATTGCTCTTAAATTGTTTTATTAGGAAGCATTGTACAGTTAATGAAATTTGTGGTAAGCATAATCTTGAGCTAACCCTAAAATTCACCTGGTGCCTGGCCCTTAAATAAGGACTCTCTTTTATGATTTGAAAATGATCTTGTTTTCATTTATACAGAACAGCAATTCAGCCAGATTGAAAAGCAGCTTATCAGCTGTAACTCAAAACTTGAGTCTGAGCAGAAGCAACATACAAGGCTTCAGAAGGAACACGCAGAAACAGGTGTGTGATGTTCATTGAAAATTCTACTTCATAGTAATTTTTAAGGAAAACAGCAGAAACTGCATGACAGTTAGTGTGTGCTACTTATATCAGATGACAGTCGAAAGCTAGAAATTGATTTTATCAAACGAGTTGATAAAGGTCAAATGACCACTGTGAAAGATTTGGAAAGCTGACATTTTGAGCCTTAGCCCTTCGTCGCTCCTAACGCTCGAAACATCAGCTTTCCAAATCTTTCACGGTGGTTATATATTTGACCTTTGTCAACTCGTTTGATAAAATCAATTTCTCTTTCAATCTCCCACCGACACAGTACCACAGTTTCTTTAGAAACTAAAATTTTGTTTACAGTCGAAAGCTAGATTGTGCAAATACAATAAATCGTTATATTTTTTCAAATCATGACTGAATTTGAAAAAAATAATGCAGGTCTTAACAGGCCAGAGCACTTTTCCCTTTGCATGTTTTTGCTCTGTTTATTTGGATTTGGGTTTATCCTCACAAACCACTTCCATATTATTGCCAGTGATTTGATGCAGTATCCATACACTTTCTGGTTTCTAATGCACTGCAGTAATTTTGTCCAGTAGAAATAGAAAACAGAAGACTCAAGTACTAACTATTGATTTGTTTGTTCTATTTTCCTTTTACTTTGTACAGTACAGAGTACTTTAAGTTACTTGTATGCAATTAATCCTTTATTTTTAAATCTCTATTTCTTAATGCCATGCAGACTGTGGATACTGTAGAATTGGCATACATGTATGGTTTTTCTTGTACTTCGTACAAGTAGTTTGCTTTACAGCCATTTTATTAATGATGGAGCACCTGAGTCTTATCTTCTTTTTTGCTTATTATTTTTTAGTTGTCAATCTTGCTGAAAAACAAAAAAGACTACAGGAGGTTGAGAGTATCAAAGAGGATGCAGCAGCCAACTATGTAAGGTTTACTGAACATGTACATGTAGGTCTTTGTTTGTCAGCTGTGTGATAAATTGACTTGGGAGTTTGAACAATGAAGTTGGCAGGTTCATGTATCTATGGCAACGTTGGAAACTACCACGGTGCCTTATGCATCATGCCAGTGAACAAGAATACTTAATAAGCAGAAAGGGGGTATAGGGAAGCTTGGTTATTCAACTAAGCTGAATATCAGACCCTACATGTACTAACAAACCAGAAAGCAAGTAATGGCATAATTATGTTGTCTCGGACCTTGCAGCCAACTATATCTAGGGAGGTAACTGTCTTGTTTTTATCATTTATATCATTTCATTTATAGCAAATGTTCTAATGGGTCTAATTACTATACATGTAAAGTCGAATTACTGTAACAGCTATGGAAATTTTGTCTATTTTAATATTATAATTATTATCTTTCAGTCTCGTGTGTCGAAACTCAACGAACAGCTGGAATCAGAGAAACTGGACCTATTATCAGTGGTTGAGAGGAAAAATCAGGAAATAGACAGACTAAATGGTCAGAAGATATATTGAAAATATGTATATTTAAGCTTACGATATTAATTATTACTTAATAACCGAAAGTGAGGTCATCTCAAACTGAGGCCTTGCCGTATTGACCGAGCGATAGCGAGGTCAATATACATGTAGCTAGGCCTCAGTTTGAGATTTTGCTGTAACAACCAAACAGTCAAGGTTATTAAGTTGTTTATTATATGGCTAACAAGACAGTTCTGAAGAAGAAAAAAATAAATTTGCATAATCAGGAGGATAATGCCCTAGCACGTAGCTGCTCTTAGCCAGTCACAGAAACACTAGCCATATAATAAACTGATACGATGTTGAAGATAATTTTTTATTACATTTGAGTTGTGGAATTATGTATATATATATATATATATATTTTTTTTTTCATATTTTGGAGAATAAACTTCAATAATTTATCTATCCACTCTAAAGGAGTGCATTGTAAAGGATTTGAAAAGTTAGTATCAATGATCTTGATTCTGTGGGATAATAATATAATTATCTTGTTTTCAAGATCACTGTCTGAGGTCATTGTGGGTACAGTGTATATCAGTTCTTATTTGCAGTGGGTAGTCAAATGGTGACAAGTGAAATATTAGTTACTGTAGTAGTTTGTCCAAAATCAAATAAATTCCCAAGCCTTTAGGCAAGGGCAATTATTAGATTTTGGACAAAACACCAGTGAAATAATTGTTATTCCCTAATTTCACAAGTATACCATTAATTTTGATTAGCTATTGATATCATGGGTGACAAATTACTCCTTAATTTCCAAATCTGGATGCCATTTTGGCACTGTAAGAAAAGTTGCCATGGTGACATAGCAATTTCACATGTGAAATTATAAATTAATGCTGAAATTTCGCGCCAAGACTAAGGAGTAATTTGTCACCCATGTTATTACAAAATAAATAATTATTGTTCTTATTGAGGGATCTCCTTTTGACAAGTACATGTAACATTGTCTGACGTCAGGCAGTAAAATCTGAAAGTGGCACTTCTGGGAGGGAAGTGATAAAGAGGTTATGATAATTATTTGTTTGGACATTCATGGCTCATTATTTTGTTGTTAGAGAGTGTAAAATATGTGAATGGCACTCTGAAAAGAGGAGGTTAAATAGTTTTTGAGTGGGTGTTGAACCCTTTTGCCCCCATTAGGTTACCCGTTGGCATCTGAAATTAGGAGTTAGGTAGTTCTTAATATTACCAGTACATCTACTTGTACATGTATTTCTGAATATAACTGAATGCTTAATTAAGTTTGTGCCAGATTAGCCATGCAGGTACATGTGTTTTCCTGTATTTGTAAAATAATGTTACTGCTGTAACATTAAATTAATGCTTTAAACATTTTTTTAACAGAAAAATAATAAAAACCTACCTTTGGCCTTTGGACTCTTTAATTTGTAACAATTTGCTTTTAAAACTCTAATTTTATTATTTCAAACAGATGAATGGAAGTTGATGTCTAATAAATTGTCAGAAGCCAATTCTGTTAAGTGTGAGGCACAGGTTCGTAAAGCAACAAAATAAAAATAATTATAATAATAATTATAATTATTAAGATTATTTTGCAATTTTTGGTGCTTATTAAAGAAGTACTGGTACTCACTGGTTCATTGTGGTTGTGTTTTCACAGGTGAGATTTAATGAGGAGAGAGCATGCATGTGCCACTAAAATAGTAAAATTAGTAAAACTAGCACGCCTCTTATTTTCAGTTTGAATAACTGCAAGCGACCCCTCATTGGCTAAAAGTAAATTGCCAACTCACTTTATTATAAGCTACCTGGTTTGGTACATGTGGCTTAAATTTAATGAGAATTCCATTGGAGTTTGCTGACCAACTTAACTTTAAATTAAGCGAGTTGCAAAAGCAACTGTTTTCACGCGATTTCTGGTTGTCACTCACTAAGCAACCTTAAAAACCGCTGGTGAAAACACGGCCTGTGTGTGTTTGATTAACATTTACACTGTGAGGTACATGTACGGAAAACACTTAGTGGTATACCTTAAGCTTGGTTTGTTGCTATGATCACAGTTAACCACTTAGGAAAGAAATGCCCCAACTATTGTCACAAGGAAGGGTAAGGTTTTAGCAAATATTGGCCGTGTAGCACTTATATTTCAACAGGCTTAACTAATTGGAGTGAAATGTAAAGTGCTAGTTTTCTACCCAATATGAACCATATGAGCATTAGCCCTACTGATGGAATGGGCCCACACAAGGACATAGAAAAACTCTGACCAGGGTGTGTCAGTTTGAAAAGTCTAATGAACAGTAAAGATCTTGAAAGCCTGCATGATGCAGGGTTCACCTCATGCAGTTGTTGAAAAAATGCTATAATTTTTATAATGTTTCTTAATTGTTGTGGTAGTAGTTGTCAGTCATTAGTATGGCTTGTTAGCTGAGCTATCTTCACACATAAATAAAGGTGGATAGTTGTTTTGTCTTGTCTTGTCTTACAGTGTATTGTCCAGTTTCAAAATTTCAGGTACTGTATTTGTTGTTATTTAAGGTTAATGCTTCCTATTAAATTTCATTCAAGGCAAAACTGGATGAAATAGAAAGTCAAGAAACTTCTCTCAAGGTACTTGTAAAGAACTTTCACAAAATAATTTCACTCAAATCACTTGACCTGAAGATGAATTCCACTCAGGTTGTTGAAACATCAGTCAATGTCATCCTTAACAGCCTTTCTCAGGATTAAGCTCACCTGCATGATCGTTCTTCACAGTAAATTAAGATAAATTGGACTCCTGGTTTCAAACCAAAATTACAGGTATGATTTTAAAGAACTTGTAAAACTGTAACTTGTAACCTTTGGGCAAGAGTTTGAATAAGATGACTTTTGAGGCTTTCTTCGTTTCTTTCCAACTTTAGATACACTCCCAAGTCAATACTATTGTGAAAGCAATTATAATTATTAGCGGCGAACGAATTGTTAGTATTATTGTTAGTGGACTTGTGGCACGACCAAATTGATTAGCCACTTGGTCTATACATGACTGTACAAATGGTAGTAAAAGTAATCTTTTCATACTGCCACGGTACTGACGTACTATTTGCCATGTGATTTCTTTTTGTTAATAATTATATTTGATATGCGGGTTCTAGATGTAAGGAAGAAGTGATCCTTGCATTTACAGTATCTGATGGCTACCTGAATTTTTTACATGTAGGTGCCTATAAGAAACAATTGCTTAAAATTGTCCACAAAGGTTCAAGGATCACTTTTTCCTTATGGAAAGTATACTTGAACCATAAAATTAAGGAAGATACCTCTCCAGTAATGTAACATTATATAATTATAATTTTATTGTTACTGTTATTAATCATGGATTAGTAAAGTGCATTTGTTTTCTAGTAAATTAATAGTATTTTTTATAATACTGATTGCCTAGAAATATTCAGGCAAAGTGGACTTGTGGGGTGCTCTCAGGCAGTGTCATAAACCAGTTGCAAAGTTAAACACAGCAACAACCAGTGGCCTGTTCTTGAAAGTCCCGAAAACTTTTTGGGCCTGAAAAACCATAAATTTTGTGAAACTTCCAACCACTTGTCCTTGAAAGCCGAATCATCCTTAAACATGTTTTCAAGGTAGCAAAAAGCAAAACGACTGTGAAGTTTGATGATTTAAACCCTCTCTGTTCTTGAGATACAAAGGGAATTGTGACACCTCACCTGAAAGTGACCTGTAAAGTTTTGGGACTTTCGAGAAACGGCCCGTTACAACGTTTAATAGCCCAACATCTTGGTAATGGAGTTGATACAAGGGCGACGGCCAAAACGCACAGAGGACGCATTGTGGCGTCTGTTTCCTACAAAACACACTACAGTAACTACACGGCTTTCTGATTTTCTGATAAGTAGCTTTTGTCATAATTTGCAAGTGTAATACTTCAAATAAATCAGCACAACTTCACTTACCTTTTGGAAAACAGCGAAGAAAATGGCCGAGCAACCAACACGCACAGCTGCTACTCACCTCAAAATACGGAAAATTTCTACCGTTTTGATTTGGGTGATAGGGATCCGATTTTGAGGCATGACAGATTCACAATCACGTCAGATCAAGGTGATGTGTGCCAGTCGGCCAGCCAGTCCAAGGTGGCGTTGAAACCCCTGAAATTGCATGGCATCACAATCGATACACACGAAACATGTCCTATTAGGATGTGTCCTCCTTCCTTGGAACGCGATAATTCTATTTTTGGTCCTGGGCTGAGATATTCCAAGCTTGCAGGGTTACAGGTAGCAATACTAATAAGAGCATTAAAACCATAGAAACCCATGGTTTTTGGTGGTACGTGCACTTCTTGAGGTATCAGTTGCTGTACTGTGAGTGGATCCACTTTGACATTAATGTTGCGACAAAATTTACCAAAAATGAGAGGACAGCTCCACCTGTAAGGAAATGTGTGAATGTGTTATTTTTAATTTTACAGACCGAGAAAACACAACTGCAGTTTTACATACAAAGTCATGGTAATTGTTATGTTTCAGTTCCGTGAAAAGAGGATTGAACAAGAAAAGGAGCTTGTTCAAAAACAAAATACTTGGTTGAGTGATGAGCTGAAAACTAAAACGGATGAGTTGGGCAAACTGCGCAAGGAAAAGGTGATTTTGAGAGAAATAATTAAAAAGTATGCTGGAAGAGAAAAGGGACCTTATTTCTCCAGGAAAAGGGTTATAAAAATGAATATTTTTTGGCATGTGGAGTTAACAAGAAGTTTGCAAAGTAAAAATGATTTATATTCTCATCGGTTCTGTGAAAGTTTAATTAAATACATTTTGCATGGGAAACCAGTTGCGTCAGGTGATGAGTGAAAGGACAACTGAAAAATTACCCTTTTGAGCTACTCATGGGGAGGTGGGTGACATGTATTTCGGTTGTAAATGGACAATTAATTTTGTCCTGCTGGCCTGCAGTTGTGTGCATGACTCATTAAATAAATGCAACTACAGTGTGGGAAGAATGGGGAACTAGTTGCTTCCCATGGGCACTGTTTCTTTATTAATATTCATTTATTTATTTATTTTTCATCGTTGTTTAGTCTGAAAAATCAAATAAACCAATGCACAATGCACTTTGTTTCAACAGTCTTCCCAAGTTTTGGAACTTCAAACTCAATTGGATGAGACCATTGAAGAGGTACATTATAAATCTTTTGGAGGAAGTCTTGGTCTTCCTCTTGTACCAGTGGGCCCATTTGGAGAGCTGGGTTAGGGCGAAAAATATAAGGATGTAATTTATCCTGCAGTTTGGAAATCTACTGCAATGTACATAATATGAAGGCAACTTATAATAAGTCAATGTCGTTCAAAGTCATTTGGAATTCCTCTTAATTTATATGTTTGTTTTTAACTCCCTGTTATCAGACAAAGTCTATTTTGACTTGTAACTTTTATTGCCTTGGGTTTTTGGAAAAAGTGGGCTTGGCTTTCTAATCCAGGTAAGTTTGGGGTGACCGTCGTAAGAAAAGATGGGTGAACCACAAAGAGCATACTAGAGTTTCCATAGATGCCAGCAAACAAGCTGATGCAACTTGTACCTTTGAATAACAAAATACCAGTAGTTCTTTACCTTTCCTTTCCTACGATGAATAATTTGTTAATTAACATTAATTTCAGCTGTCTCAGTTGAAGACCTCAGCAGAGGCTTTAAGGGAAAGCAATACAGACATGAAGACCAAAGTTGAAAGTTACATGGACAAGTTAAAGGAGGTAAGGCATTAAAAGAAAAAGAGGAATCTGAATTTTTTAAATACTAAAGCTGGATGGGCAGTTCTTCACAGAAGTCACAAGTACAGTCACATTTATTGTTAACCATTGTCTCTCCTTCTACAATCTCTGTGCGTTAAACACTGATATATGGGACTTCCGAAAGCTTTAAAGAGAAATGTAACTGGCACTGAACCACTAGTTATAATTATTTTATTGTTTGCATCATTCCACTTGAATTTTATTATAAAAAAAATATATATATATATATTATTATTATTATTATTATTATTATTATTGAAAATATCACGAGAATCATTCTTGTCATCATCATCATCATCATCAATCCAATTTTGATCTGGGTTTATCCTTGTAAACTTACCCCACTTTGTCAGCAATCTTTCTAACTCCCACTCTCCATCTCGCTTGATTCTTGGCATCCTTTTTCTCCAAACCATTGCTGTTGCTCTCCTTCTCCTCTTGCGTCTTCCACGTCTTCTTTGGTCGTCCTCGCATACCATATATGGCTACATACCATAAGGCTAATGACAGTGATATGAAAATTTCGGATCTCTGTATGCTGATCTTTGCTGACAGGCTCGTGAACAATTTGCCAAGATGGAAGACCACTTCAAAACAGAACTGACTTCACAGTCAAAGCTGGCCACACTTTATAAGGTAATTTTTCAGGCACCAATGAAAGCTTTAATTGCCAACATATTATCTTTTGTAACTTGGTGTATTACAAATTCAGCCTCAGTGGCCTTCTGCCCTTTTCCAGTTTCATTGGGGTTTTCAGTCCCATGCATGCATGTCAAATGAATCCCTTTAACTCAACTGGAAGAATTTTGTTTAAGGACGGTGCCTACTAATTCAAAGGTATTTTAGCACGGTTTACTGAATATGTGGGAAAAGCAGATCTTAAAAAGTGCTATTGAAATCCAAAGAGAAAATTGGGGGATAACCACGCATTTTTCGAAGATAATTAATCAACAATATTTGTAAAAAGCTTTAAAATACAAAGCAATGTATGGCGTTCTTTTACAAATGGAAGCTTAATTATCTCTGAAAAATGCATGGTTTAATACCTCCAATTTTCTTTTTGGATGCCAAGATCGCTTGCTACACTGATTTCTCCGCATACTTTTGAACCATGCAAAAATATCCCTGTATTAATAAAGACCACTCATAGGAAACTCAAGTATCTTGAGATGCGCAGAACGTATGTGCAATAACAATAGTAGGCACCGTCCTTAATAAGTGTTGTTGACGGCTTTGTAATTACTTACTTAATACTAATAGTTTATTCAGGTGGCTTCGCTTAGCAAGGACCGGTACACCACTTGTTCATTTCTTGTTCTGTTTCTTTGAGAGTGTTACATGTATTCATATATTTTTCTTTTGCTATTATGACATCTGCAAAATTAATGGTTAGACTCTCTAGTCCTCTCAGATACAGTGTAATGACAATAAACAGTTGGCCCTGTCTCACAGGCCTTCAATGTTCGTAACCCTGTGGCACATAAAAGAACCCACACACTATATTCGCAAAGAGCAGGGCATGGCCAGGAGATTCTGGTGTTTTGTTCTGGGTAAATGTGTTGGGAGGGTACAGTAAAATTTAATGCTTCGAGAGCAAGCCTTGTAAGGGCCTTTGTCCTACATGTTTGTATTGTTGACTCTCCATGGTTCAGGGTCCGAAATTAACTTTTTTATATGGGCGACAACTGGCAACTGGATAAAAATGTTCAGTCGCCAGTTGGCAAATTGTGGTCGCCAAAAATTTTCTCCTGAAAATGCATGTTTTGAACTTCTTTATGGAGACTAGAAAGCAACGACCGCGCGGTCTTGTGTATGTCTCAAGCATCTGCCCATTTGTTGAAAATTTCAGCCACGGAAACACCAGTCATGTTCTGTCGCACACGAGCCGCCATGTTATTACTGTGCTGCATTCCTCGCACCAGTCCCTCAAATCTCTCTACTGAGTCGCAGCTTTTTCGCCCGCAATACGTATTTTATGGGAAACTGCAAAAAAACGTGGCAGCTTGCGATGTTATGGAGACCTATGGAGGTAGTTAACGGGAAAACTCCTTTCATTTTTATTTCAAAAACATCGGCAGGATAAAAAGTAAGTCACTTGTTGGCAAACGGCTCTGAACTTAATAGTAGGTCGGCCACTGGCGACCAACTGTGAAATTCTGGTCGCCAGTACTCAATTTTTAGTCGCATTGGCGACCAGGAAGGCGCAATTTCGGACCCTGTGTGTATTGTCCCTTAATGTTTAAATCATTAGATAAACAAAAACATCAACAACAAAAATGAATGGTTTGCATCAAAAGTGCTTTTAGGCTGCATAACAAGTGCTCACATGCAAGACACAAACTCCTCATGCTGTACTGTGCAAAAATTGGGACAAGGGACCTTTTGTACTTTGTAAACATCAAATTGGTTTCTCGTTCAAAATTGTATGAAACCCTGCAAAAACACTGTCTTGCAATTGTGGCAACAAAAGGCCTTCATTGGTAGGGCATCTTGAGCACTGGTTTCTTTTTGATGTGTCAGGCCTTATTTTATACTCAGTGTGCTTTTCTTGCATTTAGGATAGTGCTGATGAGGCAAAGAAAAAGAGTGATGAATTGTTGACAGCATTTGAAGAACTGCAAAAATTGCTCAAAGAGGCTAATGAAGGTACTTTCAGACAGTCTTTATTAGCATCTATTGGCTGACTTTGTGACAGCTTCTTTATTTCTATTACATTATGCTATAAGTCATGTACTGGGAGATAATAAAATTGGTTTGAAGTCTTGGCCTGTAATAAGATGAGATGTTCGAGATGTCTTGTCCCACTGGGGATTTCCCTCCTCCAAAAGAAGGACATTTTGCTGATACTATTGCTATGTGTAAAACTGCTGGCTGGTACAATTAATTTTGTGCAGTGTACATGTATATTATCTTCTATTTAAACATTGTTTGAATGACTAGCTTTGCATAATTCGTGTTGCCTTCCAGGCCGTCTTGATTCAGACAGTAAGTTGAAGGAGCAAGAAAATTTCCAAGCAGAGAAGACCAAGGAATATGGTAAGGTTAAGAATGATTAATGTTGTGGGGTCTGTACATTTAGGGACAGAGAAGAATGTGTCCCACAGAGCCATTCAGTTTTTATAGAACAACAAAAGACAGAAACAAGATTTTTCTGTTTTGGCCATTCCAAAAAAGAGGTGAGAGCCAAAAGAAGAACAACAAAACAACGATTTTAGCAACATCAACATGTACAGAATCTAGGCTAGTTTCATATTGTACAGCGACAACAGAACAGAGTCGAGGTTCATGCCGGGGTAGAATTAGCATTTTGTTTTGCCCAAAACGAAGGAAAATGCAAATTATTTTCCTGAACCTCAACTCTGTTCTTTTGCTGCTACACAATTCGAAGCCTATTCAGGGCAGTGGATGGCCACTGGCTTTCCCCTAAGGGGTTCCCCTTTGATTTAAGGAAAATCATCTGGCATTAGACAAAGTGAAATTTCTGCATTTCCTTGGTTTAAAACCTGCAAGAAATCAATCTCTACCTCACTGCATATTCAGTTTTTAGGTCTAGTGAGGTACATGTACAAGTAGCTTTATAGTCATCTCTTGTCATTTCACACTGGCCATTCTGAAGAACCAAGAGCTAACTGAAAATTGTCATCGATGTAGAGATTAAGGTTCTTCCTGCTGTAAACAGTAGTTCCTTGGGTGACTGGATAATTTATGTATTTTGTATGTTGAAGTCATGACAAAATTTTTCTGGACATGATTTTGTGTACTTGCAGAGGACAAGATTAGCAAACTGGAGAGAGAGTTGGAGAATGCTAACGACTTGCTTGCTGCTGCAAGGCAAAGAGGTAGGTACATTGTAGAAATTTGAAAACAATCCATGGTTCTGTTGAAAGAACAACCTGCAAGTACTGTAGATGGTACATGTATTCACTGTGCAGGCGTAAACACTGCTTTTAAGCCTTGGTTCTGGACCTGGGGCAAGAATTAACATTATTCTTATAATTACTATTATTACTATTATTATTATTATTATTATTATTATTATTATTATTATTATTATTATTATTATTATTATTAGTATTATTATTATTATTATTATTATTATTATTATTATTATTATTATTATTATTATAATTATCATTATCATTACATGTATTATTATTACCAGTAGTAGTAGCAGGCAGCTGCCACCGCTGCCGCAGCAGCAGCAGCAGCAGCAGCAGCAGCTCAGAAAACAACCTTATTGGGGACAGTGAGAATTTTGAGACCAGTGCTTGGATTTTGTCCGCTGTCACAGTGCAGTTAATGTAGTAGCTGGTCATAGCAATTAACATCAACTAAGCTCTGAAATGTGAAACATGAAACATAAGAAGAAGACGAAGATGAGGGCAAAGGCAAAGATGAACCACCACCTGATTTGGTGGGGATTTCATCATCACTAAGGATTCATTATGAAATTATTATTTTGTGCAAGGCTTCAAAATTAGAGATAGTATACATGTAGCTAAGGGGAGCCAAAAACCTGACCTGAGCACAACTGTCCATATCTCAGAACTAGTGCTCTGCTGCAGCCAAATGAAGGGGGTGTGATGCAATGGAGGTACATGTACAGCATACAGCTGTTAGTGTAGGACCCGAGGTCACAGTTGACACCGTAAAATTAATTTTCATTGTACGCACTAAATTAAATAAAATTAAAGAAATTTATTTATTTTTAGTATTTAACAGACAATGATATGTACTGACAATTATACTGTACATTTTACATGTACTGACAACAATAGCTGAGTTTATTCCTCAAATTCTTGTTGTTCCAAGGTGCAGCTCCTCTCACTCCAGCTGAACTGAGTACTCTCTCGCCCACTGCCGCTGCCACAAGTTCATTCATGAAATCTGGAATGACACTGACCCAGGTACAGGACTGGTGTAGTTGAACTCTAATCATTAATATATTATTACAAGTTAGTATAAACCATTCACTCTTCTATTGAAGGGCTCCAGACAAAATCACAGCTGCGTCCAGTTTCGATCATTGTATGATGTTTTAACTCTAACATTCTTGCAATGTTGTAGAATGTACGTGGCAATGGTGTTACAGTATATAATCGTCTGGTGTTAGACAGAGTAAAGTCTCACTCCTAAGAGACAACAGATTAATAATTGTCTGTTAGTCTTATCTGTCTTTTAGGAAAAATAAACATGTCTTGCTGAATGGTGTCGTGCTACTGGGAGGACTGAATTGTTGAACTTGGCATTCTTGCAATTTCAATGACCTGTATTGATTTTTTTTCCAGATCTACAGCCAATATGTTGAAGTCTCGGATGCACTACAACAAGAAAAAGATGAGAATATTAGACTAAAACAGTACTTGGACCAGATACTTAAGGTACAACTAAATTTTAAAATTATTCTGACTCCTTAATAATATTTTACTTTTTACCCCTTGGATTGTGCTTGCCTATTTTGGTTGAATTAAAAGTGTTACAGCCAGGATCCCATTTGAAGGGGTGACCAGTTTTGATCAATTTATGGTAGTTACATGTATCTAATTAGACACCACAAAAAAATTATACATGTATCCTACATTCCCTGATTGGATAGTGTTCATACACCAAAGATAATACCATGGAGATCTTAGCAGTTTATCTATAAAATTACGGGAGATGCTATTTTCATGCTAAACAAAACAGCTTTTGGTTTGTATGAATCAGACTTAAATCAACCGTTAATAAGACAGACCCCATGCATTCAAATGCAGTGCTTTCACATTCGACGTTGATTTTGAGTTCAGAACTTTGCTCAGTATGTATGCTCAGCTATTTGTCAGATACTTTCCGTGTAGTTCAGGTTAAAATTCCCTAATATCTAAGAATTTAATGGCAACTTACACTGTACTTACGACTCGTGTAGTTTGATACATGTAGTTGTTATGATGTGTGCCATTTGCAGGAAATTGAGGAGAAAGCTCCCATACTGCAGCAACAGAGAAGAGACTATGAACAGGCATTACACAGTGTCGATCAGCTTTCAAGAAGATTAGATTCTGCACTGATGGTGAGTAGGAAAAAAAAAGGGCAGAGAGATGCTGTAAATGATTTATACAGGCACTTGTGTTTGAAAAGAGTACATTGGTACATGTATCAAGTAAAAGGTGGGTTTGAGAGGGAGTGGAGAAACCTGCAATAGTATGCACCTGGAGGAAAACCTCCTTCTAGGAGCAAGAAAGAATCAAAATAACTTCACCCA
>OX421449.1:43734470-43744470 GCA_949126865.1 Montipora capitata | reverse complement strand
CTCCATTACTGCAGCGTTCAGACAAAACAGCAACTGAACTAGAGGAAACTAAACTGGCATTGAAAGAATTGCAAAGGCATTTTGAGACTTACAAAACCGAGAGAGCACAAGTGGAGGGGTAAGTTTAGACAAATCAAACGCAGTAGGCCTAAAATAGAATAAGGTATCACCCAGTCATCGTCATCTTCATCATCATCGTCATCTTCGTCATCTTCATCATCATCGTCATCATCGCCCCCACTACCACCACCATCAAAAACTTCGTATAGAGTGTTTTTACGTGACGTCACGGTGGCCATGTTGGTTGTACCTAAACAAAGGAATGGCAGCCATGATGGTGTACCAAACTCATCTTCCGGGAATTTAACTCTGTTATTACTTGTATGTAATAAGATGCACACCGAATGGAGCGTTTTCGTGTGCATCGCGTTTCTGAGACGCGGACGGCAACCGGAAGATACCATTTCACGTGCCAGGACAGTGGTGTCTCCCAGATTTTTATACTTATCATCTCTAATGGAGAAAAGATACTTAGCAATGTAAATGTGGTTGTGTGAAGACAAGTTAAAGGGAAAACAGCTCACTTCCGGTTGCCGTCCGCTTCTCAAAAAACGCGCGTGCTTTAGCTACCTATTCTCGGTTTTCACATGACGTCACGGTGGTATGTTGGAGCCCCTAAACAAAGAAACGGCGGCAATGTTGGAGCCCCGACCAAATTCTCCAGGAATTTAACTCTATTATTATGCAAACGTTTTCTTTTGTTTTCGTTGAAAAACATGGCTGTTGATCACGTGAGTGAAAACCAACAATTAACGCGAACCTTTACCTTTATCTTATTGTTGGGAATAGGAAGCAAAGTCTGCTGGATGTTAAAATTGGGCGTGCGTCTAATTAGGTGCATTTCTGCGTGGACATAACTGCAAATCGCAAATGACCTGCTCCCAGTTCGTTAAGCATTGCCGTGCAATCACGTGGTCAATGGGTTGGAGCCCCGATCAGGCTTTCTGCGCAACTGCTTAAAGTGCATTTCACCACAACACACTTTTCCACTTTATCTATTCTCCGAAATCATCCCAAATACATCGCGCTATTTTGAGAACCTTTTGAATAAAATTTAACTTTTTTAATGGCTTTGAAATACGGGGAAAAGTGGTCATACTTTGATCAATAACCGAGCAATAAAGGGGAATAAGTTCGATACCGGGTTGACGTCACAGGCTGCTTTGTGTTGAGAAAGTTTTTCAAAAACAGCGATGCAAAGTAATTTGTGACGTCACCCGGTAGCGAACCCATTCCCCTTCATTGCTCGGTTGTTGATCAAAGTATT
The DNA here is from genome assembly GCA_949126865.1 of Montipora capitata. NCBI lineage: Eukaryota > Metazoa > Cnidaria > Anthozoa > Scleractinia > Acroporidae > Montipora > Montipora capitata. Next base: position 43,743,143 of record OX421449.1, on the reverse strand, counting down.
AAAAAGTGAAATTTCAATCAAAAGGTTCTAAAAAACAGCACAATGTATTTGGGATGATTTCGGAGTCTAAATAAAGTGGAAATGTGATTTGAGGTGGTAGGCACTTTAAAGAGGCTGTGTCACGGTAGTGCAGTTCATTTTGTGTTGCTTTGCCATTTACTCGCCCCTTCTCGCTATACAACTTAACGTTAACTCTGACATTACTTTTAAACTACGCAAACCAAAGCTTCGTGACGAAAACAATGTCTGTCGATGATACATAATTAAAGTTAAAAACAACAGAGCTCAACTTGAAAAACTGTTAGGCTGAAGAGTTTTCAAAAACCCCAATCACAATCCATTTTAATCTTCTTCAATTTTCCCTATCCCTGACTCTTTTGTTATTTGCTATTTTATTCAAACCTTCCTTTCATGTCCTAAGTGAGTTATTTTTATGTTCCGTTTGAGTTTTGGTTGCCAGTTGCCAGTCGCTTAATTTGGCTATATTTCTTGACACAGCCCCTTTAAGTTGATGTTTAGTTTAAATGTGATGATCTTTATCTCCCACTTAACTTAATTTTACCGTATCAACCCTGTGTTGAAATTTCAGGAAGTTGAGTGAAAAACAAGAGAAGTTGGAGAGTCAAAATATCGAGCTGAATGGCACGAATGCCAGGCTAAGCTCTCAGGTGAGGGAAGGAAGTTTGGTTTTTCCTTTGCCATTTAATCCAAGAAAGAAAGGGATAAAATTAAAATGATTGGATTGAAGATTTTTCAAACGTAAAACCAGTTGCTTAATATGGTACTCACTGGAATCTTGACCAAGAATGACCTCACAGCCACAAAGACGTCATCTGAAAATTCCCTTTTGATTACTCAAAGTTACTGATTATTACAAGTCGTTTAGCTGTGAGAGTGTGAACCAACTTTCCAAGGATGAAATTCATACAACAGATGAAAAGAACGTTAACGTTTTTCTTCTTGTGTGTTACATATACGGACCCTTATACCTCGCTACGCAACAAAGTACTTCACAATATTATCTTACTCAACACTATTTACACTTCGATACTCTTTAGTACTCTACGCTTCACCATTTCTGTATATGGACTTGAGATTTCACCACCTTCCGTGTATTACACTGTGTCGCTTATTGTTCTTTATAGAACAAGCTCAATAATGCACGCCTTTTGATTGGTTCTCACCTATGATCTTTTAGAGGACAGACCCACAGCTGAAGCCATCATAAAAAAAAAAAAAATCTTTATTTCGTAATTAACAAGTAGATTCCATGTTGCCGTGCGTCTGTTCACTAATAGATCGCAGAAAACGTTGTAAGAACATCAGTACCAGTGACACACTTGGCTGTCGCCTTGTGTACCTTTTTGTTCTTACCAAATTTTGACGTCATCTGGGATCTACTACTAAACAAGATGGTATCGATTTGTTAAATATTAGGTGTACAATTCTATTGAAGGTTTGTCGTTGCATCCTCCATATGACCTCATATTTGGATGTTTCAAGATGAGAATGGCCAAATATGTATCAAAATGTTAGACGTATCCGTGGAGCGTGAGGAGCCATTGTTTTTCAAACCTTTTGTTTCTGGTGTTCTAGCTCTTGTCAACTTCTTCATTGCTTAAGCTTACTAGTTACTGGAAAGAAAAATGAATTACTTTGATTCATTATTTGTTCATGAAGGAAGAATAAAAGAAATACGTCTTTAAATCTTGTTCAGATTTCCATCACTGCATGAACATTTTTGTTTCCGGCCTAGAGATGTGACAGCTAAAAGTGGTTTCACAAAAAAAGTCGTAATATTTCATGGTTGCTGGGCGAGATTCTTGATTTAAGAGATTGTTGTAGGGGCATTACAGAGGTCATGGGTTCGGATCCCATGAAAGGCACCTGAACATTTTCAGTTGTCTATAAGCGACAATTATTTCAGGACGGTGCGTACTAATTCAAAGGTATTTTTGCGCGGTTTACTGAATATGCGGGAAAAGGCGGCAGATCTTAACAAGTGTTATTGAAATCCAAAAAGAAAATTGGGGGTAACCACACATTTTTTGAAGATAATTAATCAAAAATGTTTGTAAAAAGCTTTAAAATACAAAGCAATATGTAGCGTTTTTTTCCAAATTGAAGCTTAATTACCTCAGTCTGAAAACATATGTTTTTGCAGAACATATGCGGAATAACAGGAGGCACCGTCCTTAAGTTGTTCAGATGAGAGCGAGTATAACCCGCACAACAGAAAATATTTATTTCATTCATTCTTGATTCACATTATTCACCAGAAAATGTACCACCCTAAACAGAAGTTTTTTTAATAGCCTGTTTGGGTACATCATTTCTGACGTGACTTCAAAGCTTGATTCCTGAGAGCTTCATTCCTATTGGTCTATTAAGTTTCTGTCTTTTTGTGTATAATTTCTTTTGAAAACTAAAGCCTGCAAGCGATTGTAGCTCTTGGCATTTGGAAATTGGACTCAATTTAGTCTGCAACTTGTTTCAAGCTTTGCGTGATTTCTTCTAATGTTGTACATGTTTCTTTGGTTCAGCTGGAGTTTATTGAGGAGCGATATTCAATGTTGAAGACGAACTCGGAAGCCTTCAGGAAGGAGGCTTCTGCTGCCTCTGAAAAGTCCCAAAACTTGCAAGTGGCGAACAGCAAGATACAGGCAACTCTTGATAGCATATCGCAGGTGATTATTAATGTTGCAAGTCATTTTGACAAAATCAGAAGTTTCCCAAATTTAATAGGCCATTTCCGAGGTCCACGTCTGCCTCCTCTTCAAAGCGAGTCGAATTGCGAAGGTTTTTGTGATGGTAATTAGTTCTACTTAACATATATATTCATTCAAAAAACCTTCGCACTTAGACTCGCTTTGAAGAGGAGGCAGACATGAACTCGGAAAAGGCCTATTGATTTCTTATAGGGACTTCAACTACTGAAAGGTAAACGAAAACGTGGGACCCTGTGCTTCTCCGGTATATTGGAATTGCTGCGTGCATAGGAAATCGTGTGAACGCGAGTGCATTTTGTGATTTATGAGCACGTGTGATGTTTTGAAAGCTCTCAAAATTGTACGAGCCATAGGCGAATGCGAGTGACCATAAATCACAAAATACACGAGGAAGTTCATGCGAGTGTTTATGTATTATATAGAGTTTTTACGTGACGCCATGTTGGTGTCCCTGGACAATGGAACGGCGGCCATGTTGGTGTACTCAACCCATCCTCCGGGAATTGTGCTTTGTTATCATGCAAACATTTTCTTTTGTTTCGGTGGAAAAACAAGGTTACTTACTGATCACGGGAGTGAAAACACTCTACTCAACGAACTCTGTCGCTGTGTTTCCACAACAACTTCCGTATTGCACTCTATAACCTCTATTGTACTCTGCTACCTATTTATACATTCGTCATATACCAATCAGAAATGCGATATTCTGTTTTTCTGTCGAGTATATAATAAATATATTAGCGGAGCACCATGGATAAGATTTTTTTGGTAAATCTATCCATGCGAAATATTTGGGTTATAACGTCACTTACGGCCACCCGTACAGACTGTCGTGGTGGAGGTGGGGAGGCAGGAGAGCCTCTGGGGACGGGAGAGTTCGGGCAATTTTCGTTGGCGGGAAATCGCGTGGCAACGTTGTATTTGGCAACCCGCGCTTTTCTGGCGGGAAATCATATTAGTGATGAGCAACGGGATAAAGAGCAGGAAAGAGCACGAGAGAAGAGGCGACGAAATTTAAGAAATTTAAGCGAAGAAAGCTTCGAGAGAAGCCGAGGAAGGAGAAGAAGAGAAAATTTCAATGAAAATCGACGTAAAGCTGAGAGAAATACAGCGAGAAACAAAACACTTATTTACAACGGTTAGCTTTCAGGTAATGTTTTTCTTCTTAATATATGCCTCGCTGCCTCACATATTTTGTAAAACTCGCTAAAAAAACGAAGAAGGCCTGAAAACGTTTGCAATTCCGTGTTGACAGAGATTCTGACATATTTCAACAATCACATTTATAGGCTTTTGTGTGAAATGGATATCTAGTCTCGAGCTGCTTTGTTTGAATGTGAAATTGCAGTCGAGTAAGCAAATTTACTACGCTTTAGGTTGACTTTTTAATTAGTAAGATTTTTGCTGTTCTAAACTGAAGAGAGAGAGGGAGTAAAGATTGTCTCTCAAACGGAAAATGTTTTGATGGAGATTACTGCGCATAATTTCAGTTTTAGTTGTTGACTAAAGTGGTTGGTTATTGCTTGCAAGGCTTGTTTGTTTACTGCTGTCAGCTCAGAGGTGTTTGATCACCATAAACTGTATAGAGTAATAACAATTAATTTTGTACTTTATGCAGAAGCACAATTGTTTCCACGTACACTATATTGCTTTCTGGGGTTAGAAACGGGAGCTTTTAGGCTTGGCTAAATCTATATATGATACTCGAAAGAGCACATTTTTTTTGTTTATTTTGCCAGGAGCTCACGAGCATGAAAGAGAAATGCAACAAGCTTGAGGTAAGTAAATGATATGAAGTGCTGTGTTTATGCTGTGTTCTGCATGGTCAATAAAGGCTCAGTAATTTGTAATACGGGCAACATTTTTCGTGCAACTTGTCGCGCAACAATGTTGCGTTGCAAGTTGAGATGGTTTGTTGCGCGTATCACCACCTTCTTGCGCAACAAATTTTCATGTTGCAAAAAGTAAAAGCCACGTCTACTTTTTGCAACATAAAAATTTGTTGCGCAGCAAACCAGCTCAACTTGCAACGCAACATTGTTGCGCGACAAGTTGGACGAAAAATATTGTCCGTATTACTGGGCCTTAAGTCGGAGATACCGTGTTATGGTCAATGTAGAGGAAAATGATTGTCTGCTACCTGTAAAATAGTGAAGTCCACACTGCGTTCTACATAGTGATTGTATAATATTTTTTATAGACGTGCTCTGGTGAAGGAGTACAGTGTAGTTAATTTTACGTAAGCTCGGTTACCTTTTGGGTCCACTTGTATTTTGGGTGCCCGTCATTTGGTGATGTTGAAAACCTTTTTTGGCTTCTAGAAAGATTGGAGAATTCTAGCCAAATCCGTTGCAATTTTATTTGTCCAATATGGTGCTGCAGTGCAATTACGTAGTCAATTGTTTATTGCTTCTTTGCCAATTATAGGTCGATTGTGAAAACTTGAAAGCTGAGAAAGCTCTCATGAAGGAATCAGAGGTTCGCCTCATGCAGGAAAACAAGAGTTTGTTGGAACACCAAAAATCGCAAAATGCTTTGGTCACAAATCTTCAGACCCTACAAGTAAGCTTTGAACGCTCTTATTGTATAAAACAGCTCGGGTCTTAATTACTGTTATGAAACCACCTCAATAGAGCCGCAAAAGTTCAAAGTGAGGGGAAGACCGGGGAGAGAGGAAGATTTGCTTACCATCTCTTGGCTTATGACACCATGCACGTACACTGTCCAAAACTCGACCACCCATTGGTTAGCGTTTTCGAGCTTTGAATCTATAGAGAAATTGTTATGTATTTACTTTAGCTGTTATTCACTATACCATGACAAAAGATATCTTTGAAGAATTTTCTCCGGGTAAAATCAATATCAAATTGTCGGGAAAAGAGCTGCTTTCCCAAAGAAAACGTTACATTACATGAAGGAAAAGGCAAAGTTGTAAAAACAAGTAAAAGCACGACTTTGCTCTTTCAGCGGACATTCCTGTGCATTCTTTTGCGGCCATCTTAAAAACAGGACCATTACTTGTTTACGTGTCACGATATTTGCCCTCTTTCTAGGTGTAAGTGTGGTTAATCTCAAATTAGTGGTTCAGCTTAGTGTCTAACAATCTCAACAACCCATAGGTAGACAGCGAACAGTCTCTCTTTTGCTCTAAATCGCTGAAACGAACGCATACGTTGAACTTTCAAAATGCCGAACATTCACTTCTGATGCTGCGGGTCGCAAATACCGCGTGCGTTGGTCTTAAGCGGAAGAAGAGAATTTTAGCCAATGGTAACACGAAATTCTAGATTAGTCAAAAACTTGAATGGTTTTCTTCTTTTTTTCCAAAATTGTATTTACATGTGTAATCCGACCTATTCAAGGCGTCTGTCAAATGGTGCTGCTACCCTATATTTCTTGCTCATTGGTTGCTGCTTTGTCGACATTACTATAGGAACATTTGTTTCGAGGGAAAAGTTTGTTGGCATTTTTAATTGCAGCAAGCTTATTCTTCTTTTACGGATAATTCAACCGATGCCGTCTCATTCAAATGTAGTGTTGCTTTTATCTTTTCAGAACAATTTAGAAAGATCCGAGTTTGAGGCAAGGACAAGACTCGGTTCTCAAGTTGACACTTTACAACGAGAATTGAATCTGCTGAAAAAGAAACTAGAGTCTGAAGAGAAACACCACAAGGGTATCATCAGCACTTGGGAGGTGAGCCAAAAATAAAAGCTCTTTATTTTCCCGTTCAATCATCCTTATCGTTCCTACCATCATAGTTTGTCGTAGCGTGTGTGATCTGGGGAAAGCGAGCGAGAATCTATCGAATGGAGAGGGGGTGGAGCCTAGTTTGGGGATAGGTGGAGAGAAAATCTGAAAATTCTACACGTACACAATGAAACGGTACTTTAGAAACGCCAGTAGCACCGTCAACAAAATCATTGGAGAGATGTAGCATCCTCGTTTTCGTGAAACGACAAACGGGTAACGATAAGGTGCTGCTTAAGAATAAAAGCATGAAAATTATCTTATTTTAACTATTCTTTCGCTTTTGAGAAGTTATTGGCTACCTGTAATCAACAGGCAAGAAATGAGCTGACATCAAACAGGTTTCTTTCATTTTTGGCAAAACGGGCGGGCTGCAGTGTGGTGAGACATAATACACCTTATTCCAAAATGAAGGCCATTTAAATATTCTTTTGTTTTTATTCAAATAAGCCCTTGATGCCTAGTTCTAAACCTTAAAATTCAAAAGAATATTTTATCTTGAACGAGGCAACAAGGGCCAATAGACCAATTTCGATATGTTAAAATTCAGTCCTAAGCAAAAGGCATCATCTCGAGGCTCTGAGAAATAAATGTAAGGATTTGTATGAGTTATTCCCCAGAGCCTCGAGATGATGCCTTTTGTTTAGGACTGAATTTTAATATATCGAAAGTGGGCTATTTGTATCCGCATAAATCAGGAATTTAAGGAATAAGGTGTATAGGTAAATAAATAACGCTCCAATAAAGTGAAGTGTCTCCACTACTTTTGCAACTTAATTATTGTAGCTCGAGAACACTCAACTTTCTCAGACCCACTAAGTTGTCAACGGGACCTTCTTTCGCGCTGACAAAAGGTATTAATGATAAAGACGCTTGCTATTGGGTTTGCGTATGTTGTCTGTGCTTTTGCTTTTGTTTCAAGGGAAAACCAAAAGGTGTTTGTTACAAGTTGTGTACTGCATTTATTTTTGTACTCTGTGACTATATTTTGTTGAGTTCAATGTTGTGTGACTGTTTTCGCTGCCGTATAGTCATTTTACTATGCCAGGCTCCCGCAGGCCTTCTTAACTAAACACTTGCGTTTCTTTACGTATATAGAACCGAGTTCAGGAATTACAGTCACAGCTCAACGTTGAAATCAAGACTCACCAACAAGCCAGGGATCAGCTATTGACATCAACCCGGGATATTGATTCCGTGCAACTTCGGGTAAGCAAATCTATAGGAGAGGGTAAGGGTGCCTTTACACCGGCAATTTTAGTCCCGCGACTACACAAGTTACAATTGTGTTGGGTTTACATTGCAACTTTAAAAAAGGGCAGCTCTGATTTAAGCCCGATTTCTTTTTCGGTTTTTGGCGCAACACCAGAGATTTGAACTGATCGGAAGTCGATGAAATTTCTTTGAAGACTGTTTGGTGAGTTGCAGCTCCAATCGCGGCCTATCGTGGAGACAAAATGAGTGAAAATCAAGCTGAAATCGTACCATATTTTTTGTATCTTGTGCCCGATAAAAATTGTATCGACTTGCTCGAGAGTCACAAGTTGTAACTAAGTTGCTCACGCTGGTGTTGGAGGAAGCGCCAGTGTAGTACTAATATCTCCCCAGCTGGTATTCCAACCATCGCAATGTTCCCCCCCCCCCTTCCTCCCTCAGTAGTATGTTTTACTGGAAATCGTGGTTGTATAGATCTGCCTGATGAGACGGTGTTGAGCAAATGTTTTGTTTGGAGGGGTGGGTGAGGATGTAGGCTGTTACTAAAGAAGCACTTTTCATTTTGTAGCACAGGCATACTAGCCAGCCATATTTTGTGCAAACAAATGCAAAATAAAATGGATGACTATAAGTTACTTTCCGAGCAAAGACTCTCCACTTATGTCCAAAAATTCATGTAACGGGGAAAATGGAGGATTTGGCGAAATTATGCCAAATCCACCCCAAGTCGCCAAATCTTGTAGCCACTTTAGAAGAGAATTCGGAAAAACAAATACGAAGCTGAAAAAGATCTTGCATTTACATCTAATGAAATCGTCTCTTTTCGTAAGAAATGGAAAGCTAAGTAGCTACATGTATACGTATATTTTTGCGTTTAGTATATGTAATTTTAAAATATTTGTTGTAACAAGTACACATAAGAAAAGAAGCTGTGTTAAGAATTTATGTGGAATAAAGGGAAAGAATGATTAAAAGAATT
>OX421449.1:43716970-43729470 GCA_949126865.1 Montipora capitata | reverse complement strand
TTCTGTAAGTCAATGTGGAAGTATCAGAATACTGGGCAAAGAGCTTCATGATTTGTTTAAAATAAAATGAGGGCTTTAAATTTCTACAGTCTTACGATAAACAAATCTACTTTCAAAATTTGACGAAGAAAGTAGTAGCACTTTAAAAGGCCTACATAATCCGCCAAAAACTGTTACTTTCAAAGATGATTATGATGACTTAAAAAAATGATTGTAGTGTACAGTAATATGCCAAACTCGTTAGCCTAAGATAACCATGTAGACTCCTTTTACGTAGCCATCTATGTTAGACTAAAATTTAAAAGCAGGTTCTGTTTTTGTCTTAAATGTAGCAATTAAGTGTAAATATTCATAAATTGAAGAACATAGTTTAGTTGTAAAACGAAATAGTGGTTTGTCTGGGCCGAAATCGTAGACATTTTGAGAAAATGTTTGTGCAATTTGTGTGGATAAACTGCTATTAAACCTAACAGCAAAGAGTTTTTTTTTCGGTAGGACGTAAGCACCCGTTTAAGAGCATTAGCTTAATCTGAATGCAAACACCATTCATAGAGGCAACTTTTTGAAGGTGACTTTCAAAAATCTGCGAACGGTTTCTCCTTTTAAGATGTGGAAAAGGCATCAATGAATGTTGTGTTTTCCCTTAGGCCCAAGACAAGTATGAGAGGGAATTACTTCTTCATGCCAATGACGTGCAAGCATTGACCACCATCAAGGCTGAGGTAATGTGAAATATTTGTAGGGGACTGGAGACTGGGGTGGCCTCTGCCTTTCTGTTGGAATAGCAGAGGGCATTGGTGACCACTTTGACTGCATAATGTAACAAAACCGCGCGGACCCCATGCAGCAAAAGAAAGGCAGCTTCTGCCAGTACCGGAGCAGAAATTACGTAAAACAAAAGGAGCAAAAGCCAGAAAACGAAACAACTCCAAAGAAAGACTAATCCCAAGAGACCAAAAACACAATGCTTTCCGGTACCTGCTGAAAGACCCAAAAGGAAGCCAAGGGCTATTTTAACGTTTAGAAGTAACAACCATCTTTGATGTGGCCGGATCTGGTATACTTAACCAGACTATTTGTTTACCAACGCTAGTATGAGAAGACTTGGGCCATTGTAATGAACTAATTACTGTAGAAACAAAGGTGAGCGTTATTTGGGATAGACGAGAAGGACATTTTCCCTTTAACTTCAGTTACATGAAGTCAAGTCTATACATAAAAATTTTCCGCTTCAATTTAATTGAAAAAGCACGCCAATAATTTACAAGATTTTTAAAAAAAACATGAAGGTCTAGAAAGTTCAACCTGGAACATAAGCGATATTTGCATCATTGATGACCACTAGACCATCGAAGCAAGTTAATGAGCAAGTGCGAGTTTTCATAATATTTAAATCGATGCCTATCACCAAAATTGAAAGGTAACCGGTTTAAAATGTTTGTTAGACTTAAATACTTGTTGATCAGCGCTATTCGGGATGGATGCTTTGAATTAAACATTGTTGATCAGCACTATACGAAATGAATACGTTGCATGGGAATATTACGTTAGTGAACTTCTAATCTATGTACAACGTGTAATTGTCTCGTGATGTCCAATGTCCAAAATAGGAAACTCAAAGAAGGAAATTTGGGTTAAAATAATATTATAGTAGCAACGAATACGATGGAGAAAAATGTAGATCTTGAAAAACAGAAACAAAAAGCAGTATTTGACCAAATTTATTTACCTAATAATGAGTTGAGGTATAGAAACTTACTCGGTTGACTAATGTGTCCGGCATTATTATTAGTTTTCGTGAAATAAACAAAAAAAGCAATAAAAAGAAAACGAAAGCTCAAAAGGACACGTCTATCTTGGTCAACTCACCTCTGAGTGCATTGCAGCCTCTTTCTCAAAGCGATTTCGAAGTTGCATTCATTTGCGAAATCAATAATGAGTCCCATTACTGGGAACGTGAAGTGAAGTGAAATCTTTGTTTTTCGAGGGTAGCCAAAGGTTAATAAACTTGTAGCGCTACAACAACAACAACAACAACAACAACAACAACAAAAATGTTTATTGTACCCCGGAGATTTAAATAAGCTAAATTACAGAAACAATTAATTATCAATTGATCTCTACAAAAACAATTAGTTCTCAATCGGACCAGACCACAACTCTGGGAATTGCGTACCCAACCCTTATAAAATAGTGTGTGGGAAAGTCTTGCCATTTGGCTGTAATAACATTGCCAGCATTTTCTTCTCGGTTATTTATAGACCCTGAATGTTGGTCCGGCCGGAGTTTCAAGAACGGACGATCTCGCGCATGCGTGGTATTCCTATGCGTAACCAAATGAGCCAATCGGTCGGTCGCCCCACTTTGAATCGCCTGAAGGCGCGGTTGACGGGAAATCGTAATTCGCGGATTGTCAAGTTGATCACGTCCGTCTAATGAAAACCTCTGAGCTGTAAACTGATGTATTTTCTTTTCAGTTTCAAGAACAGAGCAGTAAATTCCAAGAGATAGAGGACCGTGCAGTTGCAGCTGAGCAAAAATTACAACAACATTTGAGTTCCTGGGATGAACAGAACAAGGCAAAAGCTTCAGAGACCAAGAAATTAGAGGCACGCTGCGCAGATCTTGTCAATCAGAATTCGACGCTTCATAGCCAACTAGAAAAGGTTTGTAATTAGCAGAGAAAGTGAAAAAACAATTTTCTTTCAATAAATGTTATTATTATACATTGGTGTCACCAGCTCGCTTTTGATTGGCTATAAGCACGCAGCTAATTCTTGCTTGCTCTGTTTCTCTTACGTCATATCTACAGACAATAGATTTTATATATGTAGAATTGACGTCATACCTACAGACAATAGTTTTATGCATGCAGAAGTGACGTCACCTAACACACTAACCAGCAGTTCGATCAGTTTTGTCGTAGCCTGCAGTGCAGGCGTATTTTGGGCGCGCGAGTGCACATTTTCGTATTAGGCCACCAACTTTCTAAGATTTGGTAACTGTGGAAGATTGGGGCGAGGAAATATTTGCTGAGGGAGTAGGCGTTTCGAGTGCCCCACCCCCAACCCGCCACTGCACCAACCCTCTCCCGGTCAAGCATCTAATCACAATCCAAGATGGCGGCATCGAAAACCTGATTCATCCAGCGGTCCGCGCCAAAATAACGCTTGCACTGCAGGCTAGTTTTGTCGTGGCGGAGCTCAGCTCAGGAATATGCATAATAAAACAATTATTGAATTCGGTTTTCGCATGTTAGCGATAATTATCAAGGCCTCAGTTTGTGTTATCCGCCTCAGCCTTCGGCTTCAGCAGATAACACAAACTTTGGCCTTGATAATTATCGCTAACATGCTCAACCTCATCCAATAATTGTTAATTATTCTGCTCTGGTAGACTGTTTCGTCGTTAGTAAGTTCAAAGGAGTCCGGTCTTTTGCGGGGCCTGATGGCCAATAGCGCGGTTTATTTCAAATAACAATTTTGTCTGTTTGGTCCCACAAAGGACTGGAACGACCCATGATTCACTAGGAGCTTAGTTTTAGCGAATTACTTTGATCTTGCAATTATATCTTTATCCTATAGAACCCCATCAGTTATTTCCCAATCTGGAGCACAAAACAATAAGATTGTTTTGCAATTGCATTTGAAAGGTTTGTTTCTCTCAGGGGACAGAGCAACCATAGGCCACTTTGGAAAATACCATAATAATCTTTGTCTGTCCCCCCAAATTTTGCATAAGCATTGTTTCCAGTTTCTCTTGGGACTTACAGTGGTCCCAAGAGAAAACAAGAACAATGCTCTTGCAAAAAATGGAGGGACAAACGAAGAGTATTATGGTATTTTCCGAAGTGGCCTATTGTTTTGTCCGCCAGACTGGGAATTACTGAAATGGGTCAATGCACAACAAATCTTACATCATACAACAAACTTACAATGTTCGAGAACTGAACATCATATTACCGAGCTTGCAAGGAATATCTACTAAAATATGGAGCAATGTACTACCGGATCGTTTAACGATGATTAAACTAAATTGATTATGGAGCGCGGTGGGTGGATGATTTATCAGAAAGAGCAAACATTTGTGTAAGAAGAGAACTTAGCAGTTAGCAAGAAGTTTAGCAGGTATAAGCACACAGCTCTAACGCAGAAAGAGTTTCCATTTGCTTGAGAAGATGGACTAACTATTACTACGATGAGCAACTTGTTCCTCAATTTGGATAACGGAATTCAACTTACTCCTAAAAACAGAAATGCAAGGAGATGCTCTAGCCAATTTACAAGAATAAAGACAATTTTGTTCGTGTCATCAAATACGAAGTCAAAAATTAATAAGCTGAATCTAGAAACTACGTGTATTTTGAAAAGTGCGGGTGCTTTTGGCTGTAAATATAGCTAATTTAGCAATGGAACCTAACAATTTCTTTTAGAAACAGACCACAACCGGAAAGGGTGCGTGTTCCTTTTTACTTGTATTTGTATTGTCAAGTGTTTTTATTCTTATAGAGTTGATTTTACTTAAAAGAAATGTCGGCGAAAACACTGCGTTGGGATGTTAAAAGTCCATCACTCAAAAGTTCCCAACTCGGCCGTAGTTCTTTGGCAGTGCGTAGACCTCTAACTCAAGAAAACATTTTTAAAAAGCACTCAGTCATCTTTGAAGCCCCATATACTTCGTTGAAAATCAACCGATAGCATTGCTTCGTCAGATTTTCCGAACCCTTAGTTGCTTACTTTTTAGAATACGATGGGTGAAAAAATAAAGGAAGCTGATTTTTTTCCAGATGAGTGCCCAGCTGGCAGCCAGCAAAGAGTCCACAGTGAACCTCGCCCAACCCCCCAAAGAGGTTATGACAACTGACGGATCGTCTGAGGGTAACAAAACTGTTGATGAATTGTGGGAAATTATAAGGTACATTGAAATGCATTGCGTTTGATTCTTCTTTCTCGATGCGTTGTGTAAGAAGGACTTGACGAGAAGTTCTCAACTTTGTTTAAATGAGTAATTTGAGCAATATGAAAACGTAGCCAAGGGGAATGAAATTGTCAACAATCAAAACATTATGCATCTTAAAGGACACATGAACCCTCTGGTGACCAGCAACCAGTTATGAAAGTATTAAACGAACTTTAAAACGGTTATGTTTAAAGCATGAAGCTTTAGGTGACTTCATGGAATATAACAATTGCAACAAATGGATATCAACAACTAGTAAGACTAGAAGAAGGCAATCACTTGGCTGTTCTCCAGGTGCGGGTTCCTGAAAGGTGTAATAACTCTATTCCGGGGATAAATATGTCGGAATTAGGCACATTTATCCCTGGAATATAGTTATTACATCTTTCAGGAATTGGCGCCAGGTGTGGCGCGATATCCCTCTTGAACATGGGCTTGTGAATCGAACGGCCTAATTAGAGCGGAGTACCTCGGTCACCCGAGCTCATTTGGTGGAATTGAATTAAAACAAACGAAAAAAACATCGAATTGGTGAAGCAACAGTTGTAGTTTGCAATAAAAACCCTCATGAAAAATGACAGTGTGGTATAGTGTCCACGACTTCTACCTCGAGGGCGGTTCAAGACTCCTAATTGAGCTAACAGGCAAGCTTTTTTTCATAATTTGGAAGACCGTCCACTTTTTATGCCTAGTCCGTTATTTTTTTATTAAAGTTTGTTTGGTTGTAATTGTTGGCTTCTCGCCGCAATGTGAGGTGGTTTTCACTAAATTGGCCAATCGCGGCATATGTAGACACTCAAATGGGCCAATCATATCACACAAAAAAAGAACCGTGCAGCTGGCGCTAAGTGCGGGAAAAGTCGTAGTTGGCTTGTTCTTGCCTGTGATTGGCTGGAAAAAAAATTGTGCGAGTATTTTTAAAGGGCCTAGGTCACGCTATTTTAGGTAATTTCTAAACGTCAAATTGGCAGAGCAAGAGTCTTTCATTTGCAAAATCACGGCCACATAACAACTGAGAATGATTTTCCAGCGGTGTAAATGACATTTTGATACAGACTGATATAAATTTGAAAAAGGTGGGCCGACTTTTTTCAAATTTACCCAAATTCAATCCATTTCAATCCTCTCTAGTTTTGGCCATCCATGTCCCTTTTTGGCTTCCCTGTGTTTTGTTAGCGTTCTTCTATAGTTTTGAACAGTTATTTTGATATTTTAGTTAATTCTTTGACCATTCGATCAGTGCTGAAATTGCCTAAAATTGCGTGACCTAGCCCCTTTAAGCCAGTTGTCAAGCTAGCACAAGGATGCTGACAAAATTGGAGGAAAAAAGTTTTTTGATTTTTTTTTAAATGAAAAAGTGGCGAAATGCGGAGAACGTTTAAAAATGAAACGCAATACACCTTGCGTTTTTATTCATTGATAGAGTGAAACGCAAGGCTATTTCCAGTTATGCTTCTAATTTTACACACAACCACGCCTTTTGTACCTCAAAGGTTTGTTCGCCGTGAGAAGGAGATTTCCGAGACAAAATGCGAGCTGTCACAATCAGAAAGCATCCGCTACCAGCAACGATGCGAATACCTTGAAGGACAGCTACAGGAGCTGCAAAAGAACGTAACTGATCAAAGAACACAGTCCGAAGTAGACTCCCAAACCGCAGCACAGCATGCTGAGATTATGGAAAAAGTTCAGAAACTGAATGAACTGACAGAGGCCAATAAACTACTGACGAGTGAAAAAGAGAGCGCAGATGAGACTGTAAGAGAACTGGTGACAAAGGTATGCTGCTCAAAACGAACCCGCATTCAGTGGCCATTCAGTGATAGTTTTATTTTCTGTCTATTTTATTTTTCACACACCTAAGCTTGGATTTTGCGGAGTTGAAGTGTGCGCGAAACGGAAAAAAAATACCTCTCTAAAGTGAGTCTTGATAAACCAACTTGCGCGTTGGCCATGAAAATTGATAAGAATAATGAAACGGTCCTTGATTTGCAATCGCTTGCTGACAGGAGAACGGAAGTTTGTCACAAAATTGTACTTAATTTATCGCCCGAAAACCCTGTCTACAACGTAGTCAAAACTGAGCCAAGTCACCTTGAGGCTTGTAGTGATTGGCAGTGGAGTTCTAGGAAAGCGTACAATATATTTTATTCTTTCTAACGCGAGACGATTTTACTCGCCACTGGGGGCCGGTTTGGGGTGAGAGTTAACTACATCTATGTACACTGAGAACAAAGTGTTGAATCAAGTCAAAGTAATTGCACCAATAAATGTCTGCATCAAGTTTATCGAACACGTGGGTACTTTCCATTCGAATAGGGCACATTCGATATATCAATATTCAGGCATGGCTACGAGGCTTTATGGTCAAATTTCACAGCTCAGTTCTGTTTTCTTTATCTCACAATTCTCAAGGGAGATTTGTAAACAAAACAATATTCGAATTTAACCATAAAGCCTCGTAGCCATGTGTGAATATTGATATATCGAACGTGGCGTATTTAAACGTTAAAGCAAAGTAAAGCAACCACCCTTAACGTCGATAACTCGTAACAGTAATTCAACTGACAAACCTGAGGTCGACGGTGCTCTCATTTTACTCTCCACTCTCCATCAGTGCTCCGTTTTACGGGTATTTAAAGCTAATTGATCTACACTGAAAGGAACGAAGTCGAAACAAGGATTTGAGATCGGGGGATCGAACTCAGGACCTCTTGTACCAATGCCGCGCACTAACCGACTTTTTGTGCCATCCTTCCTTGGCGACTGTTGAGGTCGTTGGGAGTGGTTACAAAATCTTAAAGGAGAATTCCTCTTTTTTGTTTTTTGCTTATCAGATTCAGGTTCTAGAAGCAGATGTGCGGCCACTCAAGGACAACATTCAGTCACTGACGACGCAAAAAGATGCACTATTGGCCGAGAAGACTGCGCTAAAAAACGAGGTACCATGCGGATCTTTCAGTTTTTAAACCGTTGTATGGAACATTTCCTTAATTGATGCATTTCCGAGTTTCTACTCGAATGTCCTTTTAAGGTGTTTCTGATGGCGGTGGTGATTATGACGATGACGTCGACGATGACGTCAACGATGACGATAAAGATGATAAAACGAATTAATATTGTTTTGAAGGCAGCTGGTCTTGTGTCCTCCAGTTGTCAAACGGTATTTTCTCCGCTTTTCACAGAAAACCCAGAATTTGGCTCCCATTCTCACGTTTGCGTCTCCTTGGTTTACGAAGACATGCCTGTTACACGCACGCCCAAATATCAGATTTCTCGTAGTTTTGAAGTCCCTAGGTTTCCTTTTTTTTTTTCTTGTCAAGCAGTTGAATAGCGTGCTCGCGTGAACCTGTTTGTATAATAGTAAGTAATTAAGTAATTAAAGCAATTATTTATACACGATAAATAAATTTGCTGATGTGGTCGTGTGTAAAATTAAGAACTAAGAACTAGAATTAAGAACTGAGCAATAAAAACCTAGGATTTACATAAGAAAGAAACCATAATATCACAAAAGGAAACAAAGAACAATACAAATGAATTAAAAATTGAAAAACATGTGACTCAATTTTCTTAATATTTTTTAAATCTCCAAAGATGCACTTCATCTCATTTGGTTGTCAAGTCGGTTCCCTAGTGTAGCACCGAAATACTGAATATACTTTTTAGCCAAATCAGTTCTTGGTCTCGGTGTATTGAAACACAATTTCTGCCTCAAGTTGTAATTCGACTCACGTCTGAGGAACAAGTTTTGAAGTCGTTGATAATAAATTCGTCGTAAAGGAATCCACTTTACAGTTCTTAAAACTGGTTCGATTAGCGGACTCCAGTTAAGCCTGGAAAATTATCCTAGCAGCTCTGACATGAATGCGTTCGAATTCATCAAACAACGATTTGTTGCACGAGCCCCACACAGTAAGACCATAAGTTATTGAAGAGTCTAACCGAGCATTGACTGGTAAAAAATAGGATGACTTTAATCATTAGTTACCTTTGTTTGAATGAATTACGTATGGGTACTATCACTTCTCCAGATTGTTCGATGGACTGCTAAAACCAATCAGCTGTCGGAACAGTTCAGGAACGTTGATGTTGACGAGTACAAGAGGATGAAAGAAGAGAAGAAACAGTTTCAACAACAGGTATCCAGTTTGAAGACTGACAACCAGCGAATGAGAACACAGACGGACTCACTCAAGTCTGAGTTATCCAAAACACAAGGAGAATTAGTGGGACTTAAGGTAATGTTCTAATTTTGAGATAACGAGAAAAATTCAGTTTAAAAAAAATTTAATTGAGTAGTGAATTGAGTAAAATTCAGACGATTGCATGTTTGCGCGTTGGTTGCTATTTGGCAATAAGGTGTTGTGGAATTTAACAAATAGATTTCATGTTGCCGTGCGTCTGTTGAGTAATCACAGATGACGTCAAAATGTTGTAAGAACAAAAAAGTGATACGCGAGGCGATAGCTGGTTGTGGTACTAATGTTCTTACCACATTTTGACGTCTTCTGTGATCTACTAGTGAGCAGACGCACGGCAACATGGAATCTATTTGTCTTATATGATAACGAGATTTTGAAGTAATCTTCGCACTTATCTGGCCAATTCATGCATTGTTTCTTTTAGAGAATCACTCCTCTCTTTCTTCTATAACCATCTCTTCAAATATATACATTCATTTCATCGCGTCCTTTCACGGGAACATATGCATGAATCCGACAAACTGACCTGCTTCCAACTGAGTCGCTTCATAGCTCAGTTGGTAGAGCATTGCACTGGCATCGCAGAGGGTCATGGGTTCGAATCCCGTTGGACCCACCTGAATTTTTCAAGTGTCCAGAAGAGACAATAGCTTATCCATCCAGATAAGTGCAAGGATGACTTCTTGCAGTCGTTTAAGGTGTTGCGAATACGACTGCCATGACCTGTTCTGCCACAGAGCTTGAAATGGCGCATTAACTGCATTACCGGCTGTGATAAGCTCGACATGTTGCGAGCAAAAACCGTCGTTGTGCGTTCTCTCTGCAAAAGTCAACTATTTCTGCCAGCGTTGTTTAGATTTGTACGCATTTATATTCTCCGGAAAGCTCATATTTAGTATTTTTCAACATCATTCCGATCCCGTTTTCATCTGTTTTCTTCTTTCATTTTCAGGCAGTGTCACAAAAATCGGCTGATCAAGTTAGCAGTTTGAAAGAAGAGCATCAAAAGGCAATAAGTAAACTCCAGGAAGAGGTGGAAACGCTCAAGAGTTCAGTTACCGCCAAGACCGAGGAAGTTAACGAAAAAAATAAGACTCTACTCCAGGTTAGCACTATTTCATTGTCCATTGCTTCGCAGAGGAACCATTATATGCAAAGTTGGACTAAAAAAGCCAAGGAGGTCCGCTGGAGGTAGTGCGACTCAGTGGTTAGGGTACTTGCCTTTATATCCGGAGATCCTGGGTTCAAGATCAATTCTGACCACTCGTTGA
This sequence comes from Montipora capitata, assembly GCA_949126865.1. NCBI lineage: Eukaryota > Metazoa > Cnidaria > Anthozoa > Scleractinia > Acroporidae > Montipora > Montipora capitata. The sequence goes on along the minus strand of OX421449.1, from coordinate 43,719,035 downwards.
ATCTTATCCAGGTATTCAGTGGTACAACTTCTCCTGCACGTGTAAATAATGAACTGGTTTGCCTCCGGCCTGTCTGAATTCTTAACAGTTGTTGTTTTTCTTGTTCTTGTTCTGGTCATTTCGTTGATTGTTTCAATTTCTCTGAAAAGCCCCTATGGGGAGTGGTCAATTAAGTTTGTATTGTGTGTCTGTACATTGTAACAGCGGTTCTTCGTTGGATTCAACTCCCTGGTCTCCCGACCATGTTGAGTATTCGGTGATCCATGATTCATTTCGGTCCCGCTATGTAAATCCAGGGCCAAAACGTTTTGTTTGATTCTGCAAGCTGAAGCCATTTTTCAATTTGAGAACGTTGTCATAGGGTGGTTATGAACTAAGCTTCAAGCACAAATGCACTTTCACTATAAATACAGCAGTTATATTTTACAGTTAACATTCGATTTAGCGTTAAAAGGTGTGTCTTTTTAGGCCCAAGTAAAAGGTCCACCTCTTGCCGCGTCACTCCAGCGCCACAGCAGATGACAGCGCTTGTTGTTATATGGGTTTCTGCTGTCCTAAGTCAAGGAGTTTTGGGGACAACGTTAATTATTGCTCATTTAACGAACGAAAAAAAATACCTTTTCATGGTAATCTTGCGCCAAAAAAGTGCTCTTGCAATTGTTTTCCAGGCATATTCGGTGCGAGCTGATTAACACTTTGCTCATTCTTCTTCCGATTGAAGGATTGAAGGACATACGATTTAACGATCTTTTAAGAAAATCGCCCAAGCCATGAAAACTTGCAGTGGCTGTCAGGCGAACTGTGCGAACATCATTTGTTCTTTAACCCTGGTCAAATTATGTACGTATTTTTAGTCTCGATTACGACTAAATGAAACAGATTTCTTTTAAAGGGTTTAACAATTGTTTTGTTTGGTTTAAGGTTAAGAGAATAGCTCGCCGATACAAGACTCAAGTTGATGAACAAACCAAGGAAATGGAAGACCTGAAGAAAAAAGTGAACGAGTCAGAGCAACAAGAGGGAGCAGGGAAGGCTGTAGGAACAGCAGCGCCATCTGCGGGAAATGTTGATGTAGCAGAATACGAAAATAAGATCAAAGAACTAACCGAACAAGTTAACAACTCGGAGGAAGAAGTGAAGAGATTGAAAGAATTGGATGAACAGAACAAGGTAGGACAATTTTCAAGATTGTGCAAATGGGCGGTTGGGTTGGTGATGTTATGGCACAAGTGTGAACCAGTGGCCGCCTCAAAGTATAACTTAGGGCTATCGCAAGTATTTCTTGTTCACCTTGTACAATTCTCGGTTTTCACATGACGTCACGACCGCCATATTGGTGCCCTAAACAAAGAAAAGACGGCCATGTTGGTGCCCCGACCAAATCCTCCGGGAATTTAACTCTATTATTATGCAAATGCTTCCTTTTGTTTTCGTTGAAAAGCATGGCTGTTGATCACGTGAGTGAAAACCAGCAATACAGGCGAACTATCCGTTCCTTTTGTATGTACCGGAGCAGAGATCACGCGAAACAAAAGACAGAAAACAAAACAACTCCAAATAAAGACTAATCCCAATGCTTTAGGGTACCTGCAGAAAGACACTAACTATCGTGTAACTTGATTGCTACAAACGTTTTTAAACTCAAAACAAAAAAAAACAAAAACAACAACAAAAAAAGGAATGTTTCATTGTTATCTGCTCCCGTTGTCGTCAAAACCTAAAATTTGGTGATGTCACGTTGTTGTTTTGTGGAGTGCGGCAAAGAAATGAACGGAAATTCGTGGTCCACGTGCAGCACGAGTATTCTTCCTTTTTTAACCAATAATATTCTTGCTTTGTAGTGTTGCCGTAGCCCTAGCCGTAGCCGTAGCAGTCGTCTTTGCTTAATAGGGAGTTTAAGAAAGGACGACGGTTACGGCTACGACAACGCCACAGAACTATAATATGATTGGTTAAATGAGGAAAAAGAATCGTGCTGCACGTGCGGCACGCATTTTATTGCTGTTCTCTGCGTAACAACAACGTGAAATCACCAATTGAAACCGCTCGTATAAATCCAATTTAA
>OX421449.1:43676970-43706970 GCA_949126865.1 Montipora capitata | reverse complement strand
CTTTTATTTTATGTCCATTCCGGAGTTCAAATATACGAAGTTTCACATCTTCTTAGAAAAAGCAACATCCTCTCCTCTGGGACAAATAGGTACTCAACGCGTACATGTGTGGGCTTTGCTGCTTCCCGCAAAGGTTAACGACACTTGCATTGCATCCCCTGAGCCTTTCCCTGATACTCCTTCCCTACTTTGTGAATTGTACTATTCACCTATCCATCAAAATGTTTTTATTTAGATTGTGAACCCCTCTAATATTGGTTTGTTTCCAGGGAAATCTCCCAAGACCTGAAACAAATAACGAAAGAAATGAAATTGCAATTGGTTTCGTTTCAATTAACGTATCTTGGTGTCTCAAAGCAGGAGAAAACAAAACAAAATTTTCTCGAAAGCTGCAAATCGTGGACACAAGTCACCGTAAACAGAAGGCGACAATGTGGCTGCCACTTCTTTTCCACTCGCTAATACCCAAGCCTCTGCAAACTCTTAGAGATCACGTGACCATTCTCGTATACCGACAGAGCCCTCTACTGCCAACTTAGTGTGGCAAAGCCCACACAAAAATCACCATCCATCGTGTAACTCTCTCTGTGTTGATAGCTCTTTTAGGTTAAAGGGTCATTTAATCTGATGGATAGTAGTTTCCGGCATGTTTGTAGGCGCGGGTTCTTGGTGTTTCTCTCTTGAATGATGATTTAAAAATTTCAAAAGAACGCACTTGGTACTGGCCAAACACACTAATTGAATCAAGGGATTCATTGATCACTCGACCCATTAATTGTTTAATTGACTGACTGATGAACGGCCTGATTCATTGATTGGTTGACTGATAGACATATACACAGAGAAATTGACTGATTGATTGATTGATTGATTGATTGATTGATTGATTGATTGATTGATTGATTGATTGATTGATTTAGATGAGGAGTACGCTGAGGAGGCTGAAGACGACGAGTTGGACGAGGAAGGTGAAGGTGAAGGTGAAGGAGAATATATGGAGGACGAGGATGAAGAAGATGAGGGCGAAGACATGGAAGAGGAAGAAGAAGAAGAAGAAGAAGAGAGGGACGACGGCAAAGAAGACTTGGATGACAAACAGGACATTGTGGAAGTGATTGATGATGATGATGTTGATGTTGGTGAAGAGGAAGTCGTCGGTGAAGATGTTGAAGAATCGCAAGGTATGCAAGACGAGCCGCTGGTGGAAGAGACCGAAGGTGATGTAGAGGAAGGTGAGTTTTACAAATGACGTCACAGTGGACTTCTGTCCTTAAATAAGAGAAACGGTTGCCATTCTGGTGAACCAAACTGTTCCTTGTAGAATTGTTCATGTTAGAGAAATTTAGCACCACCTTTTTGTGAAACGGGAAACGGCAGGCTGCCCCCTTTTCATGAAAGCACGAAATTAAGTTATCGAATGTGGTTTCGCGTTGTCTGTACTCTTATCGACAACGATATTTGTCATCAGAGTCAAAATGTTGTGGACTGACGAGCCGCAGCCGAGTGTGTCCACAACACATTTTGACCACGGTGATGCCGAATATCGTTGTCGACAGAGTATAGAATCAACGAACTCAACTCACTTCTGACGCCGAGTCTGGCAATTGAACCCCAGTGGCCTGTTTCTCAAAAGTCCCGAAACCTTTTCGGGCCTATTCGGGTGCCACAATTCCCTTTATATCTTTGCAACGCCGAGGTTCTAAGCCATCAAACTTCGCAATCCTCTTTGTTTTTCTTGCATCAAAAACATGTTAAAGGATCAGCGTTTCAAAATAAGCAGATTGCAGTTTGACGACTGGCTTTTCGGGCCTGAAAAGTTATCGGGACGTTCGAGAAACAGGCCCCAGCCCATATTTTTGGGTTGGCGAGTGCCCTCACCTCTGCGTGAGCCCTGCACCCCCGCGGGAAAACGGAAAAACCTGTTAAGTACTCAGGGAAATTAAATGTTTTGTGTAGTACGCGTATTTTCCGTGTGGGTATGTTCAAATGCGGTGAAAAACAGCAAAATGTTTCAAATGAAACGTAACAGTGTTAAGAAGCCCAGTTGACATGATGCAACTTGTTGGCTTACTTTATATATTTATGTTAGAGTGGAATAGGCCATTTCCTAGTTCATGTCTGCCTCCTCTTCAAAGCGAGTCTAAGTACGAAGTTTTTGTGATGGTAATTAGTTCGACTTTGCATATGAATGAATGCTAATTTTCCTAAGGAAAACGTTGCACTTGGACTCGATTTGAAGAGGAGACACACATGAAGTCGGAAATGGCCTATTCGTGATCACCGAAGACAAATCCATGCTTTGGTTCGAGCGGGATTGTAACCTAGCGCCTTCGCCATCAAGAGTCATGTATCATCTCGCGTAACGTATAACGTGATTGGCTCGACAGTCATGCAAGCCAAAAACAAAACAATACCAATTAGTATAATTACATATGTAATTAATGAAAATTCTCTGCCGTAATTGGTTGCGCGTCAGACGAAGAAATTAATTGTTTTAGAGAAAATGCATGTTTTTCAAATAATCAGTTATACCATTATTCACCTCCGGCTCGGTGAATATCGGTGAAAGCAAACCTCGACTATTGTTAAACAATAGCAGGTTACGAGAGCTGCTACATTAATGGACATCAGACTTCAATGTCTTCAACCTAAGACGGTTTGAGCAAGGACAATTTTAACGTCAGCAAAAATGTCACTTCCTGTATAACTTAACTCTCTCATAAGGATTTCGTGATTATTCCATCTAGTTCATGTTGTACAGTACGGGCGGACTATCATTAACTGGATCGATACGAACCGTTTAAAAGTAAAGGTAGAAAATGGACGACGATTCATTGCTGTATACTCGCGTTTTGTCTTCAAAACCTGAAATGTTGTGATTTCACGTTGTTGTTTTGCAGAGTACGGCGAAGAAAGGCTCTGAAAGGCGTGCCTCACATGCAGCACGATTATTCTTTTTTGACCAATGATATTCGTCCCTTTTGGCGTTGTCGTTGCCGGAACCGTCGTCTTAATTAAACTCCCTATTTATTCCAGTATCTCAAAGTGGTTAAGTGTTTTTTAGAAGGATTATATACACCTTATTCCAAAATGGCCGCAATTTTAGTATTCTTTTCTTTGGTGTCAAATTGGCCCTTTTTGGCTTCGCTTTCAAACGTAAAATTCAAAGGAATATTAAACCTTGAACGAGGCCAGAAGGGCCAATTTGCAATCAAACAAGAGAATACTAGAAAGGAAATTAACTTTATATTTAACAAATCGTAGCTGACTACTTTGACAATGTTATGACGAAATTCATTGTCAATAACAGGACAGACGCATGGAAAACTCGTCAATTTGTTTTTTACAATAACAAAAAGGCAGAGGGGTGAAAATTAAGTCAAAACACGAGAAGAACGCGAGACAAAAATGCGAGCAACTTAAATCTGACGCAAGCAATATCACGTCATTCTCGCATAAATTATGACTTTATGTGTCTGTCCTCTTAATGACAATAAAAATCAACCAATAAGCGCGCGAGAATTTTCCAGTCATTGTAAAAAAGTGTCTAGTCGTTCTGTTGTAGCGCTGGGGCACTAATTGGAACACTTCTATCAAACACGCTTAAATTTTATCATGAATCTGTCGTAAGCAGAGGCTGTTGCAGAGAGAATGGAACAGAGGCAGTCTGAATTAGAGCAGGCACCAACACGAGCAGCTGTGGAAAGGGAAATTCCCACGACAGCTCAGCAAGTCAGTGTCCAAGAAAGCGAAGCTCAGGTGTTGGTGGGTGAAAACAGGAGAACACCTCCTATAACCGCCCAGCAACCACAACGACGACTAAGTATCAGGTCGCATCTGGCGCCCTTCTCGTTCCCACAGGTAAGAGCATTAAATCTATGTTGAATTGACTTTTTTAGACAAATACCACTGAGCGATTCAGTGTCATTTCCCATTCTCAACACTGAGTCACCAGATAGATCACAGGCAGCCCAACATCAGTGTGAGGAAAAACCAACATGGCCGAAAATATAAGTATTTGTATGGGAATGCCGATAAAAGATATATAGAATATAATGTATATAAAATCTCAATCAAAGCTTTTCCGTATTGCCATTGTGGGTGGCTTCCTTTCTGTGTGATTATTTTGCACATTCAACGCGATTTGAGCCACCTTTTTATTCCTGGGTTGCCAAATCCTTTTTTCTCCGGCCATGTTAGCCTTCCCTCACACTGAGAGCTTGGGCGGCCTGTGGAGAGATTTGCCAGCGCGTTTGCGATTCTTTTACCGTATGCTAAATCCCTCGAATACTTCCTGATTACATTCAGGATGTCTTCACTTTATGAAGTTCTTTGTCATTATGACTATTATTATCATTTCGCACAGTTTAGCTTATTTTGGGGATGCTGTCATTAATAATAATAATAATAATAATAATAATAATAATAATAATAATAATAATAACAATTATTTTATTATCATTATCATTATTATTATCATCATCATCATCATTATTATAATAATAATAATAATAATAATAATAATAATTATTATTATTATTATTATTATTATAATAATGATGATGATGATGATAATAATAATGATAATGATAATAAAATAATTGTTATTATTATTATTATTATTATTATTATTATTATTATTATTTATTATCATCATCAAAAATTCTCTGTAATTTTACCTCTTTCTTTTCTTAGGGCCAACCAGCCCCAGGTCCATTCAATGACGAAGAAGACTGCATGGTACCCAGTACCCCTACCTTATTCGTACCAAAAAGAACAGATGGCTTTGCGGAGGCTATCAGGTAAAGATTCCCATACTTACAGGGACATGGTCTCCCTAAACTTACGCATCTTAACTCCTTAAACTTACGCATCTATTTCTAGACTTAACTTTTTAGAAGAAACCACTCGAAGACCTTGAAGAGCAAAATGTTATACAAAGCAAACGAAACTATCATCCTTGTGAAAATTTCTTAAAGTTGAACTCATTCTGTACTCGGTCGAAAAGGAAAACTAACCTGACCAACAAACGAACTTGAATAATTATTAACCGGTGTTGTAGGGAACGATACTAAAACGTAATCACTTATTGTACGATTTTCTTAACTGGGACAACGCATATATTAACGAAAACAAGTCCTAATCCCCCGCGTTGATTTAATGTTATGGACTCTTTTGATTAGACCCCAATCTACCTTTGATTCAGTAAACAGTAGAGCTTAGACAGGATTGGAGAATAAGCTATTTTCACGTGGAGGTACAATAAATTTCGCGCAGGGAGCCTCGATTCCGCTTTCTTCTCCATGGGACGGAACTGTAAAAGTTTATCTGTGGACTGAAGGGAGGGCGGGGGGGGGGGGGGGGGGGGGGTGGTGTGTTTGTCAGGTTCTCGAGGACTTTCTGTATCAGAAAACCAGAAAGAAATGGATGAGAAGAGATGAAGTTATTATACAATTGTCGATTTAGCACTTATCCAATCCGAATAGACCCTAATACATCGCCACGCAAACTTTAAAACTGACCAAGGCTGGAAATAGGTTATTTACTTCTCTGCAGTCGAACCCTTTCTTAGCAAGAGCGGAGGCGCTACAAACTACGTTGATTTTTTTTCTTTTTCTTCTTACGCGTGACGAGCATCCCAGGGATTTTTTTTCTTTGACTGCAATTTAAATCTTTACACCCGTTTCTGACGAAGGGCTGTGTTACTGGTTAAACAATTTAAACAAGCGAAATATTTGTGTTGTGATCAGACGTTTTATAAGCTAGTTAATGTGTCAAAGTAACAACATTTTTATTTTTCATCTTGAGTGGCTTGGCTTTCTGCAACCATTTTCAAGACCCTCTAGATTTAATCGTGTTAGGCGTTCTTTATTCGAAGCGCTAACGGCCCTCGACCCATACACATGCAAAGTTTCTTTGCACGGGAGCTCTTTAAATGTTTTATTTTAACGCCCTAGAGCCTCGTTTGTCTTTGTCCACAGCTCTCCTCAAATAAACCCTGCATCATTTTCATTTGGAGCACCGGGTGAGAGTTCAATGTCGCCAGCTGGTGTGTTACAGCTTGGTTTGTCAGAGGAAGGTGCGTAATACAGTACTACAGGGAACGGTGAAGGGATGAATAAATAGACTACAATTAAATCCTAAGCATCAGAGAATTGCAACACTTTCAAGTACTACTTTCAACTAAGACCAGAGAAACAAAATAAGAAAGGGATTGCTCGGATAAATTGTTCCAATTTTGAGATAAGTTCATTGGACCAAGAAACATGGTATCTCTTTTAATTAAACAAGAGAGCTCACATTTTCTCTTTTATACCCTAAAATGTGAGATTTTTGGAGGTTAAGGGGAGTTAAAGAAATCCGTTAAAGCAGATGGGAAGCACTCGGATTTTTTCCGGGTCTCCCCAGGTCACCGCTGAAAAATATAATCTCTTCAGATCTTGTATTGTACCTATGACGTGCCTCCAGTTAACATGTCCACTTTTATCATGCAGGGCTCCGCGTGGACGATACTCAAGTAGACTTGATGGGGGGCTCAGACGAAGCATCAAACGAGAGGCCCTCGTTCGTGGTTCCCACAGGTAGGACACTGCGGAGTCACACCGGCAAAAGAGGCTGTAGGAGCTGCGAGGAAGCAGTAAAGAATTACAGGAAGACAGAAAGTGCGTCGTTGTTAAAGATTGTAAAACAGAGAGTTGGAGGAAAGAATCAAATCACCCTTTTACTTAGTCCTTCGAGAAGAAAGCGAGGTAGCATAAAAGGTAGATTAAAGGTAGATTAGCCAGAGTTTCAATGCAGTAATGATGTCCAAGAATTGTCACCTTTCCCCTCCCCTCTCCCCCCCCCCCCCCCCCCCCCCCCCCACGCGCACACAAATCAAATTGGGCGATTGTTACACGAAGGAAGTAGATTTTTCAAAAACTTTATTACAGTGAAGGAAATCCTTAGAACAGAAACTGCGTGTGTCGACTTCGTTTCTATAACCTAAGGGTTTTTTTTTTCTCTACTTGGCGCTAGTCTCCCCAACTTTCCAATGGCAAAGTAAAGTTGTAATCTTCGCAGGAAGTTTGACTATATGGAGTGGTTAATGGTAGTGAAGCAGTAGTGTTAACTTTGAGTTAGAGAGTACTTAAAACAACGGAAATACTTGCTGCTGACACTTTCCGAACAGCAAGAAAAAGGTAGTCATCTGATAGGTGCATTGAGTGGTTTTCGTTTGAAGCATCTGAAGGTATTTTGAGATTTGTTTGATTTTGCATTAGTACGCCTCGAGGTTGGTTTAAGGAGGCTCGAAATAGTTTCCCCTTTTTTCAATCAAATAAACATATTCTGTCCTTAGATACAGTTAGGGTAATCATATTAAGGCGAAATCTGGCCAGGGTATTAAGTACCCATCGTAGATTTCTCACATTATATTTTCCTCCAAAATAACGTTACCATGGCAACGATATTAGGCATTTCTTTGAGCCTTAAAATCAACTTATGTTGCCTTTTTTCAAGAAACGGGACGGTGAAATTTTCCCATTTAGTGTTACCAGGTAATGTTAGAAATACTCTCTAAAATATTTAAAATTCAACAAAATCTGTAGGTCAGTTTTTCAGAAAAATAAGTTTTTTTGAAATGTGCCTCTAATTTTTTTTTTTCACCTACAGAATTTTTTTAAATTTGAAAGACAAACGTTTTAAATTAATCTAAGCTGACATGCAAAAAATGAAAAAAATTCACCGTCCGGAAGCAGAGATATAAACGAGTAAACTTGCAAAATCAGAAAAAATGAGGGGGTTACAAGATCGGCATTTACGCATGCGCCACCCGCTCATTCGAGTGCACGCGCGAGTTGAGCTGAAGGTCAACACAAACGAATTTAAATGACCATTAAACCGTTTGTGTAGAATTTTCGTAGTTTTCATGAATAGGAGATGTCTATTTATATTCATGTCTATAGGACGTAGAAGAAAGGAGAGCGAAATTAGCGGTATTTGTTTATTTCTGGTGACCCACTTTGAATCGTGAGCTGACGTGAGCAGCTTACGAATTGCGAGTGTGGGTACGCGCGCGCGCGCTCAGCTGAAAACCCTTTCGAGCTTCCTTAAAATATCCTACGTTATTAAATTTTCACTCGCGGTGTTTGCGTTTTTACAGTTCTGATTGGCTTATCCAATCTCGGATATCAACCAATAGAATTACCGCATTACCTTATATGGAAACTGGTTATGCTGGTGGTTTTGAAAACTGAAACCACTTCCGTTCGGTTTGTTAAAGTGAAGAGTTTTCAGAGTTTAATGAAATTTAATAAGCCAATTGTTCCATTCGTGCTTTTTGAATACGAGATTGGTTAAAGCCATCTCGGCGCGCTTATCGGCGGCTGGATATAGTTTCTTTTCTTTTCCTTGTCGCGTTCGATTATCTTTGTTTGTATATTCTTTTCCTGTTGTGATTTTCTTGCGGCTCAACAGTACTCGTTTAAACGCCTTCCTGAATCAATTTCAGCTCTGTAAACGTTCTTTTCCTTGGAAGTTGTGCTTCAGGAGTAAATCGGTCGTTGGACTAGTGATGCCACAAGGGGTTTATCTCTAGAAATTCTTTCGACAACAGTCCCAATTTCGCTTTTCCCTGCTAATAGAGAGATTCGCTGGAACTACAAACACCAGGACGCTTCTCGTCGTCAAAGGACAATATGTAAATTCACCTCTCAATTTCAGTATACTATTACAATAGGTAGAAAAGTACTGAGGTCCAAGTTACTATCACCTTAATTTAAGGATGTAATATTCACTTATGTCCAGGTTTTACCCTAATTAGATGCACGCCCAATTTTGACATCCAACACAAAGTGTCCCTTTAAGTCTAAGTATTTGCTACCTATTTTCAACAATAAGGTAAGGGTAAAAGTTAGCGTTATTTTTAGCTTTGGGTAAATGCAGCAGTTAATCTTCACTTAAAGAGCAGCATTTGGGGGACACTTTGTGACATAAATTGTCTGTATTCTGAGACACAAGTGATGTTGAAGTTGGCTAGAAGAGCAAGGGGACACTTCGTGACGCTTATTGAAATCCGCGTGCATCTAATTAGGTTCAAACCTGGACATATCTCGTAATATTGGTATAACACAAAATTCCCATAACCAGCTAACGAAGGAATCTATAGAAGTACTTAGGAGAATGAACTTTTAGGCCATGGTAGTCAAGGGGCCTTAAAGGTTCGGCTAGTTATCTAAAGCCAACAGGCAAAATAGTTGCTAAAATCAAACAAGTTTCTTTGATCTTTACTCTTTGGGAAAACTCAAATTTTAGCTTTCGTGGCGTTTGCCATTTCTTCTTTTAAATTTTATTAGCGCACATATCAATGGCTGTCAATATGCGCCATGATCTCTTTTTTTTTTTTTTTAACGGAAACGTTCAGCTAATATTGTATGGGGTTAATTTTTCAGGGTTGCCAGAAGCATCTGACACTAGTAGTCAGCCCGCAAACCAGCGACTACCCAGCAGCAGTTCAGACACAAGACAGCTTTCTCTAGAAAGCCTTGAGAGCGAACCAGAAGGCGGTAACATAGCTACGGTGCCTGCAATCACGGTGACTGAGGCATCAGAAGAATCCAACGAACAGAATGTCCCCGTGTCACAAGCACATCCCGAAAGCTTAGAGACTGAAGTGGTGGAGCTGTTAGACGACGCAGAGGCCCTAAAAGAAGATGAAGCAGGAGATCACGAGGCCGAAGCTAAAGAAAGGTTTGTTTTCAACCAACGCCTTCTTCTTCATCTGTAACAAACATTCCATTTAAGTTGAGGTTTATTTCACTGCACTGCAGAATTGAGGAAGAACTTCCTTATGAAGGCAGCGCAATTCATCGGCATACTGGCCTGACTTTGACCAGGAACCCATGACCCGGAGCCTACAACTCCCATACTGGGCCTACGTCACGGCATTTTTACAGATAGATCTACTTTTAGACTACCTTCTCCGATGAAAACATATTTCCTTGCACAACTTCTCGGATGACTTAAACAACACACGGAAGGCAAATCTTTGCGTTTTAGGTTCTAGTAAGGGTCATTTTTCTTTTTAGTGACGTGGAGTCAACGAATTTATCTCACAAATCAGTCTTCGTGATCTACGTCACGATATGCTCACCGAGAAGAACCGACCAAAGAGTAAGGCGAATAGTCTCTCAAAATGGCGGCTTGAAGTGTGAACGTTTTTGTTTTGCATAAGTGCCCTAGATGATGTGAGAAACTAGATAAATCTGACGTTGTTGTTGTCGTACGGCTGTGGTCTGTGTAATTTAGACGCCAAGAAGATACCATATGGTTTTTAAAATAGTAGCTCTTAGATGTTCTATGTTTTAAAACATTCCATGTTTTGTCCTTCTTATTTCCAATGTATGTATAGACGTGACGAAGCAACTTTCGAATCTCGGGATTCTGCGAGGGAGGACGAATCACGACCGAGCACTTCAGGTGAGAATTACTATGTAGTTTGTAAGGTAGTGTTAGTTACAGTGAGGCGGTCTTTTCTGTGTGTAACCTTGCGATGTACCGGAATCGTCACCTTCGGTCAAACGAGGTTGGTGGAATCAAATCTCATCTGGGACTCATGATTTTTTATTTGGGTCAAATGTTCACTATATCGCTTATATAGGCCGCGTTTCTGGTGTAAGTGTATATCGAGACGCTCAATCCGTTTTCCTTTGCAGGAGTATCGTCTGATGCTGGTGTCCATTCTTCTGCGGGGTCCACAGCAATGGGAACAAGTACGGCTACAAAAACCAGACAAGGTACGGCGAGTTTCTTCGTGTGTCTCTGTGAGTGCAAGTGAAGAAACTTGCTTGTTTCTTTCTTCGCTTTTGATTTCAAATTTACTCGTTATTAAGGGTGAAGGTCTTTCCTGTAGTGGGATTTTAAAGTTGATGGGGTTTCTTTGTAATCACTTTATCTTTCTTTCAGATCCCAATCGGACTAAAGGTAGCGTGGTACAGTTAAAAAGGCCTGGCACATCAGCCACTTGGTCTGGTACAAGGGGAGGTCAGCAAGCACAAAGAGGTAAATAAAACGTGGAAGTGGTTCCCGTTTACTGGGATCATTTTTGAGAGAAAAAAAAAGCAATGAAAATAAAGTGTGCAAGTAGTTTCGGCCTTTTTTCCCCGGAACGGTCGGATAACATCGCAAAGTATCCTAGAACGGATACTTTTAAGCCGTTAATATCAGAAATGGCTGTATTCCTGACCTTTCCCCACTTTTGTGGCATTTGTTCGTCAAGTCAGAGGACAGTATCCTGAGAAAACAGCTTGAAGGTGTCAGATGCAAACAGATTATATGTGCCAAGAAGTTTTTATCATCGCAGTTGTGAGTGTCTCAGGCAAAAACGAAAGGAAAGTCTGAAAAGCTTAAAAGGGATTTGAACTCACGACCTCTGCGATGTGGGTGCAATGCTCTGAAGCCAACTGGGAGGTGATTTTGTGAGTTCGTAATTAATAAGGCCGAAGAGGATGTAAATCTGTCCGTTACATTGTCTTCAAGTTATGGTTTCTGATTTCAGGTGCTCCTTCATCTGGCCGAGTGCGACGACTTAGAAGGGATCCCGTGGCAGGTGAGATGATTCTTTATTGAGTATTCTTCTCGTTCGTGTTAGGGCTTAAAATGGCCAACCGACCAAAATTCGAGATTTCCCGATCAATAAAGATTCTGAAAATGTGATTTTATCAAGTGAGCTCATAAACGGAAATCGATTAAGGATTTGGAGCTGGCGACAAAGGGAATTGATAAAGGACTAACGCTCGAAACGCCAGCGCAAGTCTTTTTACGGTGCTTAATTTATCAACTAATTTGATGAAACCAAATTTTGTTGTTTCACCCCCACCGACGCATCGCCGCAGTTTGTTTAGAAATTAACCTCTTCGTGAATAGATTATGGTCGGACATGGGACGTGGGAATATTAAAGTAGCACTTTGTGTCAGAACAAGATGGAGGCCGAAGAGGCCTACCGTCACATGGTTTCTGTCATACACTTCCACCACGTCATCCAGCATGGCGTAAGATGTTGTAACCGAAAGTTTCAGAACCAGTGCATTAACCCATTTATTCCATATAGAACGGAATAAATATTATTTTAAGTTTATCTATAGTTTCAGCTATATCCCATGGAAACGATATAGTTGCAAAGATATACGGTGACCTCAAGCTCGCTTTTTGAAACGTTTGAAACGGAACGTTAATCTTTATCGTAGTTCATTTTCCAAAAAGTTTCCAAACACTATAACGGTGCGTGATATATATATTTTTAAAGGGCGATTCTTGTTATTCCTTCAAGTAATTGCTTCCCTATTTCGACTCTGAAATTCTTTCTTTCATTTGTTCGTGTTTAGGACCCTCTCACCGTGGGCGTGGCAGTCATGTGTCCCGTGGTAGGGGAGGAGGTACCCCCCGAGGTGGACAAAGTTGAACACGTTCGATGTCTCCGGTTTCAATAATTGACGCTTCATTCATTTTAACATTTTTGTACAGTTTTTTTATTTTCTTAAGTTCAATGAAAGTCGTGTAATAAAGTCTGTGACACTCATAAACGATTGGTAAGTTTGAGGCTCGGTTAATGAATAAAGAACTAAGCCCCAGTGACCCTTGTTCCATAAGGAAAATAGGGGTAGAATCTCTTCCTTTCTGATTAATTGGAGGGTTGGCCAATGCATCAATGTCATGTGATTCACGTTACTTGGTGTAGACGTCACAGAGTGAGCCGCCAACCATAGGCCATCAACAGAGGGTTTTAAGGAAGAGAGTTTTGTCGATAGTGACTTGAGCTGACTGAGGACAGCAAAAAAAGAACTTGGCCAATATCGAGCCATCTTGACCTCATGCTTGGTCGATCTTAGCACTTATCTGCTGGAAAATTTAAGCAATTGTCTCTTATAGACACGTGACAAATTCAGGTGGCTCCAACGGGATTCGAACCCATGACCTCTGAGATGCTGTTGCAATGCACTACTAACTGAACTGTTGTTCCCTTTCACGGAAACAAATAAGCCCAACATATTTTGACCTACTCCCAATTGTGTGGCTTGGTAGCTCAGGTTGTTAGAGGATTCGACGAGCGTCGCAAAGGTCATGGGTTGGAATCCCGTTGGAGCCATCTGAATTTTTCAGGTGTCTATAAAAAGACAATTGCCTAAATGTACCTTTCGTTTTTAAAGTAATACGTGAAACGTTGCTCTGTTGGAACCCACGTTTTTTTTTTTTTTTTTTTTTTTTTTTTTTGCGGAGAAGATGCATGGCCAGCGTACTGCATTTGACACTGCGTTTTAGTAAAGAAGCATACATTTTGAAGCAACCAAAAAACAAGCTAAATATATATATATTTTAATATGCAGTACAATGAGCAGGAGAAAGTGAGAAGGTAACCTGTAAGGAGGCGACGAGTAAGCGACGGAGAGCACGAGGAAGCAGGCGAAATATCAGCG
The DNA here is from genome assembly GCA_949126865.1 of Montipora capitata. Taxonomy (NCBI): domain Eukaryota; kingdom Metazoa; phylum Cnidaria; class Anthozoa; order Scleractinia; family Acroporidae; genus Montipora; species Montipora capitata. The sequence goes on along the minus strand of OX421449.1, from coordinate 43,693,518 downwards.
ACAACGAGAGAGCGAGCAAGAAGTAGCCCGAGCAAAGAGACTAAATTATAGCGCACCAGAAAACAAGCTGAAAAAAATGAGTAGTTATAAAAATATACATCTAGTAAAAAATTCTGATGCAGGTTGTAACAGTTTATGGAAACTTTATCTTCATGATCCGTTAGGTGAATCACCAAGAAGTATTCCTACATAACTGTAACTATAATGGTTGGAAAACATGATATCTAATTACGTTCTACATTAGAAAAACGCAATTTATGCTCTTTGGTTTCCTGTGCATAGGGTGAGCTTTACCAAGTTTTCGTTTTTTTTAGCGCCGTCTTGAATTACGTCGTACTCGATAAGTCAGATGTGCAAATGACAATCGCGCAACTCTTGATCTTTTGTATAAGTTAATATTAGTAGTAGTTCCTTATTTAAACTCGGTTAAAATCTTCAGTAATGACAATAATATTTTAATTCTAATCATATGTAAAAATTAAAATAACTATAAAGAACTTATTTACAAGATTGCCGAGTAGGAATCGAATGTTTCAAGTGCGCGGTTGATTTCCTTCTTAAACTGCCCAATTGCCCAATCCGCGTGCATCTAATTAGGGTCAAACCTGGACATATAGCAAGTCATAGTCTCTGTGTCGCTCACTGAATAATTCATGCAAGCACACTGGGGCTAACCCGTTGAGGCTTAAACATCGTTATAGCTTCGTCTTCTTCTTCTTAATGATAGCTGGTCCCACTTCAATGTTTAAAGAAGCAGGCTCGAGTTTACCTCGCAGTTGGCTTGCAGAATAACCCTAGCTACTCGGTTTTGCAATTTTTGTAGTTTCTCACATAGATAAGAACGCAATCCATCCCAAACGGGGGCACAGTAATCGAAATGAGGTTGGATTAAAACATTTTCCTCTTGCACTCCCCCCTCTTCCCCCACCGGGCTCCCCCCTTCAATGTTGGTAACGGAAAAAGGAAGAGTTGGCGATAAGGAAACAACATTGTTTAAGGGGGAGGGGTCTAGATGGAAAGACTTGCTGGGGGGATGTGTCCGTGATTCCTTAAAAGGGAAAGTGTCTCAACACTTTTGGCGCTTATTGAATGTTACTCGATCCCCTTTTATTTTCTTCATGCCCTCCCAGGGGTGTTTTGGCACCAACATGGCCGTCTTATCACGTGAGTGCATTCAAATAATTGAAACCATCTCAAGAAGTGCATGAAAGACTCCTACCTTTCTCCATTGCTTCCAAAGCGACTGTCCAATTCACTTTAATAATCAAATATTAATGCTAGTTTATGTAATTTGTTTCCAGATATTTTCTACATGCAACGCCATAGCGCCTATTTGGGTAGACTTTCATACACCGGACTAAAATGGCGGACTGCAAAGGAACCATTATTATTCCGATTGGGCCTTGCCAATTAGATATTGTTAAGTTCACTTTGTTCTTTTGTTTTATGGACATTGATTATTTCAGATCCGCTATATGAAAGACCAGCCGCCTAATTGTAGTTAACAACACCCGTCTTCATTCCGTGGTGTTTAATAACCAGTTTTTCGTGAAGCCGTTTGTTTGTAAAAGAGCAAATGTTGTGAAATCCACAAAGAGATTTAATCTCTTTGTGGATTCTATTACATTTGCTCTTGATTTACGTAACTTTCAAACAACGATCAGCAGCTAGTTTTTTATCGGGTTAAATACACAAGGCGAAGCCGAGTGTTTTTAGACCAGATAAATTTTTTGAACGGCTTCAAAAAGCGTGTAACTTTGGAATCCAGACATTGGTGCAAAATGTCAGAGAAGAAAATTAGCATACAAGAAAATCAAGCTATGTCTTATTACCATGCCTCATGTAAAGAATAACAATAATGAAAGTGCTGTCGCTTTTTAAAGCTAATGCACGTGACATTTTATCGGTGAACTGATAGGCTGTTTTGCTCATGAATTATTAATGCTTTTTAATGCAGCCATGAAAGACATGAAAGCAACTGAAAGATACTCGACAGAGGGTAGAAAAATCACAACAGATTTGCCTTTTACGTTTTATTGTGATTAAGCAAGGTTACACCAAGTATTAAGCAATACCTACGTCAGTGTCCAAACGAGCTATCGTAATTGCTTTACAGTGTACATATTTCTAGACTTAATATTGCTACAAAACACACATCGCCGAGAAGAACTTAAATTACTCTTCCCAAGGTATTATCATGCTAAGAGAGAAAAAATGTGGTCTCCCTGTCCCGTTTTCGCATTAGCTTTAGCATATTTTTTTTCAACTATGACTTTCAAAAATTTTCTTTAAACCTGGAATCAATCAGAAGGACATTTATAAAATTCTGAAAAAAAATCAATTTGAGGCGTAAAAACTCATTTGTGCTGAAAATTCGAATCATATTAAACCCTTGGTTTAAATTATAAATCAGTATCAACTAGTATAAAAAATTCGTCCACCACTTTCCAAAAGGCTTGCATGCGTTTCCTCTTTCAAAGCGGATATTAATTACGTGAAGAAGATTTGAAAAGATGATTTGGATGAATTATCACGCGTGATCTAAAAGACGATGGATGTTAGAACTAAGGGTCGAATTCTCTCTTAGCTTTATAATCTCTTCCTCTAACAATTGTAATATACAATCTTACAGTGGTTAAGAACTAAGTGCGCGCTGTCTAAAGAAACACGCCTTTTTTAAAACATTTTACATTGATAAATCGGTATAGAAGCCCCATCTCCCCTCCGTTGGTTAAAATGAAAGCAATTTGTTCTTTTCTGTTATTGGAAACAATTCCCAGCAAAAATTTTTTTAAATGGCCTGTCTTTGACTTTGGAGATCAAGGCAATTCGCAAATACAGGAACAAATTTGATTATGCATGGGGAGGGGGGGTGGGGGTACTCTAAAATTTAAAATTAAGAGATCTCAGACAACCACGCGAAAATTAACAACCTCTATAATATATTGTTTTGACCCTGTAATATCTAAACTCTCCCCGCTTTATATTGTGTAAACTACAATACTGCTTTCAGTTAAGAACGATTCATAAAAGCAGAAATTCTCATTGTAATTGGGAACTTTTTTACCGACAAAGGAATTTTAAAGTCGGTGACGCTAAATAACAAGAATCAGGAAAAGTTGTACATCTATTCAAAAATCTGAACACGATGGTTACGAAAATCGGTGACAATTATTTTACCATCGCCAAGCGCTGCTGTAGAAAGCGGGTAATTGAGCTCTCCTTCCCTTGTCCCTTTTGCTCCAAACTTAGTTACAAACTCTCCGCTGAGTTTAAACACCTGCACTCGGTGATTTAATGAATCACAAACAAGCAGATGTCCCGCTCTGTCCACTGACAGGCAGCCAGGATCATGGAACTCCCCGTCCCCATTCCCCTTATTTCCAAATTTATAAAGAAACTCCCCCTCCCTATTAAAAACTTTTATACAGTGATCACCTCCGTCTGACACAATAAGAAAGTTTTCGTGTTGGATACAATGAAAGGGTAAGATAAAATAACCTTCAGTACCGATACTGCGCAAAAACCGACCATCGAGTGAAAAGATTTTGATTAATTTGTTATCTTTGTCAGTAGCAATAATGTTGCCATCGCTGTCAATTGACAGGCCAAGAGGAGTGCTAAACTGGTGATCCCGGGTTCCTTTTCCTCCAAACTGATTAAGATAATGACCCTCATCACTAAACAATTGAACTCGGTGGTTCTTAGTGTCTGCCACTATAATCTTATCATTTTGAAAAGCTATCCCAGCAGGCCAGTCGAACTCTCCCTGCTGATTACCCTTTTTACCAAACGATCTTAAGTGAGTTCCATTACTGGCAAATATCTGTACTCTGTGGTTATCACCTTTACTCACTGCAATCTCATCGTTGCCATTCACTGCTACGTACCCCCCAAGGACTGGAAAACATTCCAACATACAAACCTTGTTGTCCAAAGGATAACACGGGTCGGAACTGTCTGCGTTTGACTTGAACCTCAAAAGGGCTGTTACGCACATGTTTTCCATTGACTTTCACGGATGCCTGAAATGTTCCGGTTTCTTTGGGAAAATAGCGGATTTTGTAAGTGCCATCTTTGTTATCTTGTATTTGAGGTATGATCGCACTGTCATGGCCCTCAAGATTTCTGATTTCCAACGTCACACGGTCATGTTCTTGGTAACATTGTTCTTTTTGTGTGTTCTTTGTTGTTACAACAATCTCAGCTTCAAGTCCAACAGTTCCTTCACACCTGATCCCTTTTCCCTCAGCGCTCGAGTTTTTCGAGCTCGTTTTGGTGACAAAAAAACAGCCAATTTCTTTCGTGTTCATGTCATGAAACAGTTGTTCATTTCCTTCAAAGACAAAAGTAGCCAAACTTTCGCCGCCACGAGTAGCTGAATCTTCTTCTTCGCCTTCCTTCTGAAGTATGTTGTCTAGAAATTCATTTGGTTGCATGAATTGAGCGCTTGTGCTTCGCTTTAAAATCATTTCCAGTTGTTGGATGGCTGCTTCGTGCTTTTTGACTTCCTCTTCGATTGCGTGCTTTTGCTCTTCTGAAAGCTCCAATGATTCTTTTACTTTGTTTTCCATCGCATCAACCATTTCGTTCTGTTTCGCTTCTATGACCGCAACTAACCTGGTGACAAGCTGCTGCACATCGGTTTTTACCCTAGCAGCTTGCTCTTGAATTTTAACAAAGTTTTCATCAATTGTCGCGATCCTTGTCCTCTTCTCCAGCGCTCTACGTTTCTCTGATTCAATGGCTGCATAGACTCTCGCTTTTCGTTCCTTTGCGGCATTTTCCACAAGGATCTTAGAGTGACCTTCATGGTCTAGTAAAGCACAAGCGTTGCAAATGCTAATTTCGCAATCCTGACAGAAAAACTCTAATTCTTTCTTCTCGTGACCTTCTTTTCCACAAAGTGTTGGCTGCTTTAAAATGTTCTCAAAGTCTTCGTCTCGAAAATCTTTCAAAGCCAAAGCGTGGTGTTCTTTATTGTTCCTTAGCCCGTTATGCAGAGGGAGGCAGTCATCACACCAGAATGAACGACAAGTGAAGCAGTACGCAGATTCTCCGCTTGTTTTCTCGCAATTTCCACACTTGATGCCACTCGTATTGCACTCTGTGACAGGCAAAGCATCCAACAAACTGTTGATACGAAAGTTTGTTGGAAAAGCGTTAAGATCACCGTTTCCAGGGATCCTGAAATTCTGCCTACACTCGGGGCATGAAATAGTGTCTCGAATTCCGCTCGTTTGTTGAATCCTTTGCAGGCAATGAAGGCAAAAACTGTGTAAGCAAGGAAGTTGCTTTGGATTAGTGAACCTGGTCATACATACAGGACAACAAAGGTGTTCATAAATATTGTCTAGAAAGGTTTTGATATCCATGATAAACGAAGAGGGGAAATTGGACTTCCGTGTTGAACATGGTGACGATCTTGGTTCATTGTTGTCTGGTTTTGTTATCTTAACCAATGAAAATGCCCAAAGTCAAATGTTTTAATATCCTGGATTTTTTTACAAAATTAACGTCATCAAACTGTCATGTTTGTTATGGATTTTCCCTTTTGGTTGCATTTTCTCAGGGGTCAAAATTTTTGTTTCTGGCTACAAAACCACAGAAAGAGTGAACACAATAGAAAGAAGGCGTATCTGGATTCTTAAGCTTAGCAACAAAGCAACTCGGGTATTAAACAAAAATGAGATGAATGTTTCGGAACAATACCGCATTCCTTCCTTCCCCTCATCCCATGCATGTGGCGTTTTGACAGTTAGCTCTATGTTCCCGTTCTTTCTATCGTTCCCTATCTGATGTGAACCGTCGCCACGCCGGACGGTTCTCTACAGTGTCCTCCCAAATGTTGAGTATACCGCCACGGATGTCCTATCGCAATGAAAACTTTTAATGTTAATTGATGAGGATTTTGACCTTGTGTAGCCCCCTGATTTTCTTAGAATTGTTAGCAGCGGATCATCTGTGTCATTTGTGTCATGAAATTGTTTTTACAAATTAAGGCGCCATAAAATATCTTCAGTTTTAATGAGTTTTCTGACGCACAACGCTTACGATCTAGCCTGCGAACACAGACCTCTTTCCGGCGGTCGTTTACTGACGATCGTGTGGATTCCGTTTTGTGCGGAAAATTTGAGCATATTCATGGTTTAATGTTCAATGTCTACTTTCCCGTCTTCTGTTTAAATGCTACTATTTGCACTTCTCATCCTTTTCACCATCCGCGCCTTTTTGTAACTGAAACAAATGATAATTTTGGCTTCAAGTTATTTTAGCTTCGAAAGTATTTTGTAGCGTCATTTGGATACTGACTTGACTTGCTAAGGGCTCGTTGTTGCCATTTGGTTAATTCATGCATGTTTGATCCGCCTGTCACTGGAAAGGGGTGGTGTCCGTTTTTGCTGAGTTGTAAATTTGCTAAACCTTTATCGATGCCGCTCAGGCGTTTTTAAATCTTCAGTACTCGCACAAAAAGTTCACCTGCGTAACTGAAATTTGAAATCAATTCGTACATGATATAAAGAAAATGCAGTACTTCGCATACGGCTTGTGTGCCTCTCGGTGAATGAAAATGTCATATTCACCAACAACTACCAAGTAGTAATTTGTATCCACACGAAAGCGCTCAAAATTGCCCGAAGTTGCATGATCGGAAGCAAACAGAGCAAACTCCGGATTTGTCACTGACCCGTTGAAAGAAGCAGCGCGATGTTTCTCCTTTCCTGAAACGTTCAGAGAAAGTCCCTACATTACCGTAGGTAATCGAAATGTTCCGGTGAATCCCGAAGGTACTTTAGCTGGTTTCCAGTCCCTAAAATTCATTGTTAGTCCTACAAAAATATGGCTCAAACATAGCATTTAGGGCCGTTGAATGGAGCGTTTTGCGTAGAAATTGCATTCCATTTGTTCACGTTAATGGCTACCAAACAATTGGTCTGTTATCTGTCATTGTAAGTTATGTATATATATATATATATATATATATATATATATATATAGATGGAAAAATTTCCTGTATGTGTATGACCGACATATTGACGACCCGCACGCGTGTGACACACGAAGAGTGCGTGTTTCGCGGATTCCTTGGTAGCGGTGGTTCAATTTTTTAGCAGTAACAGTATAGACACCTTTCGATATATTAAAATTCAGCTTGACAGTGAGGCTTAGAGGACGCAAGCAAAAGAAAAGAATAAACATGTTCATTTAGTTTCCTTTGTTTGTGTCCTCAAGGCTGCCAAGCTGAATTTTAAAATATCGAATTCAAAGTGGTCTATTTAAATAAGGGTAGAAAAATTATCCGTTTTCGAACATCTTTTGAGCGGCCTAAGAATTTTCAAATATTTCTGCTCTTTCTCTGGGTATAATACTGTTTCGATGCTATAAAATCTCAATAACTTTCGGTCAAATCGGCGAATCTCAAATTGCTGCGGATTATGTTAAAGGTAAAGTCTGCTTACGAGCCAAGTGGCCCATTAGGCCGGAGCTTATCCCGATTTCTATAGCATGGAGCGACTAGGAGTATTTTTACTTCCCCTTGGATGGGGTGCCAGTCCATCGCAGGCCGGGGTTAACCCCGGCATTTTCGCCGGTACCCATTTATGCACATGGGTGGAGAAAGGCAACGTGAGAGTAAAGTGTCTTCCCCAAGAACACAACACAATGTCCCCGGCCAGGGCCCGAACCCGAACCACGCGATCCGGAGTCGAGCGCACTGACCATGAGGCCACCGCGCCTCCCAAAGGTTTCCAAAATTCGAAATTTACCACTCTTCCCCACTACCTGTATTTTGGTTGTACGTGACGATACACAGAGCAGCGAACAGACCGGTAGGTAGCTTATCCTTACGCATGAACGTGATCTATGGAGCAATTTCCTTGCCAGGATATTAAAAAAAAAAAAAAAAAACAAACAAGAGGCCTACAAGGGCGTATCCGTGAAATGCGCAAACAGTTAACACAGAAAGTCTAGTTACAGTGAATTTCAACTACAGGTAAACTTCAGAAAATGGCGAGAGATTACCAGAAAGATAAACCTGTAATATAACTTGAAGTTGTTTGTTGTAAAACTCATTGTTGATGTTATTAAATTTGCAACTGCAAACAACGAAGCTCTATTAGCTGGTTATCAGGATACTGGATTATTCATTTATTTATTTATTTATTTGAAGGAGACTTTAATCAAATCCCACAGTTTTACCTGCTTCCTTAACTCCGTTAATCCAAAAATTACAAGATCAACCTTAAATCATCCGAAAAACTTATTACAAATCACAGTTCAACAACTTATCATCCTGGGCCAGTTCTTCAAAGTCGATTAAGGCTAATCTCAGGTTAAAAATTAACAAAGGAGTTTTATTCTCTACCCCCAAATGCTATTCAAGGCTGATATTCTGTAAAACTTTACATTAGAAGAAGTCAATCTTGAAAAACAAAAATAAGCAAAGGAAACTTTCACCAAAACGTTGGAAACATAGACCGTATTCATAATTGGCGGATAAGTAATTATTCTCTTGTCTCTATGCTAATTATCAATAACCTCGTTAGCACGAACAAAATTCAAAAGAATCTTTGCTTCAAAGTGAGGCTAGTGAGGATGGTTAGCACAAGGACAAGAGAATAATTTCTTGGTCGCCATTTATGAATGCGGTCTATGAAAGAAAAGTCTACGCTAATCCTGGATTAAGTTAATCGGCTTTCGAAGAACCGGGCCCTGTATTCGAAGTCCGGTTCCGTAATCCAGTTCAAAGTTCTAATTTTACAATTCCATAATCTTGATAGCAGTATTAGAGTAACTTGGTACCAAACGTTCAACAATAACTTGAAATCTCGTTAGGCAAAAAGCTTAAATCCTGTAGTCCAGTCCGGGTTTAAATCACCAAAACTCTCTCTCTCTCTCTCATCGATTCAACAAAAAAACTACAAGTAGTAAATAGTTCTCAGAAACTACAAAAGTTCGTCGTGATTCTACACTTGAACTGAACAAAAAAAAAACTATCAAAAACGAAACCAAAAAACCCTAGTGATCGCTTCTCGAGAGAACAAACAGCCGAAACTGTTCTGTGCCTGTCTCTTACGGCTCTGGAATCCAGACAATGGTGCAAAATGTGAGAGAAGAAAATTAGCATACAAGAAAATCAAGCTATGTCTTTAGGCCCGTTTTAAATGTCGCATTTTACATGTGCCGAATCTTATGCAAATGAGAAAAATCTATTGTTTTCGCTCATTTGCATTAGATTCGGCACATGTAAAATGCGACGTTTAAAACGGACCTTACCACTATGCTTTATATAAAGAATTAAATGAGGAATGTTCTGTTGCTTTTTAAAGCTCATGCAAGTGACGTTTTATCGGAGAGCTGATAGGCTGTTTTGCTAATGAATTATTAATGACATTTTAATGCAGCCATGAAGGACGTGAATGCAACTGAGGGGTAGAAAAATCACAACAGATTTGCCTTTTACTTTTTATTCTGATTAAGCAATTTTACACCAAGTGTTTAGGAATTCCTTACGTCAGTGTCAAAACGAGCTATCGTAATTGCTCTACAGTGTACATATTTCTAGACTTAAAAATTATTGCTACAAAACACACATCGCCTACAAGAAATTAAATTACTCTTCCCAAGGTATTATCACGCTAAGAGAGGAAAAATGTGGTCTTCCTGTGCCGTTTTCGCATCAGCTTTAGCATTTTTTCACAACTATGACTTTCAAAAATTTACTTTGTACCTGGAATCAATCAGAAGGGCATTTATAAAATTCTGAAAATCATATTAAACCCTTGGTTTAAGTAATCAACCAGTATAAGCTAATGTAACAAATTCGTCCACCATTTTCTAAAAGTCTCGTTCAGTGCACCGGGCACTTGTGATAAAATGCGTCCCCTCTTTCAAAGCGGGTATTATGCGAAGATTTGAAACGGATGATTTGGATGAATTATCAAGCTCGATCTAAAAAGCGGTGGATATAAGAACCAGATGTCGAATTCTTTCTTAGCTTTATAATCTCTTCCTCTAACAAGTGTAACTACACTACAATAGAAAACCACGCGTAAATTCAAAACCTCTATAATACATTGTTTTAACCCTGAAATATCTAAAATTGAAACTCTCTGCGCTTTAAATTGCGTAAACTACACTACAATACTACTTTTAAAAACGATTCAAATGAAGAAATTCTCATTGTAATTGGGAACTTCTTTACCGAAAATGGAATTTTAAAGTCGCCGACGCTAAATAACAAGAATCAGGCAGGAAAAGTTATCCATCTATTCAAAAATATGAACACGATGGTTACGTAACTCGGTGACAATTATTTTACCATCGCTAAGCACTGCTGTAGAAATTGGGTTAATGAACTCTCCTGCCCATGTACCACTTGCTCCAAACTTAGTTACAAACTCTCCGCTGAGTTTAAACACCTGCACTCGGTTATTCGATTCATCACAAACCAGCAGATGTCCCGCTCTGTCCACTGAAAGGCAGCAAGGTTGATCGAACTCCCCGTCCCCCTTCCCCTGCTTTCCAAATTTATAAAGAAATTCCCCCTCCCTATTATAAACTTTTATACAGTGATCACCTCTGTCTGACACAATAAGATAGTTGTCGTGTTGGATACAATGAAAGGGAAAGATAAAAGAACCTTCAGTACCGATACTGCGCAAAAACCGACCATCAAGTGAAAAGATTTTGATTAATTTGTTTTCACCATCGGCAACAATAATGTTCCCATCGCTGTCAATTGACAGGCCAAAAGGACGCTGAAGCTGATAATCCCGGCTTCCTTTTCCTCCAAACTGATTAAGATAACGACCCTCATCACCACACAGTTGAACTCGGTGGTTGTAAGTGTCTGCCACTATAATCTTATTATCATGAAAAGCTATCCCAGAAGGAAAGTTAAACTCTCCCTGCCGATTACCCTTTTTACCAAAAGATCTTAAGTAAGTTCCATTCCTGGCAAACATCTGTACTCTGTGGTTACCAACCTCACTCACAGCAATCTCATCTTTGTCATTCACGGCTACCCCCCAAGGACTGGAAAGCATTCCAGCATCCGAACCCTGTTCTCCAAAGGATAACACAGGTCTGAACTGTCTGCGTTTGACTTGAACCTCAAAAGGGCTGCCACGCACATGTTTTCCATTGACTTTCACGGATGCCTGACATGTACCGGTTTCTTTGGCAAAATAGCGGAGCTTGTAAGTGCCATCTTTGTTGTCTTGGATTTGAGACTTGATCGCACTGTCACGGCCTTCACGATTTCTGATTTCCAATGTCACGCGGTCGTGTTCTTGGTAACATTGTTCTTTTCGTGCGTTCCTTGTTGTTACAACAATCTCAGCTTCAAGTCCAGCAGTTCCTTCAGTGATCCCTTTTCCCTCAGCACTCGAGGTTTTCGAGCTCGTTTTGCTGATAAAACCTATTTGTTGGACTTTTAGATCATCAAACAACTTTTCGTTCCTTTTAAAGGTGAAGACATGTTCGATGTCACAGTCCGCTGAATCTTCTTCTTCAACCTTTTCCTGAACTATTTTGTCCAAAAATTCATGGGGCTGCATGATTTGAGAGTTTGTGCTTCGCTTTAAAATCATTTGGGTTTTTTCGATATCTGCTTCTTGCTTTTTCACTTCTTCTTCAATCTCGTGCCTTTGCTCTCCTAGAAGCTGCAACGCTTCTCGCACATCGTTTTCCACCTCATCAAAGATGTGATTCTTTTGCGCTTCAATGGCGGCAATGCAAGTGTCGGCAAACTTCTGCACATCCCTTTTCACTCCTGCGGCTTGTTCTTGAATTGAAATGCAGTTTTCATCAATTTTCGCGATCCTTGTCATCTTCTCCAGCGCTCTTCGTTTCTTTAATTCAATTGCTGCATTGACTCTCGATTTGCGTTCCTTTGCGGCATCTTCCAAAACAATCTTAGCGTGACCATCGTGATCTGTTAGAGCACAAGCGTTGCAAATAGCTATATTGCACACCTGACAGAAAAACTTGTGTTTTTTCTTCTCATGTTTGCCACAAAGTGTTGGCTGCTTTAAAATGGTCTCAAAGTCTTCGTCTCGAAAGTCTTTCAAAGCCAAAGCGTGGTGTTCCTTGAATGCTTTTATCCGGTTATGCAGAGGGAGGCAGTCATCACACCAGAACGAACAACAAGTGAAGCAGTACGCAGATTCGGCGCTTGTTTTCTCGCAATTTCCACACTTGATACCGATCGTATTGCACTCTGTGACAGGCAAAGCATCCAAAAAACTGTTGATGCGAAAGTTTGTTGGAAAAGCATTAAGATCACCGTTTCCAGGGATTCTGAAATTCTGCCTACACTCGGGGCATGAAATAGTGTCTCGAATTCCGCTCGTTTGTTGAATCCTTTGCAGGCAATGAAGGCAAAAACTGTGTAAGCAAGGAAGCTGCTTTGGATTAGTGAACCTGGTCATACATACAGGACAACAAGCGTGTTCATGAATATTGTCTAGAAAGCTTTTGATATCCATGATAAACGAAGAGAGTAAAACGGATTTCCGTGTTAAACGTTGTGTGACCTTGGTTCGTTGTTGTCTGGTTTTATGATCTTAGCCAATGAAAATGCCTAAAGTCAAGTGTTAAAAAAACCTGGGTTTCTTAGAAAAGTCACTGTGACATCATCAAATTGTCACGTTTGTTATGAATTTCGCCTTTTGGTTGCATTTAGTCAGGGGTAAAGATTTTTGATTCGGGCCTCAAAACCATAGAAAGCGTGAACACGAAATAAAGAAACCATGTCTGGATTTTTAAGCCTAGCAAGAAAACAGCACGGGTATTAAACAAAAATGTGATAAATGTTTCGGAACAATTCATCCCCTCCTCCCTCTCTTCCCATGGCGTTTTGCTCTTTTCTCCATGTTCCTGTTCTTTCTATCGTTGCCCGACGGTTCTCTACAGTGTCCCTCCAAGTGTTGAGTACACCGCCACGAATGTCGTTGCGAAATGAAAAGCTTTTAATTTTTAATTTTAACGAGCATTTTGACCTTGTGTACCCCCTTGATTTTCTCAGTTACTCTGAATTGTTAGTAGCGGATCATTTGTGTCATCTGTGTCATGAAATTGTTTGTACAAAGGGGCCATAAAATATCTCCAGTTTTAAAAGGAATTCTGACCCACAAGGCTGACGATCCTGTTGATTCTCTTGTACGGAAAATTTAAATGTGTGAATTGTTTAATGTTCAATGTCTACTTTCCCGTCCACTGTTTAAATGCTACTATTTGCACTTCTCGTTTTATCATCCGCGCCTTTTTGTAACTGAAACAAATGATAATTTTTGCTTCAAGACCCTTTAGCTTCGAATGTAGTTTGTAGCAGTCATTCGGATAAACTTGACTTGCTATTGAAGTGCTCGTTGTTACCATTAGGTTAATTCCTGCATGTTTGATCCGCCTGTCACGAGCTTGTCACGTGAAAGGGGTGGTGTACGTTTTTGCTGAGTCATAAATCTGCTAAACCTGATTAGAATCACGCTATTCCTAAAACTCTTCAGAACTGGTCAGTCATTGCGAACCACAGAAAACCTCAAAATATTTTGATCGTAAACAACGATTCATTTTGGTTTACTTATGGCATTTTCATCGTAAACAATCCAAAGTGCTCACCCGCAGGCGTTTTGACCTTTAGGAGCGCGATTCTAAAAATGCCGCAAATTTGTAAGTTGTTTATTCGCTTTTTCCTTTATCGATGCCGCTCAGGCGTTTTAAGTATTCAGCATTCGCTCAAAAAGCTCACGGGCGTATCTGAAAATTGTAATCAATTCGTACATGACGTAAAGAAAATGGACTACTTTGCATACAGCTTGTGTGTGTGCCTCCCGGTGAATAAAAATGTGATATTCACCAAACAACTACCAAGAAGCAATTTTTATCCACACGAAAGCGCCCAGAATTGCCCGAAGTTGCATGATCGGATGCAAACAGAGCAAACTCCGGATTTGTCACTGACCCGTTGAAAGAAGCAGCGCGATGTTTCTCCTTTCCTGAAACGTTCAGAGAAAGTCCCTACATTACCGTAGGTAATCGAAATGTTCCGGTGAATCCCGAAGGTACTTTAGCTGGTTTCCAGTCCCTAAAATTCATTGTTAGTCCTACAAAAATATGGCTCAAACATAGCATTTAGGGCCGTTGAATGGAGCGTTTTGCGTAGAAATTGCATTCCATTTGTTCACGTTAATGGCTACCAAACAATTGGTCTGTTATCTGTCATTGTAAGTTATGTATATATATATATATATATATATATATTCCACTTCTAATATAAAATTGGCAGCAAATTTCCATGAGTGGTGGGTGGCGGCTGGCGTTGGAAGAAGTAAAATAAAATCATCAAATTGCTATTGGAAACGCAACGTTTGTCATTTCCTAAAATGTTCAGAAAACTTCCCAACGTAAGCGTAGATACCCGAAATGTTCCATTGAATCCTGAAGGTATTTTTAGCTGGTTTCCAGTCCCTAAAATTTATTTATAGTCCTACTAAAATATGCCTCAAACGTAACATTTAGGGTTGTTAAATGGAGCGTTTTTGCGTTGAAATTGCCTTCCATTTTTTCACGTCAATGGTTACCAAACAATTGGTCTGGCATGGTATGTTATGCGTTGAAAATTTTCCTGTATCTGACCGACATATTCACGACCCGCAAGCGTCATCTTTCGAGACCCAGGGGCAGTCAGTCGAGACGGGACGAGAATCGGGACTGGCGTTTTCAAGTAAGGCGAGATCGAAAAGCTCCTCTCTAATTACTTGAAAACCTAACGCCAGTCCCGATTCTCATCCCGTCTCGACTGACTGCTCCTGGGTCTCCGAGGATGCGCGGGCGTGTGACACAGGAAGAATGCGTGTTTCGCCGTTTCGTTGGTAACTGTTGGGTTGTCCGTTTTTGACATATATTCAGCGACCAAAGAATTTTCAGTTATTTCTGCTCTTTCTTTGTGTGTAATGCAGTGTCGATGCAAAATTAAAAATCTCAATAACTCAATTAGAAAAAGGTATCTTGCCCAAAGGCTTCCAAAATTCGAAATTTACCACTCCTCCCTACTACCCGTATTTTGGTCGTACGTGGCGGTACGCAGTGCAGCGAACAGAAAGGTAGGAAGATTATCCTTACGCATGAAGGTGATATATGGAGCAATTTCCTTACCAGGAAATAAAAAAACAAAAACTCCCTGATGAAGTGTGCGTTAGTCACACGAAACGCGTAATGGAATAAAAGAGTTATACAACTACTTAAGTTGTTCGCAGAAATGCTGCTCGTCACTTTTATCTTTTCCACGCCACCGGTAACCCGTCACCATCACCTATCACCCGCCAACAATCAATCAGCTGTCGGAACAGTTCAGAAACGTTGATGTTGACAAGAGGATGAAAGAAGAGAAGAAACAGTTTCAACAACACGTATGCAGTTTGAAGAGTGACAACCAGCGAATGAGAACATAGAGGGAGTCACTCAAATCTGAGTTATCCAAAACACAAGGAGAATTGGTGGGACTTAATTGAGGTAATGTATTAATTGGTGAGATAAAGAGCTTAAGAGTTAGAAGAATGCATGTTTGAGCGTCGGTTGCTTTTTAACAGTAAGGTGTTGTGAAATTACTGCGATTTTCATAATTCTGCGGAGCTCATCTACGGCCAAGCTGCGTTTTGGCTTCCATCAATCAAACTTTCGACGCAACCAAAGATGACAAAGTCAATTGATGTGTGACATAACCCACCAATCAGCATCTTTGGTTCCCAAGGTACATTCGTACATTCGAAACTCGACTCCCACGGAAAGCGATGGAATCTGAACGAATCTTTTTACTGAAGAATTTCTAAAAACCTTTCATAATGGTGTTCGAGCTGTGAACTAAACAAAACATCCAATTCACTTTCCGGAGGCGGACTCGGCTATGTTCGAAAATTTGATTGATGGAAGCCAGAAACGCAGTTTGGCATATAGCGCTTCAAGGTAAGATTCCATGTTGTCGTGCATTTGTTCAGTAATAGAACACAGATGAAGTCAAAATGTGGTAAGAAAAAAAAAGTGGCACACGACACGATAGCCGAGTGTGGCAGTGATGTTGTAACCACACTTTGGCGTCTTTTCTGTGATATACTACTGAACAGACGCGCGGTAACATGGAATCCATGAGATTTAATAGGTACTGAGATTTATCCACGAAAATCATAGTGAATAAAATTCGTACTGATTCTAAATGTAGCCAATCAGGAACAAGAACGACAAAATTTCACTGTGAAGAAATATCGTTCGTCCAATCAGCAACGCAAACGACGAAATTTCACTAGTGATGACCTAGTGATGAATGAACGTATCGATGTGGAACGTTATCCGACAGTCGTTGCACAACAACCGCGCGCTTTGAAAAATGGCCGGGGAAAGGTTTGCTTCTGTTTGCTCAGTTTAGGAATTAATTTTAGAACAAGAAAACAGAAATGCCGCTCAAAAAACCGAAAGAGATGTATGATTGCTTGAACGACTTTTGAAAACGAAGGTCGTAGTCAGGAAAATGGAAGTTATTCCAGCGGTTGA
>OX421449.1:43656970-43666970 GCA_949126865.1 Montipora capitata | reverse complement strand
TTAATAGATTGGAAATATGCATTAATATCATCCAAACGTCTTACTTTGCTAACCAAGGTACCCTGCGTTTTCCTACCAGTAATTCTATTGGCTGTGTCCCACCGTCCCTTAGATCCCCTGTAGTGTTTCCTGTTTTCATTGCGGACAGCATTTATTTGATTTTTGCGAATCAGGTCATTGATTTTTCCTTGTCTAATATGGCTCTCTTAACATTGCTGTCTGTTTTGCATTATTAGTGCTTATTTTACAAAGATGCGTCACTAGGATCTGGAGGATGATACACACTGGCGACATAATAGTCTGAATTTTGTGTTGATATCTTACACCACACGACTTTCAGGTAATGAATTTCCGTAAAATTTAATACGTTGATTTTTCAAGTCATTCCTACAGAGAAAAGCAACTCCACTGCCCTTTTTTGATGGGAATGCCGATAAATGGAATATTTGCTCGCAAATATATTTTTATGGTTTTTGCACGGCAAAAGCGATGGATATGAGAACTACATGTCAGATTCTCTCTTAGCTTTATAATCTCTTTCTTTAACAAGTGTAATATACAGGAATGAAATATACTGAGCTTACAGCGTCCATGAAGAACTCTGAAGGGTGTTAGCCAAACACTTGGGGTTTTTTTGGCCAAATTCATGATTATATAGAAGCCATCACCGGTCCGTTTGTTAAAATGAAAGCGATTTGCACTTTGTTGTGAATGGAAACAATTTTGAATTAAACTTCTTTAAACTGGCTTGTCTTTAACAATTGACATCAAGGCGATTCGCAAATATACGAGAAAAAGTACTCTAAGACATTTCGGACAGCCCCAGGAAATTATACAATGGGAACTCGCCCCGCTTTTTGTAATTGTATTCACTATAATATTGGTTAAAAAAACGATTCAAATGAATCGAAATTCTCATTGTAATTTTTTAACCGACTAAGGAATTTGAAAGTGGATGACGCTGGGTATAAAACAATCACGAACAACTGTAATCTATTCAAAAATTTGAACACGATGGTTATAAAACTCGGTGACAGTTATTTTACCATCGCTAAGAAATGCAATGGAAATAGGGAAATTGAACTCTCCCGCCCTTCTACCATATTCTCCAAATTTAGTTACAAACTCTCCGCTGAGTTTAAACACCTGCACTCGATGATTCGATGAATCACAAACCAACAGATGTCCCGCTTTGTCCACTGACAGGAAACCAGGTTCATTGAACTCCCCGTCCCCCCTCCCCTGCTTTCCAAATTTATAAAGAAACTCTCCCTCTCTATTAAAAACTTTTATACAGTGGTCACTTCTGTCTGACACAATAAGATTGTTGTCGTGTTGGATACAATGAAAGGGAAAGATGAAAGAACCTTCATTACCAATACTACGCAAAAACCGACCATCGAGTGAAAAGATTTTGATTAATTTGTCACCAGTAACAATAATGTTGCCATTGCTGTCAATTGAGAGGCCACCAGGAAACTGAAGCTGGTGATCCCGGCTTCCTTTTCCTCCAAACTGATTAAGATAATGACCCTCATCACTAAACAGCTGAACTCGGTGGTTCTTAGTGTCTGCCACTATAATCCTATCATTATGAAAAGCTATCCCAGGAGGCCAGTCAAACTCTCCCGGCTGATTACCCTTTTTACCAAACGATCTTAAATGAGTTCCATCACTGGCAAACATTTGTACTCTCTGGTTACCAACCTCACTCACTGCAATTTCATCTTTGTCATTCACTGCCACACCCGAAGGAAAACAAAGCATTCCAGCATCCGAACCTTGTTGTCCAAAGGATAACACGGGTCTGAACTGTCTGCGTTTGACTTGAACCTCAAAAGGACTGCCACGAACATGTTCTCCATTGACTTTCACGGATGCCTGACATGTTCCGTCTTTTTTGGCAAAATAGCTGAACTTGTAAGTGCCATCTTTGTTATCTTGGATTTGAGGCTTGATCACACTGTCACGGCCTTCATGATTTCTAATTTCCAAGGTCACGCGGTCATGTTCTTGGTAACATTGTTCTTTTTGTGTGTTCCTTGTTGTTACAACAATCTCGGCTTTAATTCCAACAGTTACTTCGTGGATTCCTTTTCCCTCAGCGCTAGAGTCTTCCGGCATAGTTTTGGTGATAAAACTGTCAAAACAGCCTATATGTTGGACTTTTAGATCGCCAAATAAGTTTTTGTTTCCTTTAAAGACAAAAGCCATGACATGTTCGATGTCGGAGTTACCTGAATCATCCTCTTCAGCTTTTTCCTGAATTATTTTGTCCAGAAATTCATGTGGCTGCATGAGTTGAGCGTTTGTGCTTCGCTTTAAAATCAGTTCGGTTTTTTCGATTTCTGTTTCTTGCATTTTCAAGTCTTCTTCAATCTCGTGCCTTTGCTCTTCTAGAAGCTGCAACGATTCTCGCACTTTGTTTTCGACCTCATCAAAGATGTGATTCTTTTGCGCTTCAACAGCTGCAATGAAACTGGCGGCAAACTGCTGCGCGTCACTTTTCACTCTCGTGGCTCGTTCTTGAATCGAAATGCAGTTTTCATCAATTTTCGCAATCCTTGCCATCTTCTCCAGCGCTCTTCGTTTCTTCGATTCCATTGCTGCCTTGACTTTCGATTTGCGTTCCTTTGCGGCATCTTCCAAAAGAATCTTAGCGTGGCCTTCATGGTCTAGTAAAGCACAAGCGTTGCAAATGGTAATTTCGCAAACCTGACAGAAAAACTCTAATGCTTTCTTCTCGTGACCTTTCTTTCCGCAAAGTGTTGGCTGCTTTAAAATGTTCTCAAAGTCTTCGTCACTAAAGTCTTTCAAAGCCAAAGCGTGGTGTTCCTTAAATGTTTTTATCCGGTTATGCAGAGGGAGGCAGTCATCACACCAGAACGAACAACAATTGAAGCAGTACGCAGATTCTCCGCTTGTTTTCTCGCAATTTCCACACTTGATGCCACTCGTCTTGCACTCTGTGACAGGCAAAGCGTCCAACAAACTGTTGATACGAAAGTTTGTTGGAAAAGCGTTAAGATCACCGTTTCCAGGGATCCTGAAGTTTCGCCTGCACTCGGGGCATGAAATAGTGTCTCGGATTCCGCTCGTTTGTTGAATCCTTTGCAGGCAATGGAGGCAAAAACTGTGTAAACATGGTAGCTGCTTTGGATTAGTGAACCTGGTCATACATACAGGACAACAAACGTGTTCATGAATATTGTCTAGAAAGGTTTTGATATCCATGATAAACGCAGAGAAGTATGGATTTCCGTGTTCAACATGCCTTAGTTACAATTAAAATAAGCAACACATCTTTAATTCGTTGATTGTTGTCTGGTTTTGTGATCTCAACCAATTAAAATGTCTAAAGTCAAGTGTTTTAATATCCTGGTTTTGTTAGAAATTAACGTTATCAAACTTTCACGTTTGTTATAAATTTCGTAATGTGAAGAAAAGCCCTATAATAATGAAGCTGATGTTACAAAAGCACAGAAAGTGTGAACACGGCATAAAGAAGGCATGTCTTTATTTTTCAGCTTAGCGATGTACATAATAAAAACCTTTCAAACCAACACGGGTAGTAAACAAAAATGATATAAATCCCGGGGGGGGGGGGGGAGAGGGGGGAGAGGAGGGGGACTCTTATATAAAAAGGAGAGAGATGCTCGTCGGAAATTTAAATTAAACCCCTAAAGGAGACTAATCTGGGCGTAGCCCTTGACCCCTAAAAGAGACCATATTAAACCACGGAGAAATAAAGTATGCACTGACTTTTATTAAGCTAAAAAGAGCAAGGCTGATATAATGGCGAAGGAATATATTGCAAAAAGCCAATATTTCGAAAGGCACTGCATTTCTTCATCGGGGTTTTACAAACAATGACTACGGTTAACAAACTCGTTACAACTTGAATAGTTATATTGAGTGTGATTTAATACAGCCCTAAAGATAAGAATTTCTTTTATATTTCATCGCGCGCAACCCTAAAGGGGACCTATGATTGCGTTTTTCCCAGAACATCCTAAGTGAGACCAAAATCTGAAAATTACACCGCTAAGCGAGACGACGAGAATCCCTGCCCTTTTTATATGGGAGTCTCTTCCCCCGGGATATAAATGTTCCGGAAGAATTCGTTCCCTCCTCCAGATTATCCAACCATGGCGTTTTGCCGGGTCTCTACAGTGTCCCTCCAAGTGTTGAGTACACCGTCGCGCTTTAAGGTGTCCTTAGGAATAAAAAATTTCTTAGAATTGTTAGCAGCGTACCTTTTGTGTCATGAAATTGTTTGCACAAAGGAACCATCCACCTGGCGTTTCAACATACCAATAAAATATCTTCAGTTTTAATGACGATTCTGACCTTGACGATCTAGTTGATTCTGCTGCTTGGTTAACGTTAACTAATGCGTTGGATTTGGTATTATCATGCAAATTAGCTACACACTTCTGAGGGGGCAAACAACACAAGTTCGAGAGGTTATGACGAACATCTTTGCCACACAAATGATTTGTTTCACGTTCATTGAATGTTTATAACCTAAGTAGTGAAATAGAATGATTACACAAGGTACTTCGATGATTTTTTAGTCACCCCGAAAAATGAGCAGATAACGAAGTAGAAAGTCAAAATGTCAAAGGCAATCAAAAAATATCAAATTATTATAAAAGGTACGTAATTCTAAATTCTAAAATGTACTTTTAGCAATGTTATTTCAATATTTCGACCAGCCGATTTTCCGCAAATTGCCTTTTTTCCACTGTTTGCCCCCCAGCATAACGCATGGCTAATTTGCATGACAATTTGAAAACCAACGTGGCGGCTATCGTGAATAAGGCCTATTGACTGAAAACACAAATTTTGAATTTTTGGAAAATTTTGGCCCGCGTGTAGTTGATCAAATCGTAAGATCCTTTTAAATATGGCGTCGCCACCTGTTTATGAAGAAGTGTTTTAGCAAAATAAAGGCAAATGGCAGCTGGGGCGTCGGCTGAGTTGACTTTTTTTGACGAAGACGAACTGCCTGTAGCCCTCCTTCGTATTGCTCGTGCTGTTCACGTAGATTCTGAAAACGAAGAGCCTTCTGACGTCGATAGTAGTGCTTCGGAGGACTCTAGCGATGAAACTGAAGACGAAGATGACAATACTGAGGATAACAATGACCGAGACTATTCGAATTTGCGATGGCCTTGTCACGTTCAAGCTCCAAGGAGGGTTGGATTTCAATGAAGATGTAGGCATCAAAGTCGATATGCCCGCGAATTCCACTTGCGTGGATTATTTTCATCTGTTCTACATGTACACCGATCATGTTTACCAGCTGATTGTGAGTGAGAGCATCCGGTTTGAGCGGCAGAAAGATGAACTTGATGCGGATTTATTGGGCACTCTCCAAAATTTTGGTGTCCCTGAATTGCCTTGGTCTCACATTGTCCATGGGCTTAGTGTGAGAGTGCATATTTCATGCGCTCACATGGGCCCTGGGGCCGATAAGGCCACACATGCGCATACATGACATAGTGTATGGCGTGTTTATTCTGTTCGCTGTTTCGGATTTCTTTGTACTTTTATATCGGTAAGTCCTGTCATCGCTTTGTAATCTGTCCACAATCTTTTAAGTAATGTGTTACTGTGCTTGTAACTTAAGTGTTTTGGAGACCAATTAGTATTTGGAGCGTTATTTGTACGGCTCTCCGTTCTCATGTAGCCGTGTGCTCGTGTCGCAAGCCACAGTAATTTCCCGCTTAGATGCAGCTTTTTGTATTTCTCTTTCTAATTTCGTGTTTCCAACTAGTCTTATTTCTGTTTGTTTACACATTTTATATTTCTTACAGTGTCCTTAAGATGTTTAGCTGCCAGGGTGAGCTTATTTTTCGTCTTGGTCTCCGTGACCACACTAGGCCGGCGTTTGTTTGTGTCTATTATCGGGTCCAGTGAGCCTTCATGTCTCACGTTTCTTAGTTTTAGCCACTGAAGTATTTTTGTAAGCTAGGCCTGGTATTTCCATTCGGATTCTTTGAGTCGCTTCCATATATATTGATTTCTGTAATTTTCCATTAGGTCTTACTGCGTAATAAAGTTGTAATTTAGAGCAAAAGAAACCTGTGTCACATTAGTGAAAAAAACCAACCTCAAATCGTATTGGTCCATTATTCGCAAACACAATGGCTAGAGATCGTTACCTTGCAATTCTGAGGTTTCTGCATTTTGTAAACAATGACAATGCACCAGAACCTGCAGATCCTAATAGGGATAAACTGTGGAATATAAGACCACTTCTAAATATTCTGCTTTCAAGGTTTACTTCAGTATACTCACCATCACAGAATTTATCTTTGGATGAAACTTTGATAAAATACAAGGGAAGAGTCCAATTCAGGCAATTTTTGCCTTTGACAAGAAGCCGGTTCGGTCTGAAGGGATTTGTAATTGCTGATGCAGACAATGGATATGTCCTGAACACCATTATTTATACTGGGAAGGAAGGTCCTGCAGCTAGCAAAGACCTTGCTTTTAGAGTTGTAATGCAACTTACAGAGCCATATGCAGATAAAGGCTACCGGTTGTATGTTGACAACTGGTATACCTCAGTCCCACTATTTTTGGAACTAGAAAGGAGAGGAATACTTGCATGTGGTACTGTAAGGGCAAATAGAAAATATTTGCCTCAGGATATTGTGGATCCTGAGAAGGCGCAAGTTAAGAGACTAGCTCGAGGGGGTTCTCTTTTCAGGCAAAGGGGAAGTCTTGTTTGTGTTACATGGAAAGACAAAAAAATGTGCACTTGCTGTCTACTTTGCCAGAAGGTACTGAAATTGGGCAGGTGGAAAGAAAAGTTAAATCCTAAGGATGCTGGGAGAAAAAAATCTGTCCACAACCAAAATTGATCAAATTGTACAACTCACACATGGGAGGGGTTGACTTAGGTGATCAAAGGATGACAACTTGCTCCAGACTGATGACAGGCCAGATAATTGGTATTACAGAGTGTTTTTCCACATGGTTGAGGTTGCTGTGCTAAATGCACACATCCTGTACCCGAAAGCAGGCCACCCAGAAACCACTCTTGGTCAATTCAAAGAGACACTGGTGCAACAACTAATTGGAGGAAATTGTTTTCGCCGTCAGGACAGGAGTCAAATATTGCCAGACACTCGCTTCAATCACATGCTTTTTCACCACCCTGTGGTCACTGAGACTCGTAGGAAATGCAAGGTGCACATCCAACAGGTTGACACCAGCTATGAGTATAGCATCTGTCATGTCAGCATGTGTCCAGCACCGTGTTTTGAGAGGTACCACAACTTAAACAAGTACCTTTTTGACAATCCATCAAGAGATGGCCCCAAAAGGCTAAAGGATGTAAATGGCAGACCAAGGGCTGGGCCTCAAAGGAGATCCAGATGAAAACTTTGTATACCATGTAAATAATCCTCAGTGAAGCAGGTTTTTTGTAGCATTTCAATGTGCCACTTTTGTGTGAACGGTTTTTGTTGAACTGGTACAGTAATATTTATTGCACATACTTTACAATTCAAATGATCAGTCAGAATGAGATTCAACTAGTAAAATTTGTTTTTGAAATGTTCTCCTGTGGTGGAGTTTTTCATTCAGTGTTTAGTGACTTAAACATTCATATTCTATGTTTAAGAACAGTTCTGTTTGGCTAACAGTTTGACATTTGCAAAATGTAACATTTTTTCTTGTTGTTTTTTTCATTTTCAAGATTTTTCTTTCTTTTTTCTTTAGCTTCTGTTATATGCCTCTGTATTAAAACTGATAGGATGAAATCTCTTCTTTCAGAAAATGTATAGGTTATAGGGGATTTCATTTAATGGAATGAAGTGGTGGCTGTAAACCATTAGTCATGCCTCATGCCCCCTTCCCCCTCAGTCCCCTAGGGGTTAATGGAGCCCTCTAACCTGTCTAGAAACAACTTCGTTCTTTCAGTCTAAATTTCAGCTTTGGAATTTTTCTTTTCATGAATGAGGTTACAAGTTTCTCTGACCTCTATGCAAACTGTTTTTTTTTTTAAATACATATCATGTTTGCAAGCAATTTATTTTGCCTTTTTAGGCCTTGCAAACAATTTCTTTCAACATTTTCCATACCCCCTCCCCCCCCTTCCCAGAAAAATAATGGTCCGTCCCTTGTAATACCTTCTAATTTAAATACACTATAGTAAGGGATACATGAAGTACCCACGTGCATCGGCGGTTTTACTCAAGTACAACGATCGACGATCTCTGTGCGATTTTTGTCGTTTGATTTACTCTTTAACTGCCGATCCAAAGCAAGGAAATGTTTACAGAAACTCAAATGAAAAGGTAAGCATTAACCATACAAGGATAATATTTTATTTGAAGGTGTATGACAACTGTAGACTGCTGACTGCCTATTAATTAACAGCGCTAATAAACAGTATTCAAGTCTAAGCACCCACCTCAAATGGCGCTGGTAAATAGTATTTAAGTGTTAGCACCCATTTTAAAACAGTTAGCCTTCAATAACTGTGATTTAGGGTTAGTCTGGCTCTGCAGTCTGCAAGTGCCAGACACCGTTGAGTTGATGCCTTAATGACTTAAAATATAACGATTATGTCTTCATTTTAAATCGGTAAGATCTTTACAGATATCGTACCAAATGGGATGTATACAAAACATGGACTCCAGGTCCATGGACCACCCCCGTGTACCCGGTCCATGGACCCCTTCATGGACCCGGTCCATGAACTACCCCTGTGGAACCCCCCCCCCCCCTCCCCTTCGCCCCTCATTTTGCACATTCAATGCGTTTTACAAGCAGAAGAATCTTTAGACCGAAATAGAGAAGTGAACCTCGCCCTTATCTGGAGCCCATGAGTAAACAATTCCCATAGAGGCAGCGTGGCCCAGTGGTCAGGGCGCTTGCCTTGAGATCCGGAGATCCCGGGTTCAAGACCCGCTCTGACCACTCGTTTAATTTGATCCTGGTAGTCCCTGGTTCAAAATCCCAGCTGCACTTGTAAATAGCCAACTGGTTTGCCCCCGGCCAGTCGCGATTCTTAACAATTGTTGTTGTTCTGTTGTTGTTCTGTTCCGTCGTTTCGTTGATTGTGTATCATTGGTCCTGAAAAGCCCCTTTGGGGAGCAGTCAATTAAGTATGTATACTAAGCCTATGTCACGGTATTTTTACAGACCAGGAGCCCATGTACGATCTATTTTTAGACTACCTTTTCTTCAAAAAGACAAAGACAATTCCGGTTAGGTGACCGGGGCGACTTTGGCACCGGCGCGAGTTCACTCTGGTTCCCTCTCTTAGCTCTCTATTTGTTTACATGATACCACCAAAAAACTGTTATGCTGGGTCGACTCACACCGGCGCGAGTTCACCCCGGTTGCTGCATCGGAGCGAAACTTTCGTTCCGGCGCGAAATCTCGCAACGGTATCACGTAAACGTGGAACGACCTCTCGTTCCGGTGTAAAATCGGCTGAAACGGGTAGCACATGCGTACTTTTCCTGATAGACGCCATATTTGCAATTTGGATTCACGCCTGTATTTTGTCGATATGTGGTGTCCCTTCATGTAAACACGATACGAAATCAAGAAGTTACCCCGGTGTGAAACTCGCCCCGGTGAGAGTTAGTTTCTTGTGATCGGTCATCGGGTTCCTACAGAGGTCTCAATCCAAAAATAAATCGTGGTCTGTGAAAACGCCGTGACAGGAATATAGGGCTAATGTTCGCTGCTATAGCTAGTTTAACTAATATGGGATACCGATTTAAGCAATTGCCTGTTATAGACACTTACTTTACCTATTTGGTGGCTCCAAAGGGATTCGTCTATAACCCGCTTTTCAAACATAAGTTCATTTCATTCTCCGAGTTCTTCACCGCAACAAATGAACCCAACAAATTGACCTGCTCCCAATCTGACTACCGAAGTTTGAGGACTGTTTAATCTACCGCATATTGTGACAGAAGTAAGTGATCGATGATGTGACATTTGTTGAAATTAAGCGCTGTATTGC
>OX421449.1:43611970-43651970 GCA_949126865.1 Montipora capitata | reverse complement strand
ATCCACAAAGACAATAGCTTATTAAATACTGAGTTCTTAAATACTTCTACCACTCGACAACACGTCTGGCGTAGTTACCTATTTTCTTGTTATGTTTATCCCACTTGATTAAATTAATCAATTACAATTCTTCCTGATTTCCAAGTATTTTTTGATCGTTGTCATTAAAACGTTTCGTTTCGGTCAAAAAAATTACTTTATTTTCTCCCTTTTAAATACCCTCTGCTCATTCCTAAAATAGCTACTAGAATCTGTCCCATAAATAGAAACTACTTACACGTTTGGGCTGCTTAATCGAAAGCCGGCGTCTGCGCATGTTGCTTATGGTGGAACATAATCAGTCGTAGGTATAAACCAGCCTAGAATGGCCTGTTAATAACCTCACAGAGGTATCGACTATCAACATTGAAATTCAAAACAGATAAAATATGCTTCATAAGGACCTCAGAGCTATGAGCTCCTCCGATGCTAAATGCAATTGGGGTGTTGTCTTCAAAAGCCCCTCGTCCCTAATTCCCATTATTACTCTAGTCTATGAAATCGTTTGCATCCAAGGAGTTTGCAGTCGCCAAGCTTCATGTCTAGCTATGTCCACTATGCACCGATCTACGTCAAAATTATATGGTGCTCTGTTCTGTTCTTAGCTCGTCCATAAGTCGCCTTGAAGGTCCCTCATGTCAACGTTAACTTTAACAAACATGGTATCGTCCCTGACAAATCCACCTTGTCGGAGTTCTACGTGAGAGAGAAGTGTCGGACAGCCTGAGGCAATATTCATATCCGACGTTGGTTTCTTAAAACTTGAGCTGTTAGGATCTGGACGAAAAGCATCACTGGCGTCCTTGACCTTGTTCTGGTCCATAATTCTAAAATGGACCTTGTGGAGGAAAGGCCAGGGTAATAAGGCATCGTATTCACCGCGCATGATGACAAAGAAGACCGACACGTGAGTTCCTTTGCCCATCCCATCACCATTTAGGTAAAGACGGGCACACACTTTGTAACCAAACCTCCCAACGTAGAACGGAGGGCTGTAAATGGAAATCGTCTTCCCAGAAACAGCTTCTTGGAATCTTCGACTGTACTGGTCGATTTTCCAAAGATAAACTCCATTATATGACGTTGCCTCAAGCATCTGAATCTGAAGATTTTGTCCTGAAAGTTGAATTTCATGCAAAGCCAGCTGGTTCTCATTTCTTTCCATACGTCGTTCACAGTTGGTGTGATGATTTGACAAAGAACGTGGTCTGGTCCCGTTTTGTTTTGAAGTCAGTGTGATTTCCTTGACGAGCGCTAGCTCGCTTTGCAAATTGTTAACCCTTGTTTCGTGTTCCTTTACAGTGTTCAGAATTTCCTCAATCTGCGAAGAAACAACGGTTCCGTTTCCTTCATCCGCGGCGGCAGCATCTAAGGCACTGCGTAGTTTCTCCAAGTCGTTTATTTGCCCTGTGATTGAGCTCTCTATCAAGGATATTTTCGTTTGCTGAGTCTGGATATTGATTTTTGCCGCCACAAGCTCCTCGGTTTGATTTTGAAGTTGCTGCTCCAAGTTGTTCTTCTCTTTCTGCAAGTGGTCGATCTGTTCTTCAATTTGTACATACTTTCTCCGGTTTTCAATACTTGATTGATTCATCTTTTCGACGTGGATCTTTATAGTGGCTTTCAGGTGCTCATCAACAGATTCTTTTTTACCCTGTTGACCAAAAAACACATTACATCAGACACCACTTAACGTTATAAAAAGCTGATGTAACCGGCTTTCGATAAGCTGTGTGGACGAGCAAGTGCAAAAGTCAATGTCTATTTAACATTGAGAGGGAGGCCTCTGTTTGTGTACTGCGGAGTGTTGAATCCTTGAATGCCTTCTCTGGAAAGTCTACCATTATATTGCGGAGTTATGAATCCCCTGGAAACATGTGTGACCTCATATATTGCATATAT
Source organism: Montipora capitata (assembly GCA_949126865.1). NCBI lineage: Eukaryota > Metazoa > Cnidaria > Anthozoa > Scleractinia > Acroporidae > Montipora > Montipora capitata. The sequence continues at coordinate 43,650,029 of OX421449.1, read as the reverse complement.
TTCGACTAGCGAAGAAGCTCGTAGATTTTACTACAGTTACAAACTCCGTGCAACCAAAAAGCAAACTCGGAAGGCCCGAAAAAAAAAGATCTCGCTTAAAACTTGCATGATTAAAATTCGAGACCTCGTTAATACTGGCACAAGCAACGCTCATCTGTAAAATACAACGACTCATGCAAGATTTGTTCAATAGTTTAAAGACAGTTTGCCGTTAATGGCAATTGGCACCCCGCTAATTGGCAGAAATGATGAAAATCCTGTTATGCTAGCAAGTTACTCCCTTTCAATACTTACCTGCTAGCTTAGGCTGGCGGGAAAGAAATTGGCCCTAAAGTTCATTTAACATAGGTCAAAGTAAAAAGAAAAATGTTCTTAATGTTGACAGTTTCGATGACTGTCAGCCGGCTATCTTTATTAACTAACAAGGTGACTTTTGTCGAATGTTAAATGTGACCTTACACAGCATAACTGACACTTAATAAACGTTTTATAATATTCACCTTGTTAGTTTTGATAAAGATCATGGCTGACAGTCATCGACAATGTCAGCATTAAAAATCTTTTTCTTTTTATTGGTGTGAGTGGGGGGAACATTTTATTTATTTATTTGCTAGCCTCATGAATTTTTTTAACAATGACCCTGAAATTAAATAGCTTTCCTTCAGATTGGCTAAATAATTGATCACCTCAGCCTTCGTTGTTCTCTGCAAACCCTAATCATTACTCGTGGCGATTCCTTTAACCAAGAATCCATAATCATAATCTGTGCGCAGTTTCATAAATAAGCACTGGCAATTTCAGTTTAATTACAGACGAGATCAGCGAGAAAACGTTGAAACCTCCTCCAGGAAATCTTCCGTTTTCACTCAAATTTTATGATTTTAAGAAGCCTCGTCTTTCATACTGACAGTAATGCATTTTTTTTCTGAAAGTATTTTAAAACTCCAAATAGCACTTGTTTTCTCAACTTATCAAAAGAGACTCACTTTGAATTCACAGCCATGAATGAAAAACGGGCACGGTACTTCCGCGTGAGGACACTCCTTGGTCAAGTGGTCATCCAACATGTCACGTGGTATAGTCTCCTTTCCGCAGAGTAAATGACATTTTACGGGAAATTTCCGGCACAAACCAAAATGATCCTACAGATAAACAGAAGACAATAACTTTTGTTTTCGGTTCTCTACTCAAAACGGATGAAAATGAAACGATATCAAGATTAAATTAGGTAGTATTGAAAATAGAAAGCGAAAATGTATGTTTGTCTATTCAGGGGCAATAGAACGGCAACGGGAAACGACTTAATTCAAAGAGGAAAAAGAGGTTCACTTACTAATCCGAGGGGATATGTCTCACGTGTGGATGCTGCACGAGTCAACGTTACCTGAGCTAAAACATCAAGGTTCAATTCGGTAGTTTTCTTTTAAATAATAGTGAGGAAATATGACTTAATTGCTATTTAAAACTAGCTCAATATTTCTTCTCCCATACCTTCAAGTTTCTTTGAAACACTTTTCCTCCGCAATATAGACAGATCACGGTCCTGTTAATACAGGCATTTGATGCGTGCTCTTCGAGACTTCTTCGTTCCATTGTCTCACCACAGGCAAGACACTGTACGTCACCATATTGACAGCTTGTTTCATGGGCCTGCTCGATAGAACAGTAAAAAGGAGGTCAGAATTATTATAGAATATAAGGATTGAAAAGTACGTCACGTTTTGAGTTTTCTAGGCCGGTAACCGTAAATATCTCCACTCTTATTAATAAGAAACCGACTACTGATTACTGTTATATTTATGAGGGAATGCACCTTTGTAGTCTTTGTACTTTGTATGGGGATATTTAGAGTGTCAAAACAGATCGGTCTCAGTTCGCTTAAATGTTATTACATAATTCATCTATAAACGCATTGAAAGAAACTGAAGGAAACGGGAGTCTGCCATTAGCAGTGCAAACGGGTCGTAAACTGGCTGTATATTCGTCGACAGTGAAAATGTCTCTTGGTTTCATGTGAGCATTGCCTGATAAAGTCGAGTGAAGTTCAAAGAACGACTCTTGTGAGTGACTGGCGTCTCGACAACCTGAGCGCAGTCACGAGTCTTGTGGACCTCTGAAGAAGACTTTTGCTCAGATTATGGAACATTGTATGCAAACGTTCTGCATGATAAATGTTACGCAGTGTATCCCTGTCAACTTCCTTATCACTTGTATCCAAAAATAGTTCTAAATGTCATATGTCGTTGTAACTAGGTAGTTGGCCATGTTAGAACAACTTTGTGATGTGTATAAAAAAATAAGCGTACACCTAAATGGTTGCATTTGCCTTTGTGCATGTAAGTGACTCCCATCATTTCTGGATTAAAACCATTTACAACAATATGATGGGACTCAGTAAAAGAGGATCTTTAAACGAAACCATTTACCTTAAAATTTCGGAATTCTCCTTTCCAATCGCAATTTCGATCTTTGTAATGGCAACGGCACTGGAGATCGAGTATTTCCCTTTCGCAGCATTTATCGCGAAAGGATTCGTATTTTGAAATCTGGTTGCCATCCACGGGACATTGAAGATTTTTTTGGCTGGCAGAGGAAAAAACGGAAGTAAATAATCTCTGTTTAATTAATCGAGCATCAATATTGTGGGAAGGTTTTCAGCAAATGTTTTCGAAACTGAATAATTTCTTTTCGTTTTCGCTAAAACGCCAAGTGTTTCCCCGTCGGTTTCACTCGCTCGGCATTCTACATCATGATTTACACAGTGGATATTTCATGAACGATCGAGGCGTTGGGTTGGCTTGGAGAGTTTCGTGGAAAACGATGGTCATCTCTCACATTCTTTTTTTAACTTTGTTCGTTGCAAAACATGGAATTCGGTAATATTGAAAAGCATTCAAACTGCTGCTCAAACCTTAGTCCTCTTTCATAGAAGGAACTGAGGGAGAAACGGTCCCTATGAATATACCAACGCATGAAAATTTGAGCCCATTGGATGCTCCTCACTGATATCGGCACATTAACCTCTCAAAAAGAGCCTTATGCAGAGTTCAGTCTCGATATCTAAAGGAAAGGCAACATAATCCATTTTGAAGGAATAAAATAAATGTGTGGATAGTCATCCAACAAGCGAAATAACTCATGATTGTAGGACCAAGGAAAGCTGACCGTCGTTTTAACAAAGGTCCAAAACGATGACATCATGATCGTGGCGCCTTTCCGGCCTTTCCTTGCGACTAAGTATTAATGGCCGAAAATACTGCCTACAGTGAACAAGGTTACCTACCTTAAAAGGGATTCCAAACATAATTTGCAGAATCTATGTCCACAAGACGTTTGCCACGGTTCGTTAAAAACAGTCTTGCAAATTGGACATTTAAGCCTTTGATCTGGTTCATTGACAAAGTTAACCATAGTAGTGTATATATCCTGCACAAAAGTTTCAGACTACCGTCTTTTAACCATTTTGACAACCACCCGTTTAATTTATCTTGTTAAAAGGGTTTTCCCCCATACTTTAAGAATCATGGTTCTTTTTTTAGATCGCCGTCGGAACTTTGACATGAAATAATATGCATAAAGTTGTCACGTTCGTCATGACAAAACGCATGTTACGATCCATCAAAAGCGAACAGCAAAAGCCAAAGAAAGAAAAAAAAAAAAAAAACACGAAATGGCTTTAAGCTGTCCACGCGATGAATTTAAACGAATTGCGAAGTAAAGTTTAAAAATGCTAATAATGCTCCCATTACTTCCGGTTCCGGTTCCGGTTCCGGTTCCGATTTATCTTCTTTTGGTTTCGATTCAATTCCGCTCCAACCCAAAAGCCTTTGAGAGACATTTCTAGGCTCCTAGTTGTAATGAATACAGACTGTCTGAAGAGATGTTTGCACCATAAATAATTTTATCTGTTCGGATATCTTATAGCTGAAAATTGAAGTGTCCGAAAATTTTAGGGAATGATATCTTTATTTCAGAAATTGCTAGCCAAACGTTTACCTTCTAAGAACTTCCAACCGAATCAATTGCTCATCCGGAACTGCTAGGTGACCTTTTCAACTGCCAAAAATTGCAAAAAACATCCCTTCTGAAAACTTTTCCCTGGTTGCGAGTCTTTTAGGTGGTGTTTTAGTAAAGAAATCTGTACTGAGCTGTTTGGCAACAAAGAACCGAATTTCATAGAACATATTGTCATGAGACGAAAGCCAATTACATTCTACAACACCCCTGTATCACTTGTTCTGGATAGCTGTACTGCGGAGGATGCTCTACAAGTTCAAGCAGTGCTGGACAGTTCCTTAAAATATCAACACGATACGCTGAATATAGAAGAAAAATACCCTTCATCCTGACCTCACAATATGGTATCAACTGTTACACAGGAACCCGGAAACCGGAAACCGGAAACCGGAACAGTTTCCGGTTTCCGGACCGGAATCCGGAAACCAGAACCAGAATATCCACAATTCGCGAACTACAACAACTCACCGACTCCTTGTACGCTTCCAGCGCTATAATCCCCACATTCAAGTATAAATTCTGAGGAAATATTAACTGTAAAATGGATCTCACCTTCTTATACTGGATATAAAGACTTGAACATGGTGATAGCATCATCAAGCTGAGGCAGCCACGTCACAATAAAGGAACTTGAGAACCCAGTCCTTCCAACTCTCATCATTTAGTCGTGAGACTCACGATTTCAGAACTCATCTCACAGTCTCACAATAGTACCCTCTGAGTTGCGTCTAGAGGATAACTGACAAACCTCTCTGCGCCCGGATACAACTTGGTGTTGTTTCTGATCAGCTTTAGCTTGCGTAACAAACGTTTCCGAGGAGAAACATACAAGATGAGTTTGAAGATTGTCCTGACCGCACGAAAATTGGGGCGAAATACAAAAACAGTGTTAGTCTGCGAACACATAAGATTACGTATTTCAGGCGGTCGTTTCTCGGGCCGGAAATACGTCTGTGTTTGCAGGCTAAAACAATGTAAATGCAAGAAAAGGTTATCAGCTAGACTGGTCTACTGCTCTTTAATTACATCAATCATGAATCAATTTATTTGGCCGAGATCTCCCATCTATCTAATGATCTTTATATCCAGTTTTCAGAGGCGTACATCCTTTTCTGCTGTCTGCAAAACGTTTGTTCAGAGGATCCATCCGGGGAATCTTCCGTACTCGCTAATAGGGAACCAGGTCCACGTCCAGTCTCCTAAATGCTTTCTTTGATCTGGTGATACTTGGACAGTCTATCGTTTACCTTTGGCAATTGCGTTTGTTAGCTGCAAGACCAGTATTTATAGATCGACACTGTCGTCTGCAGATTCGATATGCTGTGACAGACGTAATCTGTTTCAATCAATCAATTCCATTCTAGCACAACAGGCAAATGCAACAATCGTCGCTCTTCTCAATTTGTTGCATGTGTCTCACTTTGACACATGTAACCTTTGTTGTAATTTGTACCTGCTACACTTGCTCCACTGTCCATCGCAGTTCGCAATACTGAACAAGCGATTAGTCATTTCTAAGGGAGTCGTATTTCGCGTCCTCTCCACAAACAGAGGTGAAATACCTGACTCGTCCCCAGTCATATGCATCTCCTAGACGCAAGGCAAGGGGAAAACGAGCGGAAGATGCGCCCAGAGGAGAATGGGAAGGGAAGAAGAAAACAGACATCTCTCCTCTTTCTCTTTCTCCTTCTCATAATACCCCTCGTCAATGGCGCGTATTAGAAACGACTGGGGACGAGTCACGTGAAATACGACTACCCTAAAAACGAATGCGTGGGAGGCTACACTTTTAAGTGCCTATGAAATAAAAAATAATTGAAGATGTTTGAAAAACGTTTTGAAAAAAAGAAACATGGTGTTTGCATTTTAAAAATATCTATCGTTCAGGAGATATTAAAAGTTTTGTGTGAAACCTAATGACCTCATCAGTGGTTTCAAAGGAAAACAAATCAAATAACATGGAAAATCCTCAGAAATATTAAAGCAGTTCTCTTCAAACTTAGCACCGGCAATGTCCATCAACCAAGGCATAAAATAACATCCATCGTGCAGTTACCATAGCAACAGTTTTGCTTCCGGATTAAGCTTGTGCAGAACTGAGATCTGCATTTGGTGTTCAGGATACAGCACTGTCCTGGTTTGCTTGTTACTTCACTGGTACAACTCAACAAGTATCAATAGATGGCATACTCTCTAGGAAATTTACATGAGAGTATGGAGTACTTCAGAGTTCGTGTCTTGGGCCGTTGCTGCTTATTGTTTATGCTAGGAAGACATTTGAAATTGTGGAGAAACATTTGTTGGTTATGCAGACGACAGTCAGCTCTATTTGTCCTTCTGTCCTGATTCTAGTGTTAATCAAAACGTCGTCTTGGCCAAGATGGAAAGTTGCATTGATGACATTCGTAATTGGATGGTGAATGATAAATTGAAACTAAATGATGATAAGACCGTATTCTTGATCACTGGTACATTCATTTGTAAGAACTTGCTAAAGTCTATCACTAGTCTTCGTGTCGGGAAATCAGTCATCACTCCTGTGGCAACAGCAAGGAACTTGGGGTCATGGATTGATCCTAAATGATGACGATGGCATCTCATGTCACCAAAACATGCAACCCTGCCTTTTATTTTCTGTACAATATGAAACGAATAAAAAATATTTATCTGAAGAATATACAGGAGAAAGGAACACATACCGTGCATTTTACCTTTCGACAACTATCCGAAAAATTGGTTTTTGCCCTGAGCGGGACTCGAACCCACGCCTCCCTGGTTTCTAGTCGGGCATGCTAAGCCACTGCACCATCAAGGCTACCACGCTGGCAACGCGGCAGATTAATGAGATGACTTAGAAGCGTGGGGATCCCTAGGGCCCAACTTTAGAAAGTTAGAAATTTCGAGGCAAATGAAAGGTATAGACTATATATACAGGAGAAAGGAACACATACCGTGCATTTTACCTTTCAACACACCTATCCGAAAAATTGGTTTTTGCCCTGAGCGGGACTCGAACCCACGCCTCCCTGATTTCTAGTCGGGCATGCTAAGCCACTGCACCATCAAGGCTACCACGCTGGCAACGCAGCAGATTAATGAGATGACTTAGAAGCGTGGGGATCCCTAGGGCCCAACTTTAGAAAGTTAGAAATTTCGAGGCAAATGAAAGGTATAGACTATATATACAGGAGAAAGGAACACATACCGTGCATTTTACCTTTCATTTGTTCTAAACCCTGTCTGGGGTTTTAGAGGCAAGGTTACACACTCAAGTGAAGGAAAGTTGGGCCCTAGGGATCCCCACGCTTCTAAGTCATCTCATTAATCTGCTGCGTTGCCAGCGTGGTAGTCTTGATGGTGTAGTGGCTTAGCATGCCCGACTAGTAATCAGGGAGGCGTGGGTTCGAGTCCCGCTCAGGGCAAAAACCAATTTTTCGGATAGGTGTGTCGAAAGGTAAAATGCACGGTATGTGTTCCTTTCTCCTGTATATATAGTCTATACCTTTCATTTGCCTCGAAATTTCTAACTTTCATCTTTCTGAAGAATGTACTGAGACTTTAGTTCATGCCTTTATTTCAAGTCGAATTGATTACTGCAATAGTATATTATATGGCCTCCCAGAATATCAAATCAAGAAATTACAGCGTGTACAGAATATGAGTGCTAGGGTATTATGCAATGAAACTAAATATTGTCGTATTACTCCTTTAGTGGTAGACTTACATTGGCTTCCTATCAAGTTTAGAATTGAATTTAAATTTCTTTGGAATACTAACTGGAGATCGGCTGCTTTGTCTGTGTATAAACTAAAGAAGAGTAATGTATGTCTCTTCGTATTTGATTTCGTTTATATTACTAATTTGGTTGCTTAACTTTTCCCCTAACCCATTTTTTTCGCTAAAATGAATCTTCGCACCTGTTGGAAACGCATTGTGGCCAGTTTTCCATTTTTGAAACAAATCCTGCCGTTTTATAGGCTTCGAAAGTTGCGAAAATCCAAGCATCTTTTGTTCACGACCGAGTCAGAAGGGGAGTGGGTCTATTCCTGATTTGACGTCACAAACTGATTTACATTGCATTAACTCTTTGTAAAAATGCATGCAAAGTAGATTGTGACGTCAAATCAGGAATAGACCTACTCCCCTTCTGACTCAGTTGTGAAAAAAAGATGCTTGGGTTTTCGCAACTTTCGAAGCCTATAAAATGGCAGGATTTGTTAGAAAAGGGAAAAAATGCGTCTCGAACAGGTGCAAAGATTCATTTTAGCGAAAAAAAAATTGGGGTTAGGGGCACTTTAAGGTCTCGTTTCTAATGATGTTTTTGCCTTTTGGATTCCTGTACTAGCCCAGGTTCAAGACTTGATGAGTGCACAAACCATACCCTATTTCAGACCAAAATGGTTAAAACTGTTACCCTATTTCAGACTAAAACGTCTAAAAAACCATACTCTTTAATTTGGGCCGCGCATACCTATATAGCCCATATAAGGGAGTAAAATCTCACATTACTTGCAACACTTTCAATTTTATTTACATGATTCAGTGTTTTTTATGTAGTCTTCCAGAGAAACCAAGCGTCGGCGTAAAGACCGTTTTAATGAATACAGAATCCCTATAATCAATCCCACTAATAGTTATCCAGACGGCAGTCTCCGAGAACTCTCTTCGCAACACTCACCATTCAATGGTAATGGCAATGGTAATGAATTAATATAGCGCATTTTCTATTGACATATTTAAATGCGCTTTACAAGCAAGTGATCTATGGGTGAGATCGGACATCAGCATATACAGGCCCCGCTGGCAGCCCGCTATCAGTCCATTAAAGATCTCACCCACCCTAAAATGAGGCCTGACCATAACACAGGGAGCTCCGTGCCCTACTCTTTACAAACAATGTGTGGGTTTTTTACGTCCCAATGGCTTGTGAACAGTGAAGGAACGCCGTCTACGATTTATAATCTGTATCCGAGAAGACTTGAAAGTCTAACCATTTGCGGATGTAATTACAAAGGCAGCACTTTCTCCTTAGTTATTTTAAGACCCTGAGTGTTGGTCCGGCCGTAGTCGAACACACGACCTCCCGCATGACAACCCGGTGCTTAACCAACCGAGCTACAGTCATATGATACTCATTTCTATCGAAAAACTCATCTATCAACGTGACTCTTTAAGGAAAGCTCACGCGGCCATCTCATCGAGAAAACTATAGAACCTCTGAATTTTGACATCCAACAAGAAGTGTCCCTTTAATTATAAGTCTAAGCATTTGCTACCTATTTTCAACAATAAGGTAAAGGAAAAGGTTAGCGTTCTTTTTTGCTTTGGGTAAATGCAGCAGTTAATCTTTACTTAAAAAGCAGCATTTGGGGGACACTTTGTGACGTAAATTGTCTGTATTCTGAGACGCGGGTGACGTAGAAGTTGAGGCGAAGAGCAAGGGGACACTTCATGATGCTCATTAAAATCCATATGCATCTAATTAGGGATATTTCTGAAACATATTTTGCAAACTGACTTAAAATCCGGCAGCTGGAAATCACTAATTTCTGGTTCCAAGTGCTGAAGAAGATGATGTTACAGCATTGGCCGAGTCGGAAAATACCATAATGCTCTTTGTTTGTCCTCCCAAATTTTGCATAAGCGTTGTTTCCTGTTTCTCTTGAGACTTGCCATGGTCCCAAGAGAAGACAAAAACTATGCTTATTTAAACTTTGGAGGGAAAAACAAAGAGTGTTGTGATATTCTCCGCCTTGGCCAATTTAGCGCTGTGCATTTGAGGTCTCACAAGAGGTTTTTTTTCAATTCTGTGGAATTGATATCGTTCAGAAACAGATGACTCGTTTAAGGAAGTAAAACGTCTGAAAGAAGCAAGAGAAAGGGAGATATATTTGAAATAGCAACTGCAGAATACCCACCTGTCAATTGCACGTTATTTCAATAACATGTAAGTTGCCTTTGCAGTACTTTATTTATTTAAGGTGATTAACTTGTTTTGCACCGCGCATCTCATACTGCACATAACATTGTGACTTCGGAGATGGCGGCTCTTCGCGCCGGCCATCTGAAGAAAGGCAACAAAGGCCGCTTTTGACATTCAAGAGCTTTCAAGTGCAATCATTATAATTTTTCTCGCCATCTCCGAAGTCGCAATGCTATGGGCAGTATGAAATGCGCGGTGCAAAACAAGGGAATCACCTTAAATAAATAAAGTACTGCAAAAGCAACTTACATTTAGTCACTGGTTATTGAAATAACATGCAATTGACAGGTGGGTATTCTGCAGTTGCTATTTCAAATATATCTCCCATCTTTGCGAGATGTTTTCAAAATTTTATGCCCTACGATAACAATACCACCTCTCTCTGTGATGTAATAAGTGATCCGTCCCTTCCCTGAGGCTGATGATGTTGAGGGACCAGGATTAACTTGTGGCCTCACAAACTGTAGTTCTCTTTAGTGTTGCAAACAAATAAATAAAAACGAAACAAAGCTAAGTCAAGTTCACTTTATAAATGTGTACAGTTTCGGCAAAATGTCAGGTAGAATTTTGTTGCCGCTTGCACTACAGCAAAAAGCCTGCCTAAGCTCAATAAATGATGATGATAAGATATGTGGTGTTATCCAAAACTTAATCTCCTTGCTGATGTCATCAGTTTTCCCTACAAAAGAACTGAAAAAATGAGACCTATATACCTATTCTCCAATTTGTGGCGATATTATGTCCACAATTCGAGCAAAACCTGCCAGGGTCTTCACATTGAGCCAGGAGGGAGGGGGCGTCTCCAAGGTAAACATTGGTCGAGTCATCACTGCCAGTATGACGTCACGTTTCGCTTGAATGAAATTCAAAATGGCGCGCAAAGTGGCATTCGAAGAGACGTTAGAAAATGGAGGATTTTCGTTGGAAAAACTGATTCATTTACTGTAATCGATAATGGTAAAGTTTCTACTATATTTAGTTAGTTAGATTTGGTATTTTTTGTGAGCCAAAAACATTCAATAGCTCGATAATTCGACTGAAACTTGCTACCAACAAGGAATTTTATCGAGCAAGTCTGTTAGCCGGTTGACCTTTCGAGGACAAGAACACAGCGACGCACTGTTGTTTTGACACAGGAATAGGAGGTTCGGCAAAAGATATGCTGGGCTTTGTGTACTCTGAATTTCAGCCCTCCAGCGCTTGTGGTTCTTCATATCAATCCCTTCAAAGTTGGAGTGGCCGTGGAGAAAGAGGCGCCGCAATACGGTGTAAGTTCCTGCCTAATTAAGCTTATGGAAAAAAATTATAATTTACATTTTACAGCAAATACTGTAAGCTCAAGTCTAACCTTAACATACTCTGCTATTTCTAAAACCAGACTTTTGTCGTTTATGAGGTGAAAGTGTGCATCAAACTGAAGTATATTAATTTTTACTCCAGTGAGAATTTGTTGCAATAGAGATTTTGGTGGAAAGGAAAAATGTTACTTCTTTCCACATAAGTACAGTATTTCAACACCATTTGCTGTGTTTGGTTTTGAAAGGACAACCTTAAGATTGTCCTGGGTTGTTTTTGAACTTGAGAATGTTGCTGTCCATGGGAGGATAGCTGGAAGGATAGACTGAAAGGTTGTTTATACATCAGTGTGCTGAGGCACCCCATGAGCATAACATCCCTCACCTATGTATGTTTACTGAAGGGCTGCATTCTTTCAAAAGCTCGTTTAAACCTTCACTAAAAATCCCTGGTGTTAATTTTGAAATGGTCAAACCATATTTGACTTGTGGTTCATCAACTGCATAATTTGATCTGGGAATGGAATGGTCATATTCATCTTGTACTTGTACATGTTCTTTGGCAGGATCAGACCAGCTTCATGGATTTAAACATCCTTGTTTTTCTTGAAACATATCTTTTGCTTCCTTGTATTCGGCCTCTATTTTGACAGATTTCAAAAAGAAAGGCTGACATGACATACATATGTAAGGCACCATAGAACCATTACAAGGTTCTGTAGATATACATGTATATAGGCCATTGTGCAAAATTGTTTTATTTCCATTTTGTTCATCTAAAAAGTTGCATGCCACTGTAAACAGTTTATCAAATACTCTTATTTTATGTCTTTTACAGGGAATGTCAATGGAAAGGCAAACCTCATTACTGCATTGTGAACATATCACAACACATGGATTTACCTTCAGAATGCCACGCTGGGTATCACTTCGGGATTTTGACGAACTTTTTCCCTTTGCAGGCTTGTGCCCCCTGGATGATAAACTGACGCAATGCTTATCACATACCCTGAGATTCTTAAAATTTTCTGTGTTACCTGATAAGTCATGAGGGCTACATTTGATTTCATATTGCCCAATCATGCTATCAAATTATGACATCCTGCCTCATTTTCACACCCCGATAGACATGGCACACCTCCAATTAAACGTCCATTCATAATAACAGCCCCATTTATTTCATTTAATGGTGTGAAATCATGTAGAGGTTTACCACGGCTTGATAACCAGTACAAATCACAAGTGTTAAATTTAATTTACAATTAACTTGTGATCTCAAGTCAAATATAGTAGCATGTGGTGCAAAGGTAAAAGAATGCGACTTTCCTGTTATATCTACAACTAAAATAGATGTCACAAATCTTTTTGACCTAAAAAACATACTCAGGAGAAATCCTGGGTGGTGAAATTCAAGCAGGTTTAAAGCAGGATAACTCCACAGGAGACCAAGGCAAAGATGAAAAATTGGAAAAAACAATGGCATTTCTGTAGTTTGTTTGGAGCTTGCATCAAAGTTTTCCCCTACTGCTATTACACTAACTACAAATGAAACTACCAACAATGGATAGGGAAGGGCAGATGTGATCAAAATGAGAGCAGTGGGAACTAGGTACATGGGTGCAGAACAATTAGCTTATCATTCACAACCAGTTTTTGAGTTGTATCAATATTTAACAAAATGCTATGAAAAAGAAAAAGGCACATGAGCATAATAATGGAAAGTAAAAACTTTGATGTTAGACTCCAAAAAATCTTGCACCAGAGAAAATTTAGATAGTTGCTTGACATTTAAACAAGTCTTATAAACTGGGTCAAACAGAGACAAAAATAATTTCAAAATAATAGCAGTAGGAAATAATGTTGTATCCAGTAAATAATTTAGAGTTCCACTGTACTTATATATCTGCTTTGAGCATATTTTGTACAACATTTCCCAGAAAAGTAGCACACTGATTGTCACAATAACACAAATTAAAGTGAAAACAGAATAAAATAAATTGTTAAGGTTGGTGTTGTAGACTGGTCTTAACTTTGAATTGTAATAAAAACATGCACAACAAAAGAGAAAGCAACCTTTCCAACACACTCAAATTTGGAACAATTTTATTTTTTACCACAATTGCTTGTAATCTCGCGATCTGATTGGATAATTTGCTGTTGTCGATAAGAGTCTAGGCAATGCTGCTCGCGTCATGCTTGCGTCAATTTGTCACGCAATGTAATAGCCAATCAGGAGCGCTCATTTTGGGAAATAAACCAATTATATTGCGAGAAAGTTATAGACAACGCTTGCTCTTTCTTTGAGTTGTGATTTTGGTCACGCTCTGAAATAAAAACTTTCTTTGGCATCGAATATTGTGGTAAAAAACAAATCGAAAGTGGTTCATTGTTGTCTGTACTCTTATCGACAATGATATTCGTCATCACAGCGGTCAAAATTTGTTGTAGACTCACTCCGCTACGCCTCGTGAGTCCACAACATTTTGACCACTGTGATGACGAATATCATTGTCAATAAGAGTACAGACAACGCTGAACCACTTTCGATTTGTTAAGTAGAGCATATGCAATGCTCCAGTGGAGTGAACCTTAATTTTATTGTCTAGAACATGAGAATTGGATGGGATGTAAAGACTAAGAGGAAGCCTTGAAAAGTTGGGAAAGGCTTTGGAAATAGCAGCAATAACAACATGAAAACCCACAAAATAGAAAATGTAATGACATCCTTGAGGAAAAAGCCAAGTTAAGTCAAAGAGTGAGTCATAAAGCAAACATGTTGCCACCATTAACATAAAAAATGCAATATTTTTGTTCATTTTTAATTTTCTAATATTTACAACTACAGTATATTTTCACTAAATTATTTTAATTGTACTCTATTATTATTAAAATTATATTCTACTTTATTTCACTGAACGTTTGTTAAGACTATGTATAATATGTATATATTGTTCACTTTGATTATTAAATACATGTACATGTATTTTTAACAGAGAATTGATAGGGCCAACCAGCACCAAACCAAATACAGACTATAGAAACTGACAGCAATTTAATTTAACCAGAGGCACTCGATACAATGATTGCAACTACCCAATTCAATCACTGCAAAAACTCAACTCTGCTGCACTCAAAAACCGGAACAACAGATGCCACATGCACAAACGGCAAAAGCCAACAGAAATTCACACAAATAGGCAACAAAAATTGCAACAGACTCTAACAAAGCCAACAAATTGCAACAGACACTAATAAAGCCACACGAAATTCACCACAAAAAGCCAAAAACAGCAACTTAACGTAACTGAAATGCAAATAATTTGTGAACGTGCTTAAAAACTGACAAAAGAAGTACTCCAGAACAGAGAAACTGGTTGAAATCGAAAATCGAAAAAATAACAACACCTCGACACGCAAACGGATTGATATGAAGAACGGATGATTCAACCAGCACGTAATGACACAGGATTGAAACGTGTATTATCAAGGAATAAAACCTCCTATTTTGAAGAACGTTGGTTTAACCGTTTTGAGAAAAAAGGTGGATGTTTTAGACAACCTTTGACTGTCCCGAAGGCAAGCTGGCGGTCCCGCCACTGAACCCGCGACAAATGCAACAAAATTACAGAAACACGCTCTCACAAAACAAGAAACAGTTTACATACAAAGACAATAACAATAGCAAAGAGTTCACACTTACGATCAATTAGCGGACAAAAGCGATATTAGCGTTGGAATTAGCCTTATTGACCTCTGTTGTCCTTCCCTTAATGGCGTCCCCACGCTAATAGCGGGAGCAAGCCAAGCGAAGCGCTCTTCGTTGCTATGTGACGTCACACTGGCAGTGATGAGTCGGTCAAGGATAGTCATTGAAGACAATAGAGTCGCCCCCTCCCTCCTGCATTGAGCAAAACATGCTGCTTCGTCTGAACAAGGTGGCGGGAGGACAACTACCCAAGATGCATTTCCAGATAGCTCGCCCAGTCCCTTGTGACTTTATTCGGATTCGCAGGGAGCTTTTAGCATTCTGAGTGAAGTTTAAGAATTCGGAGTGGGCTTTTAGAATTCGGAGTGAGTTTTTAGAATTCGGAGTGAGTTCTTAGAATTCTGAGTGAAGTTTAAGAATTCGGAGTGGGCTTTTGGAATTCGGAGTGAGTTTTTAGAATTCGGAGTGAGGTTCAACAATTCAGAGTGAGGTTTAGAATTGCATGGGAGTGTAGTTTGGAATTCGGAGTGCAATTGTGAGCCACCTTAGGACTATCCGTGACTAATGTAAATTACGAGTAGTCCATAAAATTGTTGAAGAAACGTTACGACATCGTCAATGTTCATTATACTAGTCTTATGGATTTACCTGCCTCCTCAAGTCAAAACTCAGCCCTTAAGAACTATGATCTCATTGAAAAACACCTTAGATCGTGAGAAGCTCTTGGACAGAATATTGAGAGTAAAATGCTAGTGTCCCTGATAATGGCTAGTAAGTTACCCAAAGATGTTCTCATCCACCCTACTGAACAGAAAAAGGGTGGTGACGAATGGACAGTGCAGCTACTCAGAGATCAGTTGCATAGGTACATTAGTAACAAGGAAAATGCAGATAGGCAAAGTTCTGACAAAGTTGATTACAAAGGCTCAGTTCGATACACGTGGTCTACCGACATATCAGGTCAACCAGTTTGATTCTAATACTACTACTGGTGCATTACTGTCTGAAACCAAACTACCGCAGAATCTCATTGGAGGAAAGAAAATGATTTGCATTTATTGCAGTGGACAGCACTGGAGTGATGAGTGTAAAAAGTTCCCTACTGTGAAAGCTAGGAAAGAAAAGATCAAGGGACACTGTTTTATTTGTCACAAACAAGGTCACCAACACAAAAATTGTACAGTGAAGAAGGCGTGTGTTTATTGCAAACAAAGAAATCTTCACCACAGAAGTCTCAGCATCAAGCAGTTTCCAGTTGAGAGTCCTTAGAAATAGCTCATTCTGTTACTGGACCCTTATCTGCTACTGTTGCTACAGAACATACCTTACTGTCCACTGATGAGCAAGTACTGATGCAAACTGCCACCGTTGTAGTGCAAAATTTGCAAAAATCAAGAAAAGTGACCACCAGATTGCCTGTAGACACAGGCAGCCAAAGGACCTACATCACCAACGAGCTAGCAGAAAAACTCCGGTTGCCAATCACACGATCAGAAACAATGACAGTGTACACATTCAGTGCATCAAAACCCAGAGAGCTTCACACTCCTGTCACAGACATTCAGCTGTTAACAAAGTATGGATCATCTCTGCATTGAAGAGTCAATGTTGTACCCAAGATAACTGGTGACCTACAACGAGCACACTTCAACCCAGAGAAATTCAGTCACTTACTTAAGGGCATTCCTCTTGCCGATTCATTACCCTCAATTAAAGAAACTGCCAACATAGAAATGTTGCTCGGAAATAATTATTACTGTGATATTTTCTCTCATGACATCTCAATGAAAGCAGTCAGTCCAGGATTAAACCTCATGGAATCCAAGTTGGGATGGATCTTAACAGGGCGAGTGAAGTGTCAGGATGACAAACCACACAGCTCCATCTCAATGCTGACCTACAAATCCAGTTCTATCAGTATACATCTGAGTGCTCAGTCAGATGACCAGCAACCATTAGCTGAACAAAAGACACACCTTGAAGAGTTTCGGAAACTTGAGACCCTGGGCATCAGAGAACCTGTACAAGAAAATGAAGATGACAAAGCTCTGCAAAAATTTAATGAAACGATCCACTTTGAAGACGGACTTTACCAGGTAATCTGGAATTGGAAAGAAGAGTCTCCATCATTATCTACCAATTATGAACTGGCAGTGGGAAAGTTGAGATCCCAAGTCAACAGATTGTCACGAAATGACGAACATCTCCAGAAGTATGATGCCGTAATCTAGGACCAAGTGCAGAAGGGAATGGTGGAAGCCGTCCCAAATGAAGATTGTACAAACACCTTGAAACACTACATTCCACACCATTAAGTACTGACATCCGAGAAGAAAAGAACAAAACTTAGAATTGTGTTTGACGCCTCTGCAAAGACCAGAAAGAAAAATCAAAGCCTAAACGAAAGCCTTCACCGTGGCCCTGTCATATTGGAGAATATATATGGCGTTCTCTTGAGGTTCAGGCTTCACAAAGTAGCTCTAGTTGCAAATGTAGAGAAAGCCTTCCTTCAAGTGGGTCTGCAACTTGATGATCAAGATGTAACAAGGTCCCTCTCAGTGGTTAAAATATCCTTCCAAGCGTACCCTTGAGCACAATGTTCAAGTATTGAGATTCACCAGAGTCCCATACGGTATGATATCTAGTCCATTTCTGTTGGCCGCGACAATCAAGAATCATCTAACCAAGGCTGGTACCCCCATCGCTCCCCAGATAGCGGATAACCTGTATGCAGACAACATGATTACAGACGTTGAAACATCAACACAAGCAGATGAGCTGTACAAAGAAGCCAAGACCCTCTTCCAATCGGCATCAATGAATCTTCGTGAGTGGGCTTCAAACTCCTCTGAACTTCTCCAGAATATCCCAAAATGTGATCGAACCACTGCAGAAACCATGAAAGTCCTAGGAACCTCCTGGAATTTGATCACAGATACTATTTTCATCAATGGATCTCACAATTTCTCCTCCGAAGTGACCACAAAAAGAGAAGCAATGCAGTCTGTCAGCAAAATCTACGATCCATTGGGTCTCTTTTCTCCTGCCACTCTGAATTCAAAGCTGTTCATTCAGGAACTGTGGAACCAAGAAAAAGATTGGGACGCGACGTTCAGTCAGTCACATCAACAAGAATGGAGCAAGATTTGTGAGAGCCTGACTCCATTGTCCTCTCAGTCGTTACACAGATATATTGGAGGAGACAAACACAAACTGTTCTGCTTCACAGATGCCTCTGCCAAAGCCTATTCAGCAGCAGTATACCTCTACTCTACAGTAAATGGAAAAGCAACTGCCAACCTGGTGTTTTCCAAGACACGCTTTGCGCCAGCCAAACAATTCAGCATTCCAAGGTTGAGGAGGTGCCCTAACTATGTAACTCAACAACTTCAGTTGTCCGTGGTAGATAAATTTCTGTGGACCGACTCACAGTCTGTTCTTCACTGGATGAAAACCTGTAAGCCATTACTTGTGTTTGTTCAGAACCCGCTTAGAGAGATTACGTCACACAGGGGCATCAACGTAGACTATGTTTCCACTTCACAAAATCCAGCTGATCTAGCTACCAGAGGTGTTCCAACAGATGAATTTATCCACAATAACTTGTGGTGCCATGGCCCATCGTGGTAATCCATCACAATGGCCCTCATGGAAGTCAACGTAGTTTGACAACAGGACGTCTGAACAGAATACCAAACAGTCTACTGACCCACATGTTATGTATGAGACCGTAACACTGGCTGGAATACCGAAAGAGAGAGAGAAGCAGAATGTCCTTGGACAAGCCAGTTCTGAGTCAGTTGCCTCCTTTGGCATCCGTAAAAGAAATTACTCCTCGTTAACAAACCACTTAAAGTGAGCGCTTGGGCTTTGCGATTTATCCGAGAACTACAGAAGAAGAGCATAATCACAGGACAGCTTACTTCAGAGGTAATAGGCCAAGCAAAGGTCATGTGGGAGAGGTATGTCCAAAAGAGTGCGTTCACACCAGAAATTACTGTAGACAAAGAAAATTCAAGAAATAATGTGAAGAACCAATTAGGCCTGCAGCTGGATGAAAACTGAATACTAAGGTGCCATGGTAGATTGATCATTGAGAACCTCCCAGAACATACAGTGTTCCCAAAACTTCTTCCAATGAACCATGTCTTTACAAGCTTGGTCCTCAAGAGCTTTCATGAAACGTTGAAGCATGCAGGTGTATCTGTAGTGGTTTAATTTAATTTTCGGTTTAAATTTTCTCAAACCAGTTTGTTTGTTTGTTTTTTTTCAAACCAGTTCAGCTATTGAACTGGGGTGCAGGGAAGGCGCAATGGTGAGAGCACTCGCCTCGCACCAATGTGGTCCAGGTTCGATTCTCAGGCTCGGTGTCATATGTGGGTTGAGTTTGTTGTTGCCTCTTTGACTCTACTGGTAATTGGTTTGTGTTCTGCATGCAGTCGACATAAGCTCACAAAGAGGTTAATAACCTTTTGGCTGACTTCAGGAAAGTTCTGTCTCACCCAATGTTCTGTCTTTTAGAATTGTCGTTTACGAAGAATCGTCGCAGGTTGAAGCCATAGTTCGTAGGAGATTGTGATGAAAAATAAGCCCTGTTCGCCTTTTATGAATATTCTGACATGACTCCTGGAATTTCAGGACCATTTCCGAAATATCAAATATTCAGCTTCATAGTGAGGCAGTTAGGACATAAAAAAATTGAAACAGGTTGGAATGAATGTGTGCCTCCTGCTTCCTGAACTTTTATTTCCGGTCGCGTTGCTATGATACCAAGGACGTCAGCCACTTGCTAGGGACCTCGTCCGCACGTGGAAAGGAGATGAGTTGAGTTTTTGTAAAAATGTGCGTGAGAAAGCGATGTTGTTGAACGTTCTGAATGTAAAATCGGAGAATAAAGTTGCACAAAACGAACCAGCAGAGTTTTATAGTCGCCCAGCAGCGACATTTGGTCCTTCGAGCCGGATATTGTGAAATCAAGGGGAAAATCGCCGAGTCAAGCTGTAAGACAGCCGCGAAACTGCGTGTAATTGTGTGTAAAATTTATCATCGAACCGCGTGGTTCAATATTGTGGAAGAGTCATTCAGGTCGTGCCAAGATGAGTGCCTCAAACAGAGAAGAAGGCGAAACACCTCGACTGTTCACGCCAAGTGAGTCTACTACTTCAAGTAAACGTTCCGTTTTACGAAAGAAATTGCGAGCTGAGAAGTTAGCACTGGAACTAAAAATAGCCAAACAAACGTTCGCAAATGAGATCGAGTGTCTGCGAGCCGAAAAACAGAAGCGTGCAAAGCTCTTGGAACTTCAAAAGAAAGCTGAAGAATCAAGATTGGAATATGAATTCGAAGATGCCATCGCCCAGGAAGAAGGTATGTCAAATAAAGGTGATATTGATGAAGAGTTAAATGAATTACCTTCAGACAGTGTGAACGATCGGGTCTCGCGCTTAGACCTGGAAATTACTGAAAACAATGTTGTTGAAAAACCTCACATGGAGGAAGTTAAATCCACCAAACCAGAGGTCGTAACAGAGGTTTCTAGCGAGCCCCGTAAAAAAGAGACATGTGAATCTTTTATTGCTAAAAGTGAAGCTGAGTTGAAAACCTCTGCACAGGAGACCCTAGTGTGCAAACGTCAAAGATAGATCCGTTGTTTGAGAAAATGCTGCCAGCCTTTGTGAAAATTGTTAAACCAAACGTGCAGAAGTTCAATGGAAATCCACTAGAGTACTCAAATTTCAAAGCAGCATTTAATGTTGAAGTGGATAAAAAGGAAGTTTATGATGCAACAGAGAAGCTTAAGTTTCTGTTAGATTCGGTGGATGGAAGTGCAAAATCATGTCTAGCGAAATTCATGCCAGGTTCAGATAAATACGAGGAGGCATGGACTGCGCTCCAGGAGCGGTTTGGTCGTGTAGACACAGTGGTATCAGCTGCGAAGAAACGTATAGATCAGTTTCCGACCATAGTGAAAGAAAATAGTGTGCAGATCCGGCAGTATCAAGAAATAGTTTCTGAATTGATAGGCATTTTCAAAGAGCATAACTTTCTTCACGAGCTTAGCTCGTAAGTCCCTGAAGCAACTGTTTCTAAACTTCCCACACGCCTTTGCGGCAGATGGGCCGAGATTGTTGAAGGAAAACCGAAATTGTCAACCTGGGATTCATTTGCAAATTGGCTAGAGAAAGAGGCAAAAATTAGTGAGTCCAAGCAGCGGTGGATGCCAGAGAAGAGAGAGTGGAAGCGTTCAGATACATCTAAAGTTGATAGGCGTAAGCCAGCTGACAAATCCCAACCTGGGCTGTTTGCAGGAGCCACGGGAGAATCTTTACGCGCCAGCTGTGGAACAAAGTGCCCAATTCACCAGTCCACTAATCACACTTTGCAAGAGTGCAAACGATTTCAGGGAATGTTGACTAGCGAGAAGGAGAAAGTTGTCGAGGAACACAAACTATGCTTATGTTGTCTATTACCCGGTCATTGTCTGCGTAAATGTCGTAGTAAGAATAGATGCAAAGTTGAAAACTGTGACATGCGTCATCATACCCTTGTACATGAAGTCGACTTGAGATTTATTGAACGGGCAAAAGCGAAACGTGAATCAGAACAAGTGCCAGAAGTTGAGAGAAACCCAGCTCCTGTCTCCCTGGAAGGTAGAGACTCATCACCACGTCAGGCTGTGGAGCCTCTTGAGGAGTATCAACAATCAGCGTACACAGGTTGTGAGACTGGTGGTCTTGCTTTGGTTGAAGTACTTCCCATAGTTGTCTTTGGAGAAACAGGAAAACAGCAGGTGATGGCATTGCGTGACTCAGGCTGTAACACAACGCGTATAGATGAAAGCTTAGCGCTCTCACTTGGGCTTCAAGGCAAAGAGGTAGATCTCGAAATTCAAGGAGTAAATGCGCAGAAGGTGTTTGCTTCCCAGCACATCAAGAAATGCCATGTCGCACGAGTCGGAAAAGAGGAAGTCAAGTACTCCTTGCGAGATGTGAAGACAATTCCTAGCCTGAATGGTCCGGATCACAAGTTGAAGTGGTCAAAAATCAAGCATGAGTATCAACATCTGAAGAACTTGGACTTGCGTGACACTGACACGGGTCCAGTGCAACTCATAATTGGAACTAACAACTCTGACTTGATTCCACCAAGACAAATTCTGAAACCCTCAGGTCAACCGGAACTTGACAGGGTACCTTATGCTGTTGAGACCCCACTTGGATGGGCGGTGACTAATTGGTTACCTGGTGAGCGAAGAGTAGCATCTCCATACAATGGGTTCAAAGTGTATGAAAGAAGTTCAGTTGAAAATGAGGAGCTGAAGCAGCTGGTCATGGCTCAGTCAGAGATAGAAACCTTGGGCGTGGTCAAGCTAGCTGATCCAACCCGTTCGATTGAGGACAAGCGAGCATTGTCACTGATGGAAAAGACAACGCTTTAAGAGTGTGAATGAAGATGCGTATGTGTCAGGTCTACTACTGTGGAGAGATGAGGAACCATCTCTGCCCAACAATTACGGAATGGCAAAGAGGAGGCTACAATCCCTAGAGAAGAAGTTTGAGAGCTGTCCCGAGATCAGAGAGAGATATGCAAAGTCAATCCAGGATGACACTGAGAAAGGCTATCTGAAGAAACTGAGTGAAGAGGAAGTACGGTGCAATAGTAAAGTGACTTGGTACTTCATCATCAGTCCTTTTTGCTCCATGGGACGCATAAGGCCTCTACAGTCTCTCTCCAGCGGGAGCGGTCTTGTGCCACCTTTCGAATTTCATTCCAGGTCAGGTGCATGGACTTGAGTTCTTTCTCCGCTGACCTTCGCCAAGTTATTCTTGGCCTTCCCCGTTGTCTTTTCCCCTCTGGTGTCCAGAACAAACTTTCTTTAGCAACATCGCCAGAGTCCTTTCTTAATACATGCCCAATCCATGTCCATTTCCTGCGGGTTATGTCCACCATAATGTCCTCTTGTTTACAGATGTTTCGCACTTTCAGGTTGGATACCTTTTGTGGCCACCTTATGCCTAGTATAATGCACAGGCACTTATGGATAAAGACCCTCAGCTTTTTAACTATTTCCTGAGTCGTTTTCCAGCTTTCAGAGCCATAAAGAAGCACTGTCTTTACGTTTGAATTAAACAGTCTTAGTTTGGTCTTAAGAGAAATCCTTTTAGAACTCCAAATTGGTTTCAGCGATGTAAGCCAGACAGGCATGTCTGGCTTTACCAATACGTGTTTTCACATCTGCATCAGCGCCGCCCTGCACATCAATCATGCTGCCAAGGTAAGAGAACTGGTCGATTTTCTCTACCTCATGCCCGTCTATTCTGATTTGGCAGTTCCTTTTACATCCAGTGCTCATCCATTTGGTCTTTTTTGTATTGATCTTAAGTCCAACTTTACGCGCATTATTGTTTAATCTTGCTGTTTTCTCGCTTAGGTGAGATCCAGAGCTGGATAAAAGGCAGATGTCATCCGCACAGTCCAGGTCCAGGTCCAGGTCTTGGTACTTACCACACAGATTTGTCATTAATCCCAAAAAACCTGATCGCCTCAGAAGAGTCTACGATGCATCAGCAAAATTCATGGGACAAAGTTTGAACGATAAGATCTACACAGGACCAGATCTTCTGTCCTCTCTGTTTGGAGTTTTCCTCAGGTTTTGCGAAGGAAGAATTGCAATGGCCGCTGATGTGAAAGAAATGTACCATATGCTCCGTCTCCCTGATCGTGATAAGCCAGCATTGAGATTCTTATGGAGAGACTCTCTGATAGAAGAACCAGTTCGTGCACCAGTTCGAGAGAACAGTGTTTGGAGAAGTGTCTGCGCCATCCAGAGCGAACTACACTATGAGGCGAAATGCTGATGAGAATGGGGAAGATTTACCTCTGGGTGTGAAAGCCGTCTACCAGCACTTTTACATGGATGATGGTCTACCGTCAACAGATTCTTGCGAGGAAGCTATTGAAATGAGGAAGCAGATGACAGAGTTGCTGCGTCGTGGAGGTTTCCGCCTACACAAGTGGCTGACAAATGACCCAGACGTCTTGGCAACCATCCCGGAGCAGGATAGATCTCCACGATTCCTCGAACTGAGTGAAGATAAGTTACCAACGGACAGAACTTTGGGCGTCATTTGGGATGCCCAAGAAGATATGCTCCAGTTTACCGGACTGAAGGATGATCCAGGTACGACGAAGAGGAAGATCTTGAGTCAAGCATTCTCTGTTTGGGATCCGCGAGGACTTCTCCTACCATTCTCAATCAGAAGTAAAATCATCCTGCGGAATCTAAATCGTATCAAGTACGGATGGGATGACGAGTTGAAAGAAGCTGATCTTCGAGAGTGGGGTGAATGGCGCAAGGAAGCAGAAAAGCTTGATGAAGTGAGAATTCCGAGAGCTCTTATCCAAGAACAGAAACCTGTACGAGAGACTGCACTTCGTGTGTTTTCCGACGCTAGCCAGAATGCTTATGGCGCGTGTGCCTACCTAAGACGAGCGTTTATAGATGACACAGTAGAGTGTAGTCTTATAGCGGGAAGAGGCCGTGTTACTCCATTAAAGTCACAGTCTATCTGCCGATTGGAGCTCATGGGAGCTTTAGTTGCTGTGCGGTTAACTCAAACACTGGTAGAAGAAATGATTACAAAGATAGAGAAGATAGCTTTCTGGAGTGACTCTACCACAGTCCTACATTGGATCCGCCAGACGAGCTCCACTTACAAAGCATTCGTCGGTAACCGGGTGTCTGAGATTCACACAATCATGAGCAGTCTGGAGGCCACACTAGGGGCGGGCGCTGTGAGTTGGAGATATGTGCCGACAGAGGCTAACCCTGCAGATGACATCACCCGGGGACTAAGTCCTACGGAACTTGGCGCGGGCTTTCGCTATATTAGTGGACCCAAGTTCGTGTATGAATCAGCAGAGCTCTGGCCAGAAAATAAAGTTAAAGCGCCCTGCGAGAACGATGACATCAAAGAAAAGAAGAAGGAAAGATGGGCTGGAGCATCTCAGGAAAACAAGGTCCTGTTAGGGTGGAAGAAGTATTCGTCACTGACCAAACTAAGAAGAGTTACGGCTTATGTGATGCGATTTGCAAACAATGTAAGAGCTAAGAAGGAAGTACGTCTACTGGGAGCACTTACGTCGAACGAATTGAGAGCTGCTCAGAATCATCTTGTGAAGAGGGCGCAAGTTGAATCATTCGGCGAGGAGATACAGTGTCTGAAGATAGGTGAGGAGATCCACAAGAAGAGTAGAATTAAATCTCTTGACCCAAGGTTGGAAGATGGGTTCTTGGTTGTCGGTGGAAGGCTGCCGAGAGCACAATGCCTACCTTACAGAACACGACACCCAAAATAATTGACTCGCGCCATGAACTTGCACCGCTGATCGTCGAAGAAATGCATCGTATCTACTACCACCCGCCAACTGAGCACCTGCATAATCAAATTCGGCAGGAGTATTGGATCATCCATGGTCGCCAGGTAGTGCGAAGCGCGAAATTCAAGTGCAACTACTGTTATCGCCAGACAGTAAAGCCTCAAGAGCAGCAAATGGGTAGTCTACCAGAGTGCCGACTTGAGCCAGGAATGGTGTTCAGGAACACTGGAGTTGACTTTTTTGGACCTATATTAGTTAAGGAAAGACGCAGTGAAGTTAAAGTATACGGGTGCTTGTTCACTTGCATGAGTACTAGAGCGTGCCACCTTGAACTTGTGGATGATCTTTCAACAGATCATTTCATCATGGCATTGAAAAGGTTCATTGCGCGACGTGGACGACCGCAGAGCATCAACAGCGATAATGGAACGAACTTTGTTGGTGCAAATAATGAGTTGCGGAAATGCATCAAACAACTGGATGAAGAGAGGATACAAAACTTCTGTGCTCCTAAGGAAATCGAGTGAAAATTTCAGCCGCCAAGTGCCCCGCACTTTGGAGGTGCATGGGAGAGGCTAGTACAGTGCACCAAGAAGACGCTGAAGGCAATTCTGGCGGACAGGGCTGTTTCCAAAGAAGTGCTGAGAACCGCACTAGTCGAAACCGAAGGAATACTAAACAGTCGACCGATTACTCATGTGTCCAATGATGCAGGGGACATTGAAGCGTTAACCCCAAACCATTTCTTGCTGTTGCGGGCAAATCCGAGTTATGAAGATGCTGAAGTTAGTGACAGAGAGATTAACTCGAAAAAGATGTGGCGACAGTCCCAAGCGCTAGCTAATTTCTTCTGGAGACGTTTTACCAAAGAGTACCTTTCTAGCCTGACAGAAAGGAAGAAGTGGAAAGAGAAGAAACAGAACCTCAAAGAAGGAGATGTTGTCTTAGTTGCTGAGCCAAATCAGCCGCGAGGTGTATGGCCATTGGGCAGAATCGTGTCCACTCATCCTGGGCAGGATGGGTTAGTTCGAGCTGTTACAGTACGAACTCAGTTCGGAGAGTATAAAAGGCCAATCACAAAACTTTGCTTAGTACAGGAGGCGGAAGAGTAAAACTTAAAATCGTCTCGACAAACATTGTCTCGACTAGGGGCGGGGATGTGCCTCCTGCTTCCTGAACTTTTATTTCCGGTCGCGTTGCTATGATACCAATGACGTCAGCCACTTGCTAGAGACCTCGTCCGCACGTGGAAAGGAGATGAGTTGAGTTTTTGTAAAAATGTGCGTGAGAAAGCGATGTTGTTGAACGTTCTGAATGTAAAATCGGAGAATAAAGTTGCACAAAACGAACCAGCAGAGTTTTATCGTCGCTCATCAGCGACAGAATGTAAAAATATTTGCATATCACCCACTTTCCTTTGTGTTTGCCCTCAGAACCTCTCTTTGAAGCTCAATTTGTACATATGGAAAAAGGCCTATTATTCTCTTTTTTTCTTAACGTTCAATGCAAAAATTACAATGAAGTATAGTACATCGCAGGCTATTTTTTACATTTGCCCACTTATGATTATGCAAATGAATACGAATGTTATCCAAGGGAAGTGTGTGACGCAATAACAATCATTCGTATCAACATTTATGGCCGGGATTTATAACCAGTTCTCGGTGGCTCAGAGGAGAAAGCTCTGGGATAGTAATCGGGCGATGCATCAAGGGCAGTGGTTCAAAATCTAGCAGAAAGGTAAGACATATTGTAAAGGGAAAAATTGTAAGCTGAATTTGTAGACACGGGTTGGCAGTATAAGTACTTGGGATATGGCTAATGTACACATGAATGAAAATTGGAGTGACGATAATCGGGAAAGAAGGGATAGGCGAAAAGTAGGAGGAAAAGATCCATCCACCAATAATGTTTTGTTTTCAAATGCCCCCAAAAAACCATGCCCCTATTTTTAAAACACACCCCAAAAGATAAAATTTCCTTTTCAGACAGTTGATAAATAAGCTGGTTTAAAATTATATTCCTGGTTTGAAAAAAAAAAAACAAAAAAACAAACTGGTTACAAAAAAATTAAGCTGGTTAAAAAAAAAATCAACCAAAAGAGGAAAATTAAACCACAACATATCTCAACCATTAGCAACTATCAGAAGAGAATTCTGGAATCCACAAGGAAAATCAGCTGTAGGAAGAGTTCTACTCAACTGCTTGAGATGCAGACGACATCAAGGAGGACCATCCAGAATGTCCGCAATGGCCCTTATCCACGATCAAGAATAGAACAATCTCCGCCCTTTACCTACACCGGTCTTGACTATCTTGGACCCTTGTATGTGAAATTTAGTCAGCCATCAGCAACCCAAAAAAGTCTGGCTGTGTCTGTTTACTTGTTTAGCTGTTAGGGCTATTTACTTAGAAGTGGTTCGTGATATGACTGCTGAACAATTCTTGTTATGCCTAAGAAGATTCATGGCCACACTTCGAAAACCGAAACAGATTATTTCCAATTGTTGAGAAAGCATGGCAACTTTCTACGACAAGTCCTGACACACAAAGGTACCTGGCCAACGAAGCACAAAGTGGAGCTTCATTATTGAACTGGCTTGTAAAGCAGTCTCTTCGAAAGAGTATTGGAAAGATTTGTCTTACTATGGTTCAACTGGAAACCGTTGTAAAAGAAGTCGAAGCAGTTTCAATTACCGGCCATTCGTTTATGTAGGAGCTGACTTTATCTCTGGATTCGCACTCACCCCAGAAGATTTCCTCAGCATAAACCCTGAAACAGGCATACCATCCCTAGCAGAAGAAGATCGACAGCAAGACCAAGGTATCCTTAGGGAGTTGAGTTCTTCACAAAACCTCCTTGACATGTGGCGTAAAGGTCAGCAACATCTTCACATGTTTTGGAAGCTAAGGTTCAACGAGTACGTACTGAGTTTGCATGAACGGACCAAGAAACACTTAAAAGCTCCCAGGACGCAATCCTCCACCCGACCTACTAAAGGAGAGATTAATGCTGATCGCAAATTGTTATCTTGTTTTTTCCATGTTTTTCTGTTATAACTCCATTTCGTTCAGTTGAAATTTCCTTTCATCCCCAACATTGACAGTTAGAACTTCTCGGCTGGGGAGTGTCGCGGAGGGCCTAGCTACCACTCCACGAGATGGTAAGCTTAGCGAATACTCCTGCAGAGCATGTGCTCGGACCGAGAATCTTTTCCTCCATGAAACATCAGTCGTTAGTTGTGTTAGTGAATAAAGAATCGCGTTGGCAACAAAGTGTCCATTTGAGTCTAAGCCTTTGCTATCTTTTTCCAGCAATAAGGTAAGGGGAAAGGTTAGCATTATTTTTAGCTTAGAATAAATGCAGCTGTTTATCTTTACTTGAGGGGCACCATTTGGGAAACACTTTTTCACGTTAATTGGCCATAGTATTCCGAGAAACGAGTGGTGGTAAACCTGGAGAGAAGAGCAAGGGGACACTTTGTGACGCTTATTGAAATCCCGGTGCATCTAATGACGGGCGTTTGGGGACATACATGAAAAATATCTCAAAAGAAAAACATAAACGTAAAGGTAAAGGTAAAGCCACTTTATTTAACGTCGGTAGTTCCTTCAGCTACGGGGCTGGTATCAATGGAAGCCGACGGTGCGCCCTTTACCCCCCTACCTCTGTCAGTGCTCCGTTTTAAGGGGATTTAAAGCTATAGCTACACGGATCAGAGGAAAGTCGAAACAGACGTTGAAGTCACCGAGGATCGAACCGGGGACCTCTCGCTCCGAAAGCCGCGCACTAGCCATCTGAGCCACGACTGCTCCTTAAGCGGGCTCCTCTTTTAGGCTTGCTTTAAATATAAGTATATATCATATTAAAACACATTTTGATCGCCGTTTTTTAATGTCTATTGTTTAACAAAATGTGTTTGTTTCTCATCGCCGTGAACACCGTGACGTCATTCAGACAGCCATGCTGAGATTAATAACAAAAATCAGATAAATTATTTATAACCACTTACAGCCATTATGGTTACAAGCAAATAGCAATAATCCTCGGTGATCATCGAGATAAATTTTCCCCAAACTGTTACAACCTTCATCAGACTCATCCGGGGACGGTTCACCCTTGAACCATTCGGAAAAAATTCGTGGAAAATCGGCGTCATTTCCGATCGACACGAAACTCGACCTATGGTAATTAGACCATCACTGGCCAGTTTTTATTGGAATCAGTTGAAATGACATTTTCTGATGTGCCATGGATCGCCCTCGAGCGTCCACTCAGGAGGATGACAAATAGGGAATTGTTAGTCGAAATGGCGGATAAAATTACACAGAGAGCTTCTTGAGCCAAGCGAAGACGTGTGGATGGTTTTTATGACAAAACGTGGCAATTGTAAAGGATATTCGTGTAATAAAGCTCTTAGCCTCCTCAGTACTTTGTTGTGTGATCATGATTTAGTATTACACGTGGCCAGGAGCCCATCTGGAGCGTGCAACTTCCATACAGCGTCTGTGAAACAGCGTTTTCACAAGTAGGTTTATTTTTAGATTAGCCTTCCCGCGAATTAGGTCAAAAAACAAAGGCAGTTCCGGTTCCGTGACGCTATGACGTCAGCTTAATTTCTTGTAATTGGTCATCGGGCTCCTGTGGGAGTCTCATTCGCGGGAAATTCAATCTGAAAATAAATCGGTCTGTGAAAACGCCGTTACACGAACACAGTAGAGTTGTAGGCTCCGGGTCATGGGTTCCTGACGTGGCGTAATCAAACCTTCGGCCGGAATCGTGTTTGCCACTATCAAAATTGCCTTTAGAACCTACATTTTGCGTAGAAGAAGCTTTTATAATAACGTTCTTGTTTTCTGAAAGGATACTTTTTGATTCGGAGGAATTTTGAGAAAAAAAAAATTGTAATCAGGCCACTTTTAAACGTCGCATTTCACATGTGCCAAATCTAATGATATGAGAAAAATCTATTGTTTTCGCTCAGTTGCATTAAATTCGACGTTTAAAACGGGGCTAAATCAATGCTCAGAGCCTCCTGGTAATATGTTGACCTTTCCTCACGTCGCTAAAAAAGCATAGCATATTCGCGGATCGGTTGATTTTTCTGAAATTTAAAAGGGTGATTGCTAATGATGGAGAAAGAATCTTTACAATAAGTACAAAATGCACGAGAATGCGACGAAGAGGTAAATGCGATGCACATCTTGAAAGAGAATATTAAATTACAACAAAAATCTACTGAAAGATAGTTTAAAAATCTTCATTTTTGAACGTTCATTTGGACAAAAAGATGCAACACTTATTTTAAGTGGATATCTTGCAAAAGAGGATTTAGCGGGAAAATTGCTTCAGGCTTTAGATTTTAGAAGAGCTAAACGAGCACCAGAGATGCAACGTCCGTATTGGAAAGCCATAGTGCCTATTTGCAATTAACAAAAATTATTCGCTCAACACGAAGCCCGGCAACACCTGTATTCATTTCGTGGTGTTTCAGTAATAACCACTTTCCCGTGAAGTCGTTTGTTTGTAAAAGAGCAGTTGTTGTGTAATCCGTACAGAGATTATGAAAGGAACTGAGAGATGCTCGACAAAGGGTACAAAAATCACAATAAATTTGTCTTGTTGGTTTTATTCTAATTAAGCAATGTTACACTAAGTGTAATACCTACGTGAAAACAAGCTCTAGTAATTCCTCTACAGTGTACATTTTTCTAGACTTACATATGGCCACAAAACACACATCGCCTATATGTACATGAAATTAAATTACTCTTCCCTCAAGTTTTTCTATGCCGTTTTCGCATCAGCAATAGCATTTTTTTCACAACGATGACTTTCTACAATTTACTTTGAACATGGAATCGCCGTCACTCGCTAATCAAAAGGACATTTATACAAGGCTGAAAAATTTTAATTTGTGGCGCGAAAACTCTTTTTTCCCGAAAATTAAAATCATACGAAACCCTTGGTTATGAGTGTAATCAGGAGCTCATCAAGAGCTCATCAGGAGCTCCTGGTGTAATTATGAGATCTCAGGCCTTGTCCACACTAATGCTATTTCGTTTGAAAACGCATAAATTTCGATGCATTTAGGCCTTTTGTCCGCACTAAAACGCTGAGCGTATTCAGGAAACCAAATCGATTTGAAAACGCCCTCGAAATTGGATACAGATGAAAACGTATATGTTGCAGGTAAAATACGTTTTCAGGTTGAATCCGTTTTAATCTAGGTTAAATTGGTGATCCGCATTTTAACTAGGTTGAATACCCACTGAGATGAATTGAAAAAACTTTCTTTGGAGCCTAAATTAAGCCTAGAGAAAATTAGGGTCAGGTTATAGGATTTGTTTCGATAATTATGCATGCATATCAATTGAGATATTATACAGAAGTAAATAATTAAAAGAACTCAGGTAAATTAAGGCATGGGTAAACAATGATTTAATCAAAACGTGATGGGGGGTGGTCTAACTCGGAGCACTTAAGCATTAGAAAGATGAAACTTTGCCAGACAAATACATGTGTGGTTTCTGTCAATTTGGTATGTGCCAAATATGCTCATGTTGTCACGTGACTGCACGCGGCCGGAAAACAATAAAATGTCTTGAGACAAAAATGGCAACAATTTTTGGTTGCGAGTTATTAAACCAGACTGGTTTAGGACAATGTGTAATGCAAGCTTCTACAAAACTGTATACAAAAATTTGGTTTTATCAACGGAGTTGATAATGTAAATTGGCCACCGTACAGAATCTCTCTTAGAATCTCTGTACGGTGGCCAATTTACATTATCAACTCCGTTGATAAAACCAAATTTTTGTATACTACTTCCCCACCGACGCAGCACCACAGTTTCTTTAGAAACTACCCCCTCGTTCTACAAAACTGTGCTTGCCCTTTTTTGAATTTTTTACTGCTTTTGAAAATAAACGGTTTTTTCAACTAGACCCAGTCCCCCAAGGCAGTTTTATCCCATCTTGACGCCTTCGCTTTTAAATATTTAACAAAGGCCAAGCACAGAAGTGTAACACCTTGATGTTTGGTGTCACGCTGTAAATAGTACCCGCTTTTGTATTACGTCATGTTGTAATATTTTTTTCGTCTACTCGTAGACTTTATAACTGTTCACACTTAAGAACTCATTAAACTGATGATGGCATAAGCATGAAGAAACATGTCTTTTAAAAAATTTGTCTGTTTCCTACAGTATTTATCATACTTGCTACTATTGCGACCTTATGGAAATGTGAAGAACGTAGTGAAAATGTTGCATCAAAATTTCAAATTTAGCAGTCCGCATAGCGGGCTGTACAATAGCCAATCATAGCGCTCGTACTATCTGAGAGATGTAATAAACTATATTAGTATAAATACACAGGTGATTATACAAAATCGCGCGCTCTCATTGGCTCGCTATTTCGGATTATCAGCCGATAATCACCTCGACGGACAAAATGGCTGCCAGTAGTCGTTTTGCCACTGTAAGTGAAGTTGATTTCGTGTTGAAATGTTTTTTTCTTCTCTTTTTTGACATAATCACCTTTGTAAAACAATTATTCGCCGAAGGCGAAGTGATTATCGGTGAATATTCACCGTCAATCACTTCGCCTTCGGCGAATAATTGTTAAATATTGCTTTTAAAAAACGATTAAAATGAATCAATTCTCATTGCAATAGACCAATTCGGCTAACTCATTGTTGTACCCAATTCAAATCTCTAGGGGTTAAGATGCTTTGTGTATTTCATTTGCATGATAATGTAGCATTCACATTTAAATGATATGGTAATACTTGGAACAAAACGTTTTATTCCCAAAAGATTTGAATTGGGTACAACACTGAGTTAGCCGAATTGGTCTATTGGGATTGTTTTACCGACGAAGTAATTATTTTAAAAGAACAAGAATTAGGAAAAATGTACATCTATTCAAAAATCTGAACACAATGGTTATAAAACTCGCTGACAAGTATTTCATTATCTCTAAGGACTGCTGTGGAAAATGGGCTAGTAAACGCTCCTTTTCTTGAAGCACATACTCCAAACTTCGTCACAAATTCTCCTCTAAGGTTAAACACCTGCACTCGGTGATTCGATGAATCACAAACCAGCAGATGTCCCGCTCTGTCCACTGACAGGCAGCGAGGATCATCGAACTCTCCGTCCCCCTTCCCCTTATTTCCAAATTTATGAAGAAACTTTCCCTCCCTATTAAAAACTTTTATACAGTCATCACCTCTGTCTGACACAATAAGAAAGTTGTCCTGTTGGATACAATGAACGGGATCGATTAAAGAACCTTTGGTACCGATTGTACGCAAAAATCGACCATCGAGTGAAAAGATCTTGATTAATTTGTTACCACTATCAGCTACAATGATGTTGCCATCGCTGTCAATTGACAGGCCACGAGGAAACTGAAGCTGGTAACCTAGGCTACCTTCTCCTCCAAACTGATTGAAATAATACCCCTGATCACTAAACAGCTGAACTCGGTGGTTTCTACAGTCTGCCACTATGATCTTATCATTATGAAAAGAAATCCCACAAGGAGAGTCAAACTCTCCCTGCTGATTACCTTTTTTACCAAACGATCTTAAGTACGATCCATCTCTGGCAAAGATCTGTACTCTGTGGTTACCAACCTCACTCACTGCAATCTCATCTTTGGGATTCACTGCCACTCCCCAAGGCCCGAAAAGCATTCCAGCTTCCGAACCTCGTTGTCCAAAGGATAACGCGGGTCTGAACTGTCTGCGTTTGACTTGAACCTCAAAAGGGCTGCCAGGAACATGTTTTCCGTTGACTTTCACGGATGCCTGACATCTTCCGGTTTCTTTGGCAAAATAGGTGATTTTGTAAGTGCCATGTTTGTTATTTTGAACTCGGGGCTTGATTGCACTGCCACGGCTTTCAAGATTTCTGATTTCCAATGTCAGGCGGTCACTTTCTTGATAACATTGCTCTTTTTGTGTGTCCCTTGTAGTTACCACAATCTCAGCTTTAAGTCCAACAGTTACTTCGCTGATTCCGTTTCCCTCAGCGCTCGAGTCTTCCGGGCTAGTTTTGGTGATTAAACCTATTTGTTGAACTTTTAAATCATCAAACAACTTTTCGTTCCTTTTAGAGAACAAATCCATGGAATATTCGATGTCACAGTCAGCCGAATCTTCTTCGTAAGCTTTTTCCTGAACTATTTTGTCCAGAAATTCATGGGGCTGCATGATTTGAGCGTTTGTGCTTCGCTTTACAATCATTTCCGCTTTTTTAATTTCTGTTTCTTGCATTTTCACGTCTTCTTCAATCTCGTGTCTTTGCTCTCCTAGAAGCTGCAACGATTCTCGCACTTTGTTGTCCACCTCATCGAAGATGTGATTCTTTTGCGCTTCAATGGCTGCAATGAAACTGTCAGCAAACTGCTGCATGTCGCTTTTCACTCGTGCGGCTTGTTCTTGAATTGATACGCAGTTTTCATCAATTTTCGCAGTCCTTGTCATCTTCTCCTGCTCTCTTCGTTTCTTTGATTCAATTGCTGCATTGACTATCGATTTGCGTTCCTTTGCGGCATCTTCCAAAACAATTTTGGCGTGACCTTCGTGATCTGTAAGAGCACAAGTGTTGCAAATGGCTATTTTGCACTCCTGACAGAAAAACTTCAGTTTTTTCTTCTCGTGTTTCCCGCAAAGAGTCGGCTGATTTGAAATAGTCTCAAAGTCTTCGTCTCGAAAGTCTTTCAAGGCCAATACGTGGTGTTCTTTATTGCTCCTTAGCCCGTTATGCAGAGGGAGGCAGTTACCACACCAGAACGAACAACAAGTGAAGCAGTACGCAGATTCTCCGCTTATTTTCTCGCAATTTCCACACTTGATGCCACTCGTGTTGCACTCTGTGATAGGCAAAGCATCCAACAAACGGTTGACGCGAACGTTTGTTGGAAAAGCGTTAAGATCACCGTTTCCAGGGATCCTGAAGTTTCGCCTGCACTCTGGGCATGAAATAGTATCTCGGATTCCGCATGTTTGTTGAATGCTTTGCAGGCAATGAAGGCAAAAACTGTGTAAGCAAGGAAGCTGCTTTGGATTAGTGAACCTGGTCATACATACAGGACAACAAACATGTTCATGAATATTGTCTAGAAAGGTTTTGATATCCATGACCAACGCAGAGAAGTATGGACTTCCGTGTTGAACTCGCGTTAAAATGAACAAAACATCTGTGTGACTTTGGTTGATTGTTGGCTGGTTTGTGATCTCAACCAATTAAAATGTCTGAAGTCAAGTGTTTCAATATCCCGGATTTCATAGAAATTTACGTCATCAAAGTGTCACGTTTTTTATGAATTAAGCTGATGTTGCTCAGTGCATTTCTAAGGGTGAAAATGTTTGCTACAAAAGCACAGAAAGGGTAAACACGGCATAAAGAAGGCATGTCTTGATTTTTCAGCTTAGCCGATGTATTTTTTTTTTCTTTTTTTATTGGACATAAAGTAAATAACATATACAAACAAAGATGGTACGTTATAAATAACAGTTGTTGTATAAAAAGAAAACAAAGAAGGGAGAGCGTTAGTCAATGCATTCTATTACTTTGACATTTTCTCAATACCATCTACTAGATGGCACAATTTTCTAATTTCCATTGCAAATAAATCTTGTTAATAAAATCCTTAAGATCAAATTTTTTCCAATACCTTACACCGATAAATATATTTTTTCTGATATAGAAGAAGTATGTCAAGTCTGCGTTTTTGGGGAATAGTCAAGTTGAAAGTAAGGAGGTTCTCCAAGAACATATAACAAACAAGCTGATTGCTAGTGAGAGTCTATCTTTGTATTCACGGTGTGTGCCATTGAACCACCCAAGTGTAAGGCTGTAGAAAGAAGTGGAATCAGGAATCTTCTTCTACTCTAAAAATCTCAGAGGACGCAAGTTTAGATCTCATGATTTTACGTTGTAAAAACTATTATAAACTAATAACTGAGAAATCTACTGCTGTCCCAACTTCTATTAAGGTCTATTAAGACGGCTTGGGAGAAGCAATTTCCTGTGATTTAAGATAATTGGCAAAAGGGGTGTACACTTCACTGACACTTATGCAGCTTCTAAAGATAATAAATTAAGACAGTTTTCCTGTAAGTTTTTGCATAGAATTACGACTAGAAAAGAGTTGAAAAGATTTAAATTGTCTGATGACGATCTCTGTCCTCGATGTTAAAATACACAAAACACACAAAAAAAACTGATCCCACTCGGAAACTTCTCAGCGGCACCCAACACGAATCTTCGGTGAAACGTGTTCGGGAGAATCAAACCCTCCGCAGGCGAAACAGCTGGAAAATGGCAGAGAAATGCTTTGCAAAGTGCGAAATTCACGACGGCATCAAAAGCAAAAGATCTTCCTGTGGGACGTTTTCGTCTATTCTCAGTCTCCTTTAGTTTCAGTAAACCAATATGGCAACCTGGTCACGTGACCGAATACTGTCGATGACAATTTTGCAATAGGAATTTCAGTTCAAAGCAACAGAGAAATTAGAAAGTGAAATGCAATACATCCACTGGATCGTTATCTTTTAATTTCGTAATCTTAGAAACAAACTTTCCTCCATTTCTCCGTGGCAAGTCAGTTCAGCTTCGTTTTGAAAAGTAGTATAGGTGTATTTGATTTTTTTTTTTCTCGTCAAAGTAACACTGGTGACCACCACGACGCTTAAGTCACGTCGTAAATGGTTCATTACCCACACCAATTGGCTGATAGTTAAATTCAATATCGGCAAGAATGATGAGGTAAGAGAGGGGAACCCCATGACCCATCATAGTTTTTAAAAATCTATTTTTAGTTTCAGAAAGATATTTTAAGTTCTCATACCCAATGTCGCGCGGTTAGATGATCAGCGCCTGGGAGAGGTTTTTTGTCGCTTTTTACTTTGTATTGCCACAATCACTTTCCTTTACGTCGATTAAAAAGCTTTCCACTCTTTTCAATATCAAAGCTTTTAGATTCGTCGACGAACGTGATCCCTACTGTGGAGGCCATTTATTTCCACAAGCTGCGCATGCCGCGCATACTTAAAATGTCATTTCGTGATTACAGCTCGCCAATCAGGTGCCTCTCTAAAAATAGCTGCGTAGCTGAACCATGCGGTAAAATAAGATTTTTTAAAAAAACTATTATTGGATGAGGCCCAAGTAGGGTGGATCCGCTCTGTTACCTCATCAGATTGCATCCTCTCTCATCATTTGATATCGATCGTTATCATGTCGGTCACCAAATATTCCACCCCTTTACAGTGCGACGCGCCTTACCGTGGCCACCCAACAAACTCTCAGATTTGACAATTGCATGTAAGTACGTCAACTCAAACAAGCCATTCAACGGTGTTCAACTACAACCGTGCGAACTTTGCAAGGAGGGGTGGCTGTCATTCAAATTCGCTCACCCTGACTGGCATATAAGTTTTAAAAAACTTTGTTAGGTGGCCACGGTAAGGCGCGTCGCACTGTAAGCAGTTTTGATAATAGAGACTGTTGGCATCTGACAATGAAAGAATTCAACAACTTAATCGTCCTTTAACTTAAAGTTAGTAAAACGACAATAATTCGAGTTTCAGGTCGGGAGAAGTATTTGTTCCCTTGCAAAAATGCTATTCCGCCTTTGACATGCAGTTTGACAAGTAGTTAC
>OX421449.1:43594470-43604470 GCA_949126865.1 Montipora capitata | reverse complement strand
GCTCTCCATTTATTTTGAATGTAACATTGAGGAACCACTTAACAAGGTATGAGAACATTGATCCTGAATTTGTGGCTGCTGTTGTGAGAGCTTTGTATGTTGATGACTTTGCATCTGGAGAGAACTCGGTAACGAAGTGTTTTGAACTTTACCACACGTTGAAGTTGCAGTTCAGAGAAGGAGGTTTTAATATGAGAAAGTGGGCATCGAACAGTGAAGAGTTAACTGAAGTGATCAATCTTTGCCTTGGGAACCGGAGCTGTCTTGTAAGGCTACTCCTACATTGACCGAGCCGAACATTGAGGAAGATGATTGGACAGTGTCAAATTCAAACAACAATGTGAGCGAAGAAACCGTTGTCAAAGTAATGGGAGTTCAATGGGATCGGATGGAAGATAATTTCGAGTTTGATCTTGCTACCTTTTCTAGACAAGCCTTAGAGGGAACTTTCACTAAACGGACATTATTGAGCAGTACTGCTCGATTCTATGATCCATTAGGCTTGCTGTCACCAGTTACCTTACCCTTAAAGTGCATGTTCCAAGACATTTGTCATTTAAAACTTGGTTGGGATGAAGCTTTGCCGGAAGGTCTCGCGTCGCGCTGGAAGGAGTTACTACAAGACATGTGGGAAGTCTCAAGCATTGTAGTGCCTCGTTGCATCCTGGGTGATGTTCAAGTCGAAGACGTCACGTCTATTCAACTGCATGGGTTCGCAGATGCTAGCAAGTC
This sequence comes from Montipora capitata, assembly GCA_949126865.1. Classification (NCBI taxonomy): domain Eukaryota; kingdom Metazoa; phylum Cnidaria; class Anthozoa; order Scleractinia; family Acroporidae; genus Montipora; species Montipora capitata. The sequence goes on along the minus strand of OX421449.1, from coordinate 43,603,738 downwards.
TGCGTATGGAGCAAATGTCTACATCAGGTTGACAACCTCTGGAACCAGTTCTGTTTGCCTTCTAGCGTCCAAAACAAGAGTTGCTCCCTTGATCGATGAATCAATCCCTCGACTGGAGTTAATGGCCGCCTTGACACTTGCGAATTTGATGACAGCCGTGCATGAGGTATTGACCTGCACTATGAAGATAGACGCTGTTTTCAATTGGACTGACTCTGAGATCGTGTGGTGGTGGATCAATAGAGAGTTTAAACAATTCAAGCTGTTTGTTCAGAATCGAGTTCAGAAGATTCGAAGTCTATGGAGTAAGGATCACTGGAGATATTGCCCGTCTGAGTCTAATCCTGCTGACATAGCGTCGCGAGGGTCAAAGAGTTCTGTTCTCGCTCACAGTGATCTATGGTGGAAGGGAGCTCCATTTCTGAAAGAAGGAGAAGTTCAGTGGCCAAACCTACCTGATAATCCAATCGGTGAGAGTACATTCCCAGAAGAAGTAACAAAGGAATTGAGAAGGAAACCTGAAATTTCAAATGTTATGACAGTATCCGTGCAGTGCTTTCAGAACATTTCAGAAGTCATCTGTCCAGAAAGATTTAGTAGTCTCAGTAAACTTGTCAGAGTAACCGCTCTTGTGCTGAAATTCATCCAGAAGCTCAAGAGGAAGATAGAATTAACTGACATCAGTATGGAGGATCAGAATATTGCTACGAATCTCTGGTACAAAGACGTTCAAGCCAAACTTGAAGAAAAGGAGAAATCAAGTTCGACTTGGGAACAGTTAGGAGTCTTTAAGGATGCCAACGGACTTCTGCGATGCAAGGGACGAATCCAGAAGTCTTCACTTCCATACTCAACAAAACATCCCATTCTGTTATCTAGAAAGCAGCATTTCACTAAGCTCGTGATCATGCAGTCCCACGAAACTCTTACTGAAATCCGAACACAATTCTGGATAATCAAAGGAAGGCAAGCTGTTAAGGATGTACTTTCCAAGTGTGTTACGTGCAAGAAATTACAATGAAGAGCCTACAGCACTCCACCTACTCCACCACTACCTGCATTCCGAGTTTCAGAGGAAATGGCTTTCTCTAAAGTAGGTGTGGACTCTGCCGGACCCTTGTACGTGAAGAATATATACTTATCCAAGGGAGAAATGCACAAGTGTTACATTGCTCTGTTTACATGTGCTAGTACAAGAGCTTTGCACCTTGAACTTACGCCAGACCTCTCCGCCAATTCGTTCTTAAGAGTGCTGAAGCGATTCTTCGGTAGCAGAGGACTACCAACCCTGTTCATTTCAGACAACGGGAAAACTTTCCGAGATGCAAAGGTTAAGAAGTTTGCTCTTGATCGGAACATTGACTGGAAATTCAATGTACCCACAGCCAGCTGGTGGGGCGGATTCTTCGAAATCTGTGTGAAACTTGTGAAAAGGTGTCTCAAGAAAGTGCTCGGAAATGCGAAGTTGAGTTATGAAGAGTTAGAGTCAGTGTTGATCGAAACTGAAGGCGTTTTGAATTCTAGGCCATTAACCTATGTCTACGATGAACTAACAGAAACTCCACTCTCGCCTTCTCATCTTGTAATTGGTCGTCGACTTCTAGATCAATCTCCTGCCATCACAGTACCTGTAAACACTTTGCCTAGACGAGAGAGATATTTAGACGGTCTTCTCACCCATTTCAGAAATCGATGGAAGAAAGAATATCTTACAGGTATCCGCGAGTACCAGAAACTCAAGGGAGGTGAACCAAGAAGAACAATTCAAGTAGGAGACGTTGTGCACATCTATGCTGACAAGACACCCAGACAACAGTGGAGAATGGGGAAAGCAGAGAAACTGTTACAGGGACAAGACAACGTTGTGCGCGCAGCAGAAGTGGTAACAGTAGATAATTCTCTCCGCAAGACTCGCTTAAAACGTCCAATTCAAAAGCTGTATCCTCTTGAAATCAACGTGTGTGACGAACACGTAACTAATGCGAGAACAGGACAGTTTGACAGTGGAATGAACATTCAGATAGTTAGAGATGAAGACATCCCTACAGTGATCACTGCTCCATGAACTGTCTGACCGTATCTTGAGCGTTTGACACTGAAGCTAAAGAGCTTAATTCGGTTTTGCGTTAAATCAGTCTGATTTGTTTAAACTTTCTTGATTGACTTCGACGTCAATCAGGGGGGAGTGTGTTGAAAACTGGAAACTAGTGTTACACGAGCTTTAGTTTGATTGACATGTGACAGAAATTACATCTTATCGAGTTTTTGGCGGTATTATATTTTGTGTATTGGCGGAATTATATCTCGGAAATCTTAGGAAATCGTCTCTACCAGGAATTGTATTCTAAAAGGAAGTCATCTATCATTAAAGAGTTTGGATCATTAAAACAGACACTAAACCGTTTGTTATTTCTAAGGATGAGTTATTTCAAGTGGATGCATATTTCTAAAAAGTGGTTTAGTCGTTTTTTTCTTTGCTCAGGAATGAAACTCGAATTTTTATTGTTAGCTGGAATTAAATAAGAATCATCTGTACTCTTTTTGGACAGAAATAATCGATCTTTTGCTGGTTTTTTTGGCTTAAAAATGCGAGCGAACAAGACGTTTTTTTACTCCGCTTGCCTAACTGTTCACGAGGAGCCAGAGCAAGCAAAATTTTGGACCGGGCGCTTAATTAGATTACTCCTTTGACACTAGATTTCGCTGAAAGGTCGGTTACACTTCAGAAGAAACCGCCTGGGAGATTATCACGCTTTGGTCTCCCATTAATTGTCAATACCTCCGTCAATCGCACCCAAATAAAGTATCTTGATGACAAATCTTATTTCCAACAATTCGACCAAAATATAAATTATCTAATTTCTTTTATTGTCCAAGATAAGGCGGTTTCCGGTTTTTGCGTTACAATTAAATGTTGCGAGTCCAGAAAGCGGCTATATCGTTCACAGAGCTCGTTGGCAGAGATTGAGCAAGCGACCGAAAATTTATTTGCTTGAGCTAAACAATCGCTTGAGTTGATTGAGGAATAGCATCAAATGAAGATACCAGTGCAGAGGGTGTTACAATAAGGCCCAAGTCGCACTAGAGGGCAATTTCGGATTTGTTCAGGACAAATCTGACTTGAAATCGGCCAGTGACAACAAAATTGTCAGGAAAGGTACAGTCGCACTTGAGAACAAAATATGTGAACAAAACATCACACCATGCTGTGAGCATCGCGCAATTTCCTGCGAAACCGCCTTTACTCGCTGTTTCCATCCACAAACCGCGACACGAGGGATCTCAAAATGTTCTCAGCAAAAGTTTTCACGACCTTGAAGTGAATCAAGACTCTTTGGAGCAGTACACTAGAAAATATAATGTTGAGATTCATGGTTTCCCTGAACAACAGGATGAAAATTTAAAAGATATCATCAGTTCTATTGCGGGTAAATTAAATGTCAATATACGCAGCCAAGATATCGACATTGTGCATCGTCTTTACAGAAAGCCTCCGACTGTAAAGCCAATCATTGTACGTTTCTCATCGTACACCAAGAAACAAGAATTTTATCAAGCTCGCTTCAAGCTACGTGAGGTTGACCTCAGCAGCCTCTTTCCTGGTGAGGCCTCGCATACCTTGTACATTAACGAGAACCTCACATCGAGAAGGAAGGAACTCCTAGCAAAGACTCTCAGTTTAAAGAAGGATAAATCCTACCATCGAGTCTGGACCATGGAAGGAAAAATCTTTCTACGTTTATCTGAAGGTACTAATCAAGATTTGAAGGTACTAATCAAGATTTACGAAGAGGCCGATTTAGATAAGTTTAAATAACTGATGAATAACGTGTTTTTCACTAGTTTTTTTTTTTTCCGCTTCTCCTGTTACTAAGGTGAGTTTTACATAACTTCCTTTCGTTCCATTAGTCATTTCTCTTCCTCCGCCTGCTGAGATCAGTTTTGCCACTCGTTTTTCCAGGTCGATTATGGTCTGTTTAATTACCTTTGTTTTTATTTTTTTTCTTGTGTGTACTTTAGTTTTTTTTTTTCTCGATCAGCTTATTTTGTCCCTTTTGTTGTAAGGCTGATCTATTCGCTGTTTTCTCTAACGCCAATTTCTGGGTTATTTTTTGCTTAGCTTTCTCAACATGGCAACTAAATTCTGCACGTAAAGCGAAGAGGCTCTCTGGAAGTTATTTTGGTATCTATGCTAATTTTCTCCAACTGCTATTAACACCTAGTAGACAAGCGGAACATCAAATGTTATTACCTTTTATTCTTTTTTTTCAGTGATAATTAAATTAAAATAATTTCGCTCAATTTGCGGGGCTTAAGGAATAGCACCAAAAGAAGAGAAATTTTCAACTGGCTTCGTGCAAAAAAAATGTCGATTTACATGTTACAAGAAGTTCATTGTTCTGCTGAAACATCTGATTTATGGTCGACAGAGTGGGGATACCATAGTCTTTTCTGTAGTTTTTCGAGTAGAAAATCTGGAGTATGTATTCTTTTTAACAATAACTTTGAACTAAAAGTTTTGAAGACTTTTATGGATAATGAAGGCCGGTATATTTTATGCGATATGATGGCAAACGGGAAAAACATCACTCTTGTGAATTTATACGCGCCAAAGGATGATAATCCCAATTTTTTAACACCTTGTTTACACACCTTTTGGATTTTCAATACGAAGAAATAATTATTGGAGGTGATTTCAACTTGGTTTTGGATATAGAAAAAGACAAAAGTGGAGGGTTAGCAAGAACTCATCTAAACGCTAAAAAAGTCGTAAACGATTTCTGTGAAAATATGGATCTTGTTGATGCGTGGCGGATTCTAAACCCGGATATTAGTAGATTCACATGGCGCCAAAAGCATCCTGAAGTACACTGTAGACTTGATTTCTTCTTGGTATCTCAAAGCATCTTGGGTAACGTCACTCGTACTGATATAACACCTGGCTTCCAGACCGATCATTCCATGATATCTCTAAATATATCCTCCCATACTAACAAAAGAGGTCCTCGCTTTTGGAAATTGAATACATCTCTTTTAAACGAAGAGATTTACGTAAATCTAATGAAGGAAACTATTCGTGAAACTCAAGAGGAATACAAGGATGACGCCTCAGTAAGTCCGACCCTACTATGGGATATGATTAAATTAAAAGTATGCGAAAAATCTCTTAAGTTTGCTGCGGAAAAAAAAAAACGTAAAACTTGCAATAAACAAGCTATCCTTGAGAATACAATATCCCGATTGGAAAGAGAGCTGGAATCCTTGAACTTAGAACAACAACGTAAAGAGTCCATACTTGAAAATCTTGAAGCTTCAAAACTAGAATTAGAGGAAATCGTTAAAATGCGCACCAAAGGAGCTATCCTAAGATGTAAAGCTAAATGGTACAATGAAGGAGAAAAGAACACACAATACTTCTTAAATCTTTAAACTTAGTACTATAAGTCAGCTTAAGACGAGGGATAACACTTACATCACTTCCGATAAAGACATCCTTTCTACTGCTGAGGTCTTTTATCGGGATTTGTATCGGTCTCCGCTCCTTCCAGTGAAAGAAAATGACTATTTTGAAAATGTAAATACTTCTAGGTTAGACCAAAGCGAAGTTTGTCACTGTGAAGGGCTGCTGACTAAACAAGAATGTTTTGAAGCGCTTAAAGACATGCATTCAGACAAATCCCCTGGTAGTGACGGCCTCCCAGCAGAGTTCTATAGCACTTTTTGGAACGAAATAGCCGGACCTTTGTTAAAGGCACTAAATCATGCATATGAGACAGGTAATCTCTCCATTACTCAAAAACGTGGAATCATTAAGCTAATTCCTAAGAAAGATGCAGATCCACATTTGATAAAAAATTGGAGGCCGTTAACTCTTTTAAACTGCATGTGATTACAAGATAGCTACGAAAGCCATCGCAAATAGGCTAAAGAATGTGATCCCTAAGCTAATTGACAACGACCAAACAGGTTTTATTAAAGGTCGCTTTATAGGGGAAAACATACTTTTAATTGACAGCATCATTAAATATGCTTCCTCAAAAAACATCCCAGGCCTCTTACTGTTTGTTGATTTTGAAAAAGCCTTTGATTCCTTGGATTGGACCTTTATTATCAGAACTTTAGAAAATTTTGGTTTTGGCTCATCTTTTATTCATTGGATCAAGCTTTTCTACACAGATATAGAGAGCTGCGTTTTGAACAATGGTTGGGCAAGCAATACCTTTCTCCCTATCTTTTTATTTTATCGGCCGAAATATTAGTAAAGGCAGTCAGAAAGAACAATATAATCAAGGGAATTTGTGTGAATAATCAAGAGATAAAACTAAGCCAATACGCTGATGATACTACCTTTATTCTTGATGGAACGAAAGAATCCTTGACAGCTACCTTTCACCTACTTGAGAGTTTTAGTCTCTCTTCCGGCCTTAGAATTAATTATAAAAAAACTGAAGCATTGTGGATCGGTTCTTGTGTAGGTAAAGAAGAAAATCTCCTCCCAGAAAAAAATATCCAATGGAACGAAAGTAAAGTTAAATTTTTGGGTGTCTGACTCTCTACAGATCCCAACATCACCTTGAGAACCAATTATGATGAAAAATTGGAAAAATTCGAATTGTTTTAAATAGCTGGAAACTTAGACGATTAACACTGATAGGAAAAATTGTTGTTCTTAAGAGTTTAGCTGCTTCACATTTACCCTATATATTAGCGCCACTGGAAACTGACGAAAGATTTCTCAAAGATATAAATCAAATATTTTATGATTTTTTTATGGAATAACAAAGGAGATAAGATTAAACGTAGTGTTTTGATTAACAGTTATGATAAAGGGGGGCTCAAAATGATCGACATCTTCTCGTACAATAAATCCCTTAAATTAGCTTGGGTAAAAAAGTATCTTGATGCGGAAAATATGGGAAAATGGAAACTCTTCTTTGGGGAAGAACTCGAGAAATATGGTGGAAAGCTTCTTTTCAGTGGTAACCTCAATAAAAAGGATACTATGGAGATAACTGATGTAAACAACACCCTAATCCGAGAAATTCTGAGTATTTGGGCAGAAGTTAATTTCGAAGGGTCGGTCAAATCGCAGAATCAGTTCTTGGAACAACCTCTATGGAACAACTCATTAATTAAAGTAGGGAACAAACCTATTTTTTACAAAAAGCTATTTTTGAAAGGCATTTCTAAGGTTAAACACATAATGAGGGACTACAACAAGTTTTTCTCTTTAGCCGAGGTATCGAATATCTACAACATACAAATACAACCATTAACCTTCTTTGGACTCGTATCTTCAGTTCGGTCTATTAGAACCCCTGTGACAAAAGAAGCAAGTGAAACAAGACACGAGGATTTCTATAGTTCTTTTATTAAAAGACGAAAGGCCAACAAACTGGTTTATAAAAAGCTCATATCTATGAAAGCTAATAACCCTGAAAAAAGCCAAATAAAATGGGACGCAAACTGTGAATCTGAAAATTGCCATAAACCTGACTGGAGAAACGCCTATAAACTAGCTTTTCGCTGCACCAAGAGCACTAAATTGTCTAACTTTCATTATAGGTTCTTACATAGAATATTACCGACGAATTGTTTTTTGACAAAAATTGGCCTTAAAAATAATTCTAACTGTACCTTTTGCGGAGATTTCCTTGAAGAACTTTGTCATCTCTTCTGCAATTGTAAAAAGTCCTCTTGTTTTTGGGATGATTTAGTACTGTGGTTGAAAGAGAAAGCCATCATACCAGATATTTACCAAAAGAGTATGACTGCCTTATTAGGATTGAAACCAGAAAGCTCTTCACGTCATAATGTTTTAATCAATTTCTGTTTCCTAATTGCCAAGTTCTTCATTTGGTGCTGTAAAATGAGGGAAACCCCTCCAAAATTAAAGGTTTTCTTCCCCTACTGTCTTTTCAATATAGGATCGAATCGTACACCAACACCAAGGAGAATAAGAAATGGAATCCCTTCACAGAACTTTTAAAGTAAAGTAAGACAGAAAAGTTAGTCTCGCAGTATCCCTTTTCCCCTCCACATTGAGCGACAATCAAACAAATAGATATACGTTTAAGTAAATATACTTGTAATAGTTCCGCCTTACCGTAATATAATATATCAATGCACTTTTCAGACATGTTATATTTAGCTGCCATATACCTGTAATTTACTGTACTCTCTATTTCTGTTCACTGGTTTGTTTTATTTTGTAGCTGTATAACTTTTCTTTTTTTTCCTCGTTTCTCCGGGGAATAAAAAAAAAAAAAATGTTCTCAGCTGACGAAGATGTACGGCGCAAAGAAGTTTGGGATGATCGGGCTTTGAGCCGTCTTCGCTGAACTGAAAGAACTCTTGCAACGAGTCAGAAACGCGTGGTAGAAGGAGATGGGCTGGGAGTTCCTCGATCGTTGAATATGTAAGGCTAGGCATCGGATAGATCCATCCTTGGTGGATATTGAGAAAAATGTTGCCACATTTCATACGGAAAATATTGGTCGCCCGCGCCTGGATTCATGTTGTTGCGAAATGAGAACGTTTTCAATTTTACCGCAAAGTCTATAGCCTGCGAGCAGGCTCTCTCTCTTCGGTGGGCCTGCTCGCAGGCTACGAAGTCTATCGCATATCACCCGTCAAATCATTTCCGAATCAAGACACCCTCGCTATTGTTTTTCAAGATTTGTTTCAGTTCGGCCCGCTCCAGAGGTAGTCGACGGCATCTTTGAAGTTTGTCCGTCTGCGACCAAATTTTGTCCTTCGGTGGACAAACCGGTCGCACTTGGTTTTTCATTGTGATGACAGATTTTTTACATAAGTAAACAGTTTTGTCCTCTAGTGCGACTTGGCCCTAACTCTTAAATTGGCGAGGGCGCGAGATTCGAAGTTTACGCGGCAATCGGAGTTAGTCAAATTTACAGCGATCGTCTCGATCCTGGAAAGGGGGTGATACGTATTGAACGAGGAATCCCTTTGGAAATACAAGGAGAATTCGTTTTTTCGACTCTTTCCTGACGAAGCGATGCTGTTAAAAGAATCGGGCAAGCGATAAATAACCAGTGTGCATGCAGTCACCGGCCGAGTCGAGGCTGACTAAAAAAGCGCGCAGGAGGTATTCTTCGATCAATAAGAGATGTTTGCAGCACGTATAAGGCTTCAGTGGCTTCAGTTCTTGGCCACTTGTGCACCAATGACCCTGCTAAGGCGCCAAGTGAAGCTCGGAACATCATTTCGGAAATTCTCCACTGTAACAGGAAAGAAACGAGTCAAA